>JAIGNY010004527.1:157500-225000 GCA_020152595.1 Chiridota heheva | reverse complement strand
AAAGCATGCCTCTTTCAATCATATTTCCCACTATATTAATAATACGACAACATGTTCCATTACAACGAGGATGTGGCTGAATGGATAAGGCACTGGGCTTCGAGCTCGCTTCGATCAATATGCTTTTGTTCCAAAAGTAACAAGTTTGAAATATCGTCAAGGCAGAATTTTTTCTTTGTCTTTTCTGCTCATTTGAATTAGAATATGGAGCTATTAACCAACACCGAGTTAATTTAAATTAATATTGCTATCATTACAATAACTATGACTTTGTACAGCTGTGTTAAACTCGGCTGTGTCATGTTACGACACATACATACTGTACGTACAGTACAACCAACGTATATGTACCTAATCTCCACACACTGTATAATATAAGCTTCTCTTGGAATACGTTGATGGCGCATACCTAATCTCCACACACTGTATAATATAAGCTTCTCTTGGAATACGTTGATGGCGTCTACCTAATCTCCACACACTGTATAATATAAGCTTCTCTTGGAATACTGTACGTTGATGGCGTGTACCTAATTTCCACACACTGTATAATATAAGCTTCTCTTGGAATATGTGGATGGCGTGTACCTAATTTCCACACACTGTGTAATATAAGCTTCTCTTGGAATACGTTGATGGCGCATACCTAATCTCCACACACTGTATAATATAAGCTTCTCTTGGAATACATTGATGGCGCATACCTAATCTCCACACACTGTATAATATAAGCTTCTCTTGGAATACGTTGATGGCGTGTACCTAATCTCCACACACAGTATAATATAAGCCTGGAATACGTTGATGGCGTGTACCTAATCTCCACACACTGTATAATATAAGCTTCTCTTGGAATACGTTGATGGCGTGTACCTAATCTCCACACACTGTATAATATAAGCTTCTTTTGGAATACGTTGATGGTGTGTACCTAATCTCCACACACTCTATAATATAAGCTTCTCTTGGAATACGTTGATGGCGTGTATAAGTACATGGCATGTACTTACTGACGTCATTGCGATTTGTTTTGTTTGTTTGTTTGTTTGATGAGGTCTTAACGGCACCACGACAACGAAGGTCAAATTGTGCCTGAGAGGTCAGTTCATTTTAGAGGTAGTAAGGAAAGAGACCAGGGGAAGAATAAGAGAAATTCAAGAACAAAAGCCAGAAAGCTGTGATCGAGAGAGGAGGTGCATGGGTAAAACTAAAAACAAAGTAGAGAGGGGGTGGAAGAGGAGAATTAAATATGGTTGTAGAGGGATGCATGCTGAAGGAAGGAGACTATTTTATCTGGAGGATTTTTTTGGAAGAACTCAGCAATTGAGTTGTGGGGAGCGAGAGAAGCTCTGGGAAGGTTGTACAGGGGGCAAGCAAGGAGAACGTGTTGGATTGTGAGGATGCAGTGGCAATTGTTACAGAGGGGTTGGGGGGAACCAATAAGGAGGTGGGAGTGAGTGAGGTGGGTGTGACCAATTCTAAGACGGGTAATATGAACGTTGTCGATACGAGAAAGGTTGTTGATGGTGGATTTGATCGATTGTGGGCTGGATAACATGGAGTTTGTTATCAATTTGGAAGTTCCATAAGGTTTGCCAGCGGTCACGAACAAAAGAAGCGATAAGCGGTTTGATGTCAGAGAAGGTTTTGGGAAAAGGGGAAGGGAGGAGGTTAAGGGCAAGCTTAGCGGCTGTGTCAGCCCTGTCATTGCCAGGGATGCCAACATGGCTGGGTATCCAGAAGAAAAGAACACTTTTCCTGCAGAGGGTGGGAGAAAAGAGTTTCCGGAGGAGGAGGTGGCAGGTGAGGTTATCCCATTTAAGATTGAGTAATGAAGTAAGAACAGCCTTTGAGTCAGAGAAAATGGCAAAGTGACTAAGAGGAGAGTACTCAATAAAGTTAAGGGCGAGGAGAATGGCCTTAGCCTCGGCTGAAAAGATGGATGAGTGGTCAGGAAGTCTGCTACTGAGGGTGATGTCTTGGATGATGGCAGCAGCTGTCTTGTTGCCTTCCTTGGAGCCATCAGTATAGATGGAGGTGTAATTTGAGAGTTGGTCTTTGATTTGGTTGTGGAGATTGATGAAGAGATTAGGGTGAGTTTGAGTTTTGTTATAAGTGGAGAGGTCTAGGTGGACAGAAGGAAGGGGGTGGCCCAAGGCGAAAAGTGGGCCAGGAATAGGTGCCGAGAGTGGCGGGGTTGATGCCAAGTTGAAAGAGGTCTGATTTAATGCGTAAGCTGAAGGAGGCGATAGGGTTTTAGTCCTATCAAAGAGGGAGGAGAAATTGGGGTACCTAATGAGGTTGTAAACAGGGTTCTGGGTGTTGGTGAGGACTCTAAAAGCATAGGAGAGGCTAAGCTTTTTACATCTAAGTAGAAAGGGGGTCTGGCTTCAACATGAAGGCTAGTGATTGGGGAGGTCCTGTAGGCTCCTAGACAAAGCCTGAGGGCTTCATTTTGGATGGTGTCAATGTGGTTGAGGTATGAGTTGTGAGCGACACAGTAAACAATATTGCCATAGTCAAGCTTGGCACGAATGGTGAGCCTGAAAATTTTGAGGAGAGCATAGCTGTTCGCTCCCCAAGTAGTGTTGGAGAGCAGTCGGAGGAGGTTGAGGGAGCTATTGCATTTTAGTTTCAGGTTGGTGATGTGTGGCTTGTAGGTGAGCTTGGGGTCTAGAGTTAGACCAAGGAACTTTGTGTTTTCAACTTTAGGGATGCGATTCCCATTGAGCACAAAGTTCGGGTTGGGGTGGAGGTTGTTGAAATGACAAAAGTGCATGCAGACTGTCTTGTCTTTGGAGAATCTAAAACCGTTATTGTTGCTCCAGACTTGCAGCTGATTGAGGCTGGTTTGGAGCCTATTTTCAACAATAGGAAAGCTAGGGGAGGAGTAGAAGATGGTGAAGTCATCCACGAGAGGGTACGTTTGATGCTGGGGCCAAGGTCATTCCCGATGTCATTAATGCTCAGGTTCAAGAGAGTGGGGAGAGGATGCTGCCTTGGGGGACGCCCTCTTCTTGGGGGTAATGGCTTGGAGAGAGTGTGGCCAATAACTTGGAACTGCCTGGGTGAGAGGAAGTTTTGAATAAAGATGGGGAGGTGGCCTCTGAGGCCAATGGTGTGAAGTTTCCGGGTAATGCCGTATTTCCAAGTAGTGTCGAAAGCTTTCTCGAGGTCAAAAATATGGCAATGAGGTGTTCCTTTTTGCAAAGGATTCCCGGATGGCGGTGTCGAGCGTAATTAACTGGTCTAGGGTATTGCGACGTTTTAGCAAGCCGCTTTGGTGAGGAGAGAGGATTCTGTTGGTCTCGAGGAACCAGTTTAGTCTCTGATTAATGATCTTTTCCATAATTTTACAGAGACAGCAAGTAAGGGCGATGGGTCGGTAGCTGGTGGGGTCGGTGCTATCCTTCCCGGTTTAAGGACGGGATGACAATAGCTGTCCTCCAGATAGGGGAAAGGAGTGTGAGGACCAAATGTGGTTGAAGATGGTGAGTAGGGTAGTGGTGGCCTTGATGGGGAGGTGTTTCAGAAACTGATAGGGGATGTTATCTGGGCCCTTGGAGGTGCAGCCAGCGTCGCTGATGGCTTGGTTTAATTCAGAAAGGGTGAGAGGGGTGTTGTAGCTTTCGGAGTTGTCAGAGGGAAAAGTGATTCTCCGGGCTTCATCGCAAGCTTTTTTGATTTTGAAAGCATTGGAGTAGTTGGTCGAGGACGAGATATTGCTGAAAGAGGCGGCGAGGTCGTCAACGATGTCTTTTTTTGATGTGAGAAGGTCTCCATTCCAAGAGAGATGGGAGATGGAAGATTTGCCTACTCTGCCGTGGAAGCTGTTAACCATTCTCCAAATCTTCTTAGTGGGGGTGTTGGTGGTGAGAGAAGAGATAAAGTTGTTCCAAGTGTTGGTTTTACTGTCCTTGATAGTGCTGTCTGGCCTTGCACGGCTGATGCGAAAGAGGTTAAGGTTATGGGTGGTCGGGTTAGTTTTAAAGTTCCTGAGGGCTCTTTTCCTGTTCTTGATGGCGGTTTTGCAGTCATCTGAGAACCAGGAGTTGGGGGGATGATTTGGGAATTTGGAGGTTTTGGGAATTGAGCAGGTGGCGATGTTGATAAGGATATTACTGAAGTTAGACATGGGATCCTCATCCTCGAGAAGATGGGGGAGAGGTGTGAGTCACAGAGGGTTTCAAAAAGGGACCAGTCAGCCTTGTCGAGGTTCCAGTTGGGGTGTGCTCAGTGGGGATTTGAAGATTGGAGTGTATAAGAAGAGGGTAATGATCACTACCACAGAGGTCAGCAGTGACTCTCCAACTAAAATCAGGAGGAGGTTAGGGGAGCAGATAGACAGGTCAATACAGGTGAGAGAGCCTGTGGCAGGATGAAGGTAGGTCGGGAGTTAGTGTTCAGTAAGGACAGGCTGTGCTGACGGAGAGCGTTTTCGATGAACTTGCCTCTAGGGGTGGTGGTATTAGAGCCCCACAGAGGGTTGTGAGCGTTGAAGTCACCAAGAAGGATGAAGGGGGTGGGAAGCTGAGAGATGAGGTTGTTAAGGCTGGTTGGTTGAATGTTGGTGTTGGGAGGGAGATAGATATTGCAGAGAGTGAAAGTTTTGTGGAGGGAGATAGAAATACAGATGGCCTGAAGGTCGGTGTGCACACGAACAGGGCTGTGTGGGATATCGTGTCTAACGAGAATGGAGACGCCACCACAGGCCCTGTCAGCATCCACTTGATGTTTGTGATAGCAAGCAAAGTTGTTAAGGGAGTAATGGTCGGTGGTTTTCAAGAAAGAGATGACACCGCCTCTTTAAATGGATGAGAATAAATGACTCTGATGGGATAGAGCACCAGTCAATCACAGGTTCACTTCCCAGACATACTGGTACTCATTGAACATCTAGGTAAATTGACGAAGGTAGATTAAATATAATTGTCTTGCTCAAGGACGCAATGCAGGATTCCTGTCAAAGGCTGTCTAAGCAATAATAAATTGAAATCATATTCGTTAAAAAAAAATTCAATGAAAGTTCATAGCACTCCTAGAAGAGTATTGATCACTGGAAATGGGGGGAGGGGGTAATATGAGGTATTGCATCATAGTTAATTATGTCTTTTTCTTGGAAATTTAAAGCAGGGTATCTCAAAGACTGTCTCAAATTCAACTCCTTTCCCAGGGACAAAGGCTCATAAGGCTTATTCCCTATTTCTGGGGGTGCGAGTGGATGAGAATCAATGACTCTCCCTGGACATGATACCAGTCCATCACATGATAGGTGATGTTGCAACATGCTTGATAAGGTACTGTAAGATTTTTTTCTTGCTACTTAATAAGCAAGAGATCTTAAAGACTGTCTAAAATTTAACTCCTTTCCCAGGGACAAAGGCCCATACGGCCTTATTCCATATTTCTGGGGGTTCAAGGGGATGAGAATCAATGACTCCTCCAGGGACATGATACCTGTCCATCACAGGTTACCTCCCCAGCAATGCTAGAACTCATTGAACAGTTGGGTAAACTGACACAGGCAGTGTTGCTCAAGGATGCCAGGCAATTAATGTCTAAACAGCAATAAATAGAAATCACAAATACGGTTCATTAAAAAAGTCTCCTGGTAAGTATATGGTACTTCCAGAAGAGTGATGATAACTGGAATTGATTTCATCAGGTGATTTCCACATCACTTGTTTTGATTATTTCTAGTGTAATCATCCAAAGGTATGTCAACAGAGACTACGTTCTCACTGATCTGCACAATTCTGATCATGATCCCTGACAATGAACCATTATTACAATGCCATATGTATTTTCACTTGAATACAAAATCACCTGCTCCTAATCACACTGCAGGTGATCTGATCCTGAGGCATGCATGAACTACTGTACCATACAACTCCAAAGGTGGGTCATTGAAAAATCACGAAATGTAACCAAGCACTGCAAGCTTACTCTTCACAAATAAAAAAGTTGTCACAAAAAACTAAATTGATCGCACCTGATCTGCGTTCACAACAGGGTTGGAAAAGTACAAAAAAACATCACTCGCCAAACTTGGCAAGGTATAATCAAAAGTGGCGAGTACCACAGTTATATTACAATATTTCTACTTGCCACAATTATTTTTTGCTCACCTTGGCGAGCAGGCGAGTGGTTTTTCCAACCCTGGTTTACAACTGTTTTTTGAGATTCTTACAGTATAGGAGGATCTGATCACCTGCTCCAGATCATGATCCTACCCTCCACTGGGATCAAGATCAAGTGACTGCAATCAGATCCGATTAGCATTCTGTGGATCTAATCCCACATTAGGTCAATGTTCACATTAAGGTGCAGGATTGCGGGATTCACGGACATATTAAATTACCCCACAAAAATAATTAAAGGGGGAAAATTGCCGGCAAACAATAAATCATAAAATTTTCTGGAAAAATGCCAAATTTGGCTAGATTTGGCCTTTTTTGTTGTTGTATTTTTGGCCTTAAAAAAAAAAAAAAAAATCAATCCCCCTTTTTTTTTTTTTTTTTTTTTTTTTTTTGGAACTGTACTGAAACATTGGGTCTGATCACGAGCTTCTATCCAAGTGAGAACACATTCTCATAGCCTAAAGTTGATACCAATTGATCAGTGCTCCTAAGCATGCACAAACATACATAAAAATACCAGATTGAAAAATAATGAACAACTGCAGATTTTATGAGTTTATTAACTCGTCTTCTAGTCTAGTGGGTAGTCGAATCCATTCTCCTACATGTTTTATATCTTTAATGCCTCGTTCTGTATCGTAAACTATATGAATACTTTTTTAATTATCCTAATTGAAATTTTTTAATAAAAGCTTCAAAACATTTTTTTATATATTTGAACGCCATGAACAAAAGTAGTTTCTGGATGTTTTTCAGATAATAATGGCTGCCTCATCTGTGCAGCTCAGGTATAAATATTAAGTGCAAAGTGGAATTATGCCATGGGATTCAAGGGGCCATTTTCACATTAAAAATCTGCAAATGCCAACTTGCCTAGGGAAATTGTTGCTTCATTGCTTATCAAGATCATGAACTTCAGTTAGTCTTTAAAGTTTTACAACAAAAAAAAAACAAGAGGGTATACCAAAATAAATCCAAGGGTGAAAATGAGAGCGCAGAAAAAAAATGGTCAAAAAATACTTTTTTGATGGGCACAGACATGTAAAGTATGTGTACACAAGGGATGTGTATATTTAGATTAGATAGTCTACCTTTTTAAAGGAATATTCCCATGTTTTTTTCCTAACCTTTCATATAAGAAAAGAAAACTTTTTGAAACAATTTAGTACAAAAATCATGTTGATATGTTATTCCTACCAAGAGATATTCACATTTTAATGTTCACAAAAAATGCCAATAAATGAATAGGAAAAGGCTCAGTATGACATCACAGCAACACATTCTCCCACAAAGTTGATGTATTTCATTAAAATCTATCATCCTTTTTTATTAGTAAAACCTGCTAGAAAAATCAATTGATGGAAGTTAGGTATTTATATACATTGCCAAATATACCTTACTTCAATAACTTTTGGAAAATTGTTTCTAATCATACAGGAACAACAAATTAACGTTCAAAGAAATACATAAACATTGGCAATGGAATTGCCTCTATGACATCATCAAACACGAATTCATCATACTGTACAAAAACTTTAAAATGCAATTGGGAAATCTTTAAAAATCCATATCTTCTGAACGAAAAATGATTTCAACCTGATTTTTGTACCAAATTGGCACTAAAAGTATGCTCTTTCGAATAGAATTTTACAAAAAAACCTTGGGAATATTACAAAAAACCATGAAAATATTTAAAAATCCATGGGAATATTACAAAAAACTCATAGGAATATAGTATAAAAAAACATGAGAATATTACAAAAAACCATGGGAGTATTACAAAACACCATGGAATATTACAAAAAAGCATGACAATATTACAAAAAACCATGCAATATTACAAAAAAGCATGGCAATATTACAAAAAAAACATGGGAATAATACAAAAAAACTTCATTTCACTTGGTGAAATTTAACAACATAAGTCGATACTCCCCTGACAAGGTTGACACCAGGGTTCTAGCTACGTTGGGCGGCGCTGGGCAGGCCCGCCTATGACTCACAATTCCCGCCCAGCACTCGGCTCTAAGATTTACTATTCTGCCCGGCACTCAAAAGTTCAATTCGGTTAATTAATTAAGTGTTTAAACAGATTTCCTTTTAATCTCGCTCTATTTATGTCATCCTCTAATTTACACACATAACATACATTACGCACAATAAATTCTGATCAAAACAACTCAACTAGATAGGAATTTAATGCAATTCAACGCAAATTCATTATATTATCATAAAATCACCCATACATGAAGCTCTTTACATAAACATATGTACATGCACACAGTTCAGGTTCACGTTTTAATCCTTGTGAATCACTGCTAGCAGCTTGCGAGTCCGCCATTTACATATTACACCCCCAAGGGCCCAAGGCGAGACCGGTCCAAATGTAAGTAACCATCACATTTGTTATAAACCCCACAAGCACTTAATATTATAACGGACTGATCGATATTCTTTTGATTCATGTGGGATTTGATATTGACAAAAGTTGTTGCGTAGTTTATAGGAACATGTGCCACTAGCCTGAAATAATTGTAATAATGTATGGATTTTGTCGAACAATACTAGGGCAAAAATAAAAGTGGTAAAAAGTTTGGGCAAGATGAATAACAATGGGAATTGAGAGAAGAGTTTCCGGCATATGTTGGTAGTTTTTTTTTTTTTTTTTCTTGGGGGGGGAGGGGGTCAGGGAAGGGGTAGGGGAGCTTTGACAGTTGAATAGTCATTATATTTTCTAGTCTCATTGTACATAACAAATATTTTGTAAATCCTTCTAGCATTCCGAAAAGAAAAGAAAAACATTTTTGTTATAGAAGGACTGAATTTGAACAGTTCTTCATAGGAGGGGGGTCTAGGAGGTCACCCTGGATTGTCACTGGAGCCCAGCACTCAAAGTTGTCTAGCTAGAGCCCTGGTTGACACATCCAATTGATTGCTATAATCAACAGGTTTTAATGCAGATCTCGACTGATTACTTCTTTGGTGCTTGTGGTGAAGGTGCAATATGAAATTGATGATCAAAACTTAAATTTGAGTTTCATTCTAAAAGAGATAAAAGTTTTGACTAATAGTAGCAGTGAAGGAATGGACTTGAGTACGATGGATGTTCTCAGATGGATGACACAAATACTACAGCATAGTGAGCATACACGTCATGGATCTGTAGATGGGCATAATTAATTTTTGTCTAAAAGACTATAACTCCCAAAACCCCAACATTTCCCTTTCGATAACTGTCAAATTAGGTCAAAGTACAAAACATATCAGTCCGATATTTCATCACCTTGTTTCGCTTTCCAAAATATTTGTAATTCACATAGGCTGTGCAATAGCAAACTGTTAAACCGTTAAATACATTTCATTAATGCAAATGTAGGTTTGTTTTCTGCAATGTGATTGTGACGAGATGTGACGAGAAGGGACATATCCATAACTTGCGCCGTACGTTTTAAAGTGACAAACGGACATTGTCAATAAGTATAAGTTGCCAAATTTATACATAGAGGATTGTTCTACTTTTTCATACGGAAATTCCATTTCTTGCTTAAACTCAGTGTTTAATTGCTTCTGTTTGTTAAATCTTTTCTACTTCGTATTTCTACTTCTTCTTAATTTCTACTTCTTTATTTCTTTTAAGTATGAAAGATGTATATGTACAAGATTCCCGGAGCGCTTTTCTTTGCGTCTGTTTGACGGGATAATGCACAGTTGATCTCCCCCGCAGACTCGGCTATGGCCTCATTCGTTAAAGGAATCCAACTGTAGATTATCCCACAACAAAGAGACTTTAAGGAAAGCCTTACAAACCCTTTTAGTAGTTCTTTAATATCTTGGTACAAATGAGAAAAAGGGAAGCAATGATCCTGCTTAAGATATGATTAAGTCTAGTCTGAGAATTGATTCCAGAATTCTGTATAGTTAGCATACCAATTCATCCACCATGCCCCATTTCTATTAAAAATAGAACAACTTATTACAACAGAAGATTGAACAAATTGTCTTTTAATTTAAAAGCTTTGAAACCTAGCTACAACCTGTTTCTATGCATGCATTTCAAGTCTTCCCCATCTTCCAAGATCCACATTCGTATCTCTTTTAATTACAGTACCAACCAAACTCAAACAAGAGCAAAATAAAATGATGCGCTCACATGAATCACAAAATTACCATCTCTTACATTTCAAAAACGAGCTTAAATTCCGTGGGCATTGGCAGAATGAACACGATTAAACCCTGATCATCTGGGTAAACACAATGAAGCAGAGACATGAAATAGAGATTCAAGTCGTGGTTCAATTACTAGAGGACCCTTGGAGAGGAAGAAGAGATGTATCAAGGGCCTTTTTCAGGAAATGTCAATTAGAATAGACACAGCTCGGTTCTGCTTGGCAGAAGTGTGTCAGAGAGAGAAATGTGTTGTTGCCATGGGAGATGAACAGCTAATAGTTCCATCATGTTACGAACATTGCATACAGTTACAAACATAAACATTGGTTTCTATGCATAAGGTAATAATAAGATGGGTCAAAAAGTGAGCATATTTTATTTTTTTCTCACAGAGGCAAAAAACTCAGAAATAAGAAATGCTGTATATTCTCTTCGTCTGCGACTAGAACAGCTTAATGTTATAATTGTTTCAATGGCTTAATGTTATGATTGTTTCAATGGCTCAATGTTATAATTTTTTGAATGGACATGTTATGGCAACATTAAATTGTCATTGCGCAGCTTTTTTGAATTTTATTTCAGGCGTGAATATGCAAATTTGTAATGCATAAATAGCCACATCTCTCTATGTTCTTGATTAAATCCATCAAACCGCTCAGAATCAATACACTGCTCCGTCTTCTTGCATACTGCATTATAATTTTTTTCTTCCAATCATGGGAGTGGGCATTATTACCCTATTTGAAATCTCATTGGTTCTCTACAAATTTTGATATTCATGTTTTGATATTCAGTTTGTTTCATTACGTCAACCACATCTGCTCCAAGGCATGCAGACAGGTAAAATCTCTCACACATTCAAGAAAATTAGGCGTTTTCTTAACTTCTCCATTTTTCCGCTCTCTCATAATTATACTGAGAAGACAAAGTTGACTATATATCATTCATCATAGCAATGACTTCCTTTCATAGAACTGCATTTTTGGTACGCATTGTCAATAATGTACAGATAAATATGTAACATGTCGTTGTATAGTACAGTCAAACTTTTCGCAAAGGGGAATAATGTATACGCCATCACTAATACATCAACATATAAATAGCATGCATGTATGAGAAAAGTTAAGTTTGAATGATATCAATATTCATTACCCACTACCAAAATCGGGAAAAAATTGCAAACAGGACAGAGAAAATTATGCATTTCCATTTATTATAAAGATTGGTTGAACCTCGCAACCCCCTCCCCCGCTCCCGCCAGTAATCAATACAAAACGTTTAGCCCAAAGCAAGTTTCACCACCATAAATACTGTGCACTCCAGGCACATGTTGCATACTATCATTGCACAGTGTTTATATAACAGTATCCCTGGTTACAGTATCCTTATCTTGCTTGATATGATTTTAGTTTTATTCACTTTTACTTTCACAAAACAAAACATTAAAATGGGTATTTACCATGACCTTTTTGGACAAAGAAGTTCAATATTTTTTTCCGTTTGACTTTTTGACAGTAGCATAGGTGACTACAAATTCAAATAAAACTTGCAAACCTGTCCAAACAATTTTGTTAATCTTTCAAATATCTGCTTTCATTCCAGGAAGTGGATGCTTGGGGAATTTTCAAAATAATATTTCTAAATTTTCTAGGAAGGAATATTAATTGGGAAAAGAACAATGCAGGATTGCATCACTTCAATTCCATCCTCGATTTCTTCACATTTGGCTTCCGCATGGAGCAGTAAAAAAAAAGGTTAAATATAAGTTATCAAAGTCAAAAGGTCTTCAAGTTACACAGTACACACTCTTGTACTGTACTTGATATTTTGATGATTTGAATATCTTCTTGTTCCAGTGCCAAAAAGATTTCTTCGGAAAATACCAACAATAAAAAAAAAACGGTATTACATTATGTTGTATCTTTCAATTCAACACACACGAATCTACCTAGTTCAAGTTATTGCAATATTAATAAAATTGTAGTGTTTATACTCAAATAAATTGCCTCTCTATAACATTGCCAGCTCTGACCTTAACTTTTAATTCAGGCAATCCGATGCGTGCTAAATAATTATCTCATTTCCTTGTAATTTTGTCTACACATCTCAGGTATTTGTAAATACCATACATAACCACCCCTTCCCCACTCACTCATCCCTGTTTTTTCCTTGTAATTTTGATTTGTCTACACATCTCAGGTATTTGTAAATACCATAACCACCCCTTCCCCACTCACTCATCCCTGTATTTTCCTTGTAATTTTGATTTGTCTACACATCTCAGGTAACATGAAATCATTTCTTTATTTAGTATCAATGCCGATGTAATCAAGTACTAAAATGTATACACAAATATTTCATTTAAATACTGAAAATAGCTTCCCCTCCTACAAACCCATTTTTTGAATAAGTTGTGATGCAGTTAAAAGAGAGCTGTTATTTAGATACCAGAAAGCTGTTATTTAGATACCAGAAAGCTGTTATTTATATACCAGAAAGCTGTTATTTAGATACCAGAAAGCTGTTACTTAGATAAAAGTTTCCTGCAGTAAACAACTTCTTTTCTTCCGGAAAATAAAATAGAATATGTACGTACCAGTTCACTCATTTCACACTTGACTAATGCAAAGCAAACTTCAGTCACGGTTATATCAAATACATGAACTATCATCGCAATGTCTATTCTCATGAATATTCATGAAGTGTCCTCCATCTCGAGGATGCTGAATACGAATAACTATCTACACAAACTTCTTGAATCTGCCTGGTGTGACTCAGAAGACCTATAAAGAAATTAAATGAAAAACAGAAAGAGAAAAATTAGCTACATTGCTTACCGGCTCAATAACACCAAATGAATGTATAATGAGGCAACGTTGTTTTGCAATGGCAATGCGATACTCGGATGAATGACCTTCTCATCGCGAGCGCTTCTGTTAAATTGGCTCAAAATTAACTCTTTTCGTAATGCTTTTTGGCTGTATATGACTCAACTGTGAATTGACTCAACTGTGAATTGACGCAACATATTTTCTTCCAGAGTATCATCGTCTACGAGAAGAGTTATGATGAATAATTTCAGAAGGTGATGCAATTTAACGTATTTTTCTTCTAATTTTACCTTCTGTATAGTACGGACAACACTGAACCACCTAATAACAACTTGATTTGTCATTACAATGCATATCAATCATTACTAACACACCTTATTGAGATGGTGTAAAGAAAAAAATAATGGTACCCCAAACGTCTATCTATTATGAAATATATGAAGGTTACAGGAGTTCAAAGAATACTGTACATGCAGTAGATAGACAACACATTAAAGCTTGGATGAGTTAATTATTACCAAAAAAGTGGTAATAATTATACATGGGGATGTGGCTGTAACATTTCAAGCAATATGATAAATCATAGGATGAATGGCCTTCTCAACATGCGAACTGTTCTGTTAAATTGGCTCAAAATCAACTCGTTTGGTTTGGTTGTCGAAGTTTAACGGCACAGCGACAGTCAGTCGAACATGTCAAGAGGGTATTAAATCATTCAGGTTAGGAAAGAGATGATTAGAAAAGGAGGAAAGGATAGAGAGAAGTAAATTTTTTACATGAAATAAAGTTTTACACGAAGAAAGGGTGGTAAGAAGGAGAGAGAGGGGGATGTGAGATAGGAATGGATGGGAGGGGGGGTGGGGAGATTAAATCAAGTGGAAAAGGTTGCTGTTGCAGAGCAAATTTTATTATGTTGAAGGGGGGATTGTTCTTGAAGAAGTCTGGTGGCAGGGGATAGGAAAGATCTGGAGTTGGTGTAAATCGGACAGGTTAAGAGGATATGATTGATCCAGAGATCTGAATTGCAAGTGGGGCAGATAGGTTTGGGAGAGACAGAAAGGAGGTAGGAGTGGGTGAGATAGGTGTGGCCTAGGCGAATGCTGGTGATGACCACGTTCTCTCTGCAATTGGGACTTAGTAGGGGAGGGTTGATGCCTACTTTGGGATTGATAGTGTGAAGTTTATTATTAGTCTCAAGATTCTGGGGTCTTGCCAAGTCTTTTGGAGGGTGGTGGAGAGCTAGGAGTACATGAACAGAAGTTTAAACGTCTATTGTTTGTTTTGACTGGAAGTTGAGTGAGTTTCTTTCAGCCTCGGTTTTCAGGTTACGAAATGAGTGAGAAACATTCTCGTTGGAGAAGGTTTTCGCATAGGTGGAAGCTAAGCAGTCTGAGATGTTGTTGAGGTCAGTGATGAGATGAGAGATATTGTTGGCAATACTTTTTCCTTTATAGTTACCAATCTTGTTCCAGACTTTGGTGGGGGAGGTTTGGAGATTCAAGGAGGAGATGTAGGTTTTCCAGGAGGTCTTTTTGCTGAGTTTGATGGTCTTCCTGGCTTTGGCTCTGAGAATGCAAAAATTGTCCAGGTTTTGGGGAGAAGGGTGGGTTTTAAAGAGACAGAGGGCTTTGTTCTTGAGAGAGATTGCTTTTTTGCAATCTGTGGTGAACCAAGGTTTGAAGTTCTTTGGAGTGGAGGTGGAGATGGGGATGGAGAAATTTGTGATTTCCAGAACTGGAGGTGAAGAGGATTGACTGGATTGGTGGGGAGAAAGATTTCATTGGTGATAGAGATGTTGCATAAACTGGAGTAAACATTCCAGTGGAAATTCCAATTGGTAGGGAAGGTTTGAGACTCTTTTCATAATGCTATTTGGCTGTATATAATGAGTCAATTCTGAATGGACGCAACATATTTTCTTACAGAGTATCATCGTTTATGAAAAGAGTGACGATGAATAATTTTAGAACGTGATGTAATCTGACGTATTTCTCTTCTATTTTTACCTTCTGTATAGTACGAACAATGGTGAACCACCTCATAACAACTTGAATTGTCATTACATACATATCAATCATTACTACAATACCTTGAGATGGTGTGACAAAAAAATAATGGTGCCCCAAACATGTATCTATTATAAAATAAATGAAGGTTTCAGAAGTTAGAATACTTTACATGTAGATAGACAAGCTAGGTGGAGTTAATTATTAACAAAAAGAGGAATAAATTTAGAGTTTACTGGAAGTTGTTCCCTGTGGCTGAAATATTTCAAGCAATATGATAAATCATTGCATGCTCTTTGGCTGTAATATGAGTCAACTCTGAATGGACGCAACATATATTCTTGCAAAGTATCACCTTGTATGAAAAGAGTGATGACCAATAACGTCGAGACGTAATGCAATTTGCTGTATTTTTTTTCTATTTTTACCTTCTGTATAGTACAGACAATGGTGAACCCACCTCATAACAGCTTGATTTGTCATTACATGCATATCAATCATTACTGCAACACCTTATTGAGTTGGTATAACAAAAAAAATAACGGTGCCCCAAAAATCAATCTATTATAAAATATATGAAGGTTTCGTAAGTTGGAATACTGTACATGTACTGTACATGTAATGTAACTGTACATGTACTGTACATGTACTAACTGTAATGTACTGTACATGTAATGTAACTGTACATGTACTGTAACTGTACATGTACTGTACTGTACATGTACTGTAACTGTACATGTACTGTACATGTAATGTAACTGTACATGTACAGTACATGTAATGTAACTGTACATGTACTGTACATGTAATGTAACTGTACATGTACTGTACATGTAATGTAACTGTACATGTAACTGTACATGTACTGTAACTGTACATGTACTGTACATGTAATGTAACTGTACATGTATTGTACATGTAATGTAACTGTACATGTACTGTACATGTACTGTATATGTAACTGTACATGTACTGTACATGTAATGTAATTGTACATGTACTGTACATGTAATGTAGATAGAAAACACATTAAAAAAATAATGGTACTAGAAGCATCTATCTATTATGAAATATATGAAGGTTTTGTAAGTTGGAATACTGCACATGTACTGTACATGTAATGTAGATAGAAAACACGAACAAGCTAGATGGAGTTTATTATTACCAAAAAGAAGAATAAATTGAGAGTTTAAAGTGGTTCCCTGTGGCTGAAATATTTCAAGTAAAATGATCAATCTTGGCAGTGGTGCGACGCATCCATCAAATCTTCCATGCCAATTTCTTGAAAGACAGCTTAATTTTACAATTTCTTTAATGATTGTTGAAATAGCAGCAATATCAATCATTGAAGCAGAACATAATTTTAAAATTAACTTTTGTTTATTTGATGAGGGCTTAACGGCACCACGACAGCAAGGGTCAAGTTGTGCCTGAGAGGTTAGATCATTCCAGAGGTAGGAAGAAAAGAAAACAGGAAGAGTCTGAGAGAAGCACTAGGGCTAATAGCCAAGAACATGGGATTGAAAAGATTTACTTTCAAAATATTTCACAAAAGGGGCTGTTTAAGATTGCCATGCCCTAAATATACAATGTGCTAGAGTAAACCCACATTTTCTTAAGGATGTAGCAACTCAACTTTTAGTTCTTATTTGTTTATTTCACGACTTAATTTGTATCCAATCGCCATCACGATCAACAATTAGAAATAAATGATCACTAATTTATCTATCCAACATAAGTTCAATGATAAATACAAAAACACACGTCAACAGTATGTGCTTGTCGTTCATAAAATAAATAAAAAGCTATAAAAAAACTAACAAATTCCAATGTTTTAAAAGACTATGTATATGCACAGGTAAAATATTTATCTGCAGCAGAAAGAGCTTTAAATTCTGAACAGAATTAATGCTGTTGACGATTAACGATTAATTGCTAATCGCTCGTAACACTTCAAAAATGTTTAGTAAATCTTTTAAGCGATTAATCGCGAAAATATTACATGGTTGGCCTAGTGTAGTGACAATTAGCAACACTAAAAAATATCGTAAAAAAAAAAATCAAAAAATCACCTCAAAGGTTTGAGCTATATACTGAAAACAAACCTTCCTATGGTTAAAATGTATGAGAATGACATTAAAAATCAAGCACATTTCTTCATTTCCTTTATTATCGATCGTTTATATCTTTCTACTGCACGATCATGGCCACAACAAAGATCAACTGAAATTGTTGGGACACTTTAACTTTACGAAATAAAAACTTATTTTACAGGCCTTAGCCAATTTTGTACTGGGGTACGGTCTGTCCATAAATTGTTTTGTGAAAGACCAAATGGAACTTCAGACTGCCAGAAATCGGCAACATTTCTTAAGAATATCTTTTTTCTACACCTCTTTGAATGTCATCTAAAGCAAGGATCTTTCTTTTCAGGTAGTTTTACCAGTCTAACGGGTAAATTTAAGACATGATATTTGAATTTGGTGAGATTCTTGGCCTATTTGTGGTCCAAAAATGCATGTTATGTTAGTGTGGGAACTAGACCAGTTCCATGATTTGTTTTTTTTTATACTGATTTTTGGGTGAAGTTTGGTTGCTATTAATTGCTAAACACTCCCAAATTTTTGGCCGATCAAACGTTTAGTAAATTAATCCCAAATCAACAGCACTGAACAGAATAGTCTTCTAATTATGTCACAAGCACCTCTAGTCTGAGTTATGGCTCATCAAAGTTCGAAGAATTTTAATACATGTAAAAGTTGTGATGTATAAAAGAGAAGACAGCTGTAAATCTTTACTGCAATTCTTTACATTTCTGTCCTTAATTTCAGTCACTGAACTTCATCAGGATGTTTTCTCCTGCTTAATTTGAATAAATGGTAAGATGGAGATTCAAAACCTCTTGGATATAATCAGCTGCTCCCATTTAACTACCAGTGAACAGTGCAGAATTGAAACACAATAAGTTAACATAAGGAAATTCAAAGGGTTTTTTGATGTGATGTCACAAAATTTTAATCAAATTTGCATAATTTATCATGAAAGGGCTTGGAAATTTAAAATATGTAAAATAGTCTATTTTTAACTTATTTTGGTGAAATTGTTTGCTATTTTCATTGTTTATAGCATCTTCTTTGAATTAAGCTTAAAGGAGACATAAAGTATAATCCTTATTTCATATGATGAGTATTAAAATCTAAACCACAAACAGCAAGTCAAAATCTCATTCCTATCTCAAGTTATCCATTTTAAAGTCAACACATAAAGGCTGCCATTTGGCTCAATTCTGTATTGAAATCTTGTGAAAGATGACATTTCCCCAACAGAAACTAAGGAATTTAATGTATTTCTTTATAACTTTATATTATGTCTTTATTCCATAATTATGCAACACAAAGTTTTAACAGCATCTTTTGATAATTTCATGTGTACACAAAAATGTTTCTTGACCCTTACATAAGGAAAACAATTTTTCATAAGTTGGAAAACTTGAGATTGATTATAAAGAAATACAAAGCATTCCACAACCCGCTGGGCTGATGACATCATCATCTGCATGTTTTGAAATCAAAATGGCCGCTCCCATGATACTATTTGGTAGTAGCATTAAAGTTTTTAATAATTACAAAAAATCTTCAGGAGTAATGAAACTTGATCAGAAGATTTGTTATTTTTAATTCTATCAAATGAAATAAGAATTATGTCAGACTTTATGTCTCCTTTAAGTTGCTCCCTGTCCATAGATCTTTAATAAATACAAAACACAGCTTTTGTTTCTGGATTTTTATACTGTACATGTACAGTATGTGCTTGTCCTCCTGGAAAAAATAAATATATAAATTTCACTGTTTCAAAAGACTGCCAAGTACACAGTCAATCCCCAAACTCGAGTTAATGAGGTGTTTGACGTCAACCTCTCATTGAAAAGCCCCACCCTCTTGACACTTTTTGGACAAGTAGCGATTACAATCTGGAATAGCTGTCTTAACTTCTGTGGTCCGTAGGGATGTTCCGGAACCAGCATTCCAAGTTCCGGCCAAAACCAGAACATACCGGAACTCAAAACATTTCCAGCCCGAACCGGAACTTTCCACCCAGCATTTTCATCCATGAAAACAATATATATGCATATTTGGAACCAGATAGTTTCAGCTTTAAAGGTTCATTGACATGTACAGTAGATGCAACATTAGCCAAATTGTTTTAAAATCTATTACAAAGCATTATAGTAACAAAACATTTGATTAAACTCATGTAAACATTTGACAATTTCATAGCAGTTTTGTATCTCATTTTGCATATTTTATGCAAATTTTGTAATGTATTACAGGGCAACCTTGGCATTTTCTTTTGTAAATCCTTTTGATTTGTAAATGTCTATTCATCATTCTATGAAGTGCTGCAGCAAATTCTGACCAAATGTTTTTGAGCCTTTGTCACACCCCCAATCAAATTCTAACAGGAACAGGCTTTTCCATCATTTTCAGTGACTGAGATTTAGGAAAGAAATATAAAGAATAACATAAAGATTTTGATTGGTTTGCCCAGTCATACATCACAAATTTTGCATAAATTAAAAACTAATCTAACATTTAGCAGCCATAACTCAGAACTGTAAGTGCTATTGTAAAAATTCCAACGTTTTAAGTTCTTGTTTTTATCTTTTCTGTAGCTGATGCATTGCAGTTTTAGACATGGCAATTAGATTTTGAGCGTTGAATATGTACTGTTGTGTAGAATATATCATAACAAAAAATTTGTTAAGTTCCAGTTCCAGTGCAACATTTAAACTGAATTCCGGCTGGAAACAGAACTTAGAAAAATCCCAAGTTCTGGAGCATCCCTACGCCGGTTCGTAACTTCCAGTCCATCTCTGATAGCGTTAAAAACTGAGAAGTAATGGATTTGTTATTGTTTTATTCTGCAAATGATATCAACCCTAATTATATCTTTTGGTTCTTATTTGGTAAATTTTGTCGAAAAGTAATGTATATTGATTATTTTAGACACAAAACATAGACCAAAACATAGGCCAAAACTTGCCATGCTCCTGACTGTTTTGCCATTTTTTGAGATTTTAGTTTGGTTTATTATCCAAGTTTATCAGATTCCCACGTATTGATACCAAATACAGTTTCTAGGAACAATGTTTAAGAGGGGATAAAACAGATCGAATGAGAACACTCATCCTCGATTTTCTTTTCTTTTTCATCATTTCCAGCGAGTATAGTTTTAGGCATAGCATTTATTGACAACATTGGATAGAATTCCAATTCTGTATGGTAATCAAAATGGTAAAGTATTTATTTTCAGAAAAATCTCACGTTAACGTTACAAATAACTTATGAGTAAATTGGCAAGGCTAGGCTTACTTCAAGAAGTTCCATTCAAACTGACCGGGTTAAAGTAATTTTGTTTGTTTGTTTGATGAGGTCTTAACGGCACCACGACAACGAAGGTCAAATTGTGCCTGAGAGGTCAGATCATTTTAGAGGTAGTAAGGAAAGAGACCAGGGGAAGAATGAGAGAAATTCAAGAACAAAAGCCAGAAAGCTGTGATCGAGAGAGGAGGTGCATGGGAAAACTAAAAACAGAGTAGAGAGGGGGTGGAAGAGGAGGATTAAATATGGTTGTAGAGGGATGCATGCTGAAGGAAGGAGACTATTTTATCTGGAGGATTTTTTTGGAAGAACTCAGGAATTGAGTTGTGGGGAGCGAGAGAAGCTCTGGGAAGGTTGTACAGGGGCAAGCAAGGAGAACGTGTTGGATTGTAAGGATGCAGTGGCAATTGTTACAGAGGGGTTGGGGGAACCAATAAGGAGGTGGGAGGAGTGAGGTGGGTGTGACCAATTCTAAGACGGGTAATATGAACGTTGTCGATACGAGAAAGGTTGTTGATGGTGGATTTGATCGATTGTGGGCTGGATAACATGGAGTTTGTTATCAATTTGGAAGTTCCATAAGGTTTGCCAGCGATCACGAACAAGAGAAGCGATAAACGGTTTGATGTCAGAGAGGGTTTTGGGAAAAGGGGAAGGGAGGAGGTTAAGGGCAAGCTTAGCGGCTGTATCAGCCCTGTCATTGCCAGGGATGCCAACATGGCTGGGTATCCAGAAGAAAAGAACACTTTTCCTGCAGAGGGTGGGAGAAAAGAGCTTCATGTGTATCGGCATTTACATTAAGAGTTCGTTCGGCACGTAATACACTTAAACCGTTGCATTTAGAACGTACTAGAAATTGACACTTTGCAACACACAAGGTAAACAAACAGTGGCCTAACTGTAAATGTTACATTCGGGGGAAAGGATAGGCCTAACGTTAGGGCTTACTTATTCTTTTATGAGCAACGAAACAGGAGTAGTTATAAGAATGTGGTATTACTACTTGTGAAGTGAAGCAATTGTGGGCATAGTAACTGTATTATTAATTTACAGTATAATCACAGCTCACGCACATGATGGACATGCAGCAAATAGTCCACAATCTGATGATTTGCATATTCCTTTCGCTGTGATGTTAACCAATAGCATTTGCGCATTTCCTGTGAATTTGTGGGCCTAATTTTTTAATCAAAACAGCTCTGCATTTGCCGTGCCCCTGATCGTTTTGCCAAATTATCTGTTAAAACTTCTTTGGAAAGACATAGGTAAGGAAATGTTTCCACACATAATCAAAAATCAGCTTGTATGAAGAGTATTTCATGACATAACGTGAGAGAATTTAAGGAGTAAATTTGTCCATTTTGTAACGTTCTTTTCGTCCTTAATTTTCATGACTTTTCCAAATAATAATTATTCAACCTTTAACTAAAAGTTTTATGAAAATGATGAGATTTTATCGAGCCTTGACTACAAATCATCATCGGCAAATGGCAAGATTTAACTAATTACAAATTCCTAAATCTGAGTGGGCAGAATACGTATTGTAAATAAGAAAATAAACAACTTTTCACTTTGTACTGAGGAAAGGCAAGGAGGATGTGGTGGGCTGTGAGGGGCAATGGCAATTGTTGCAGAGGGTTGGGGGCAGCCAGTAAGAAGATGGGAGTGAGTGAGGTGAGTGACCTACAGTATTCTTAGGCTGGTAATGTGGACGTTGTCTATACAGAAGAGATTGTGGATGGTGGGTTTGGTCGAAATGGTGGGCTGGATGTTGTGGAGTTTGTTGTCAATTTGGGAGTCCCATGTTGTACATGTAAAACAGGACTGATGCCTTTTTAATAAGATAATACATTAACTTTTAAAAGTCATAGTAGACATGTCATTATGAAACTTAAAGATAATGATTAAAAATTGAAACTAAATTTACGAAAAATGCATTGTAACATCAAATGATTGTAACTACTATAATGCTATACATGTAAATGTAACATCAAATGATTGCAACAACTGTAATGTGTACAGTACATGTAAATGTGTGGTGCATCGTGCACACTGACAGCAAAGCAGTCATAAATTTATGAAACTAGAACTATTTTTCAAAATCATGTTTAGCATTAAATTTCGGTTTTACTTGACTTGATGAAAGAAATTTCAAAAACCAAACTATAGCCTTTGAATGAATCTGTTAAAACAAAAGGCAGTGTGATCCATATGTCAGATCAGGGGGTTGCCATTTTGAAGCACCTCGGTAAGAATGAAAAGTACAGGCAGCTCATATTCTATGATTTGAAACCTTTGCTAACGGATTCTATGTACTGTACTAATTATTCTATATAAAACCTTTTTAAAAAATGTATAATTTACAGCTAATATTGTAAGCTACATACCAATTTTCACAACATATACACAGCAAAATCAAAAATTGTATATAATGAGCTTTTCAGTGCATGCAGTGGTAAGGATATGCAAACCACACATAGTAGACTAGATCAGAGAGCAAGATGAAAGAAACCAATATAAACATTTCAAGATTTTTACACTAAGCCCCGCTTACTCATTCATATGCATGACATCACCATCAAAAACAACAGGGCACATCTGCGGACCATGAGGTGCATCGAATATGACATGAATCAAGTTTTCCGTTCTTGAAATACCGTGTTTACAAGCTTTTTTTTAGCAAAATAATATTAAGCCCTGCCCGCTATGCATACTAATGAAACTCAACGTTTTTACATCATGAACATGTACACACCAGCTAACACCATAATTAAAACAAATATAAAACAAAACAGACATGTGATTGTTAAAATATGAACATTTCTAGATTTTTACATTAAGCCCTGCCTACTCATTAATATGCATGACATCACCATCAAAAACAATTAGGCACATCTACGGACCATGGGATATATGTGTGTTGAATATGACATGAATCCAATTTACTGTTCTTGAGATACCGTACTTACAAGCTCTTTTCAGCAAAATAATATTAAGCCCCGCCCACTATGCATATCAATGAAATACGTCATGAACATGTATATACGAGCTAACAACATAAGTAGACCCAATATGAAACAAAACAGACATGTGGTTGTTAAAATATGAACATTTCAAGAATTTTACATTAAGCCCCGCCTACTCATTAATATGCATGACATCAACATTACAAAAAATGGGGCACATCTACAGACCACGGGCTATTTGTGTACCAAATATAATAGGAATCCAGTTTACAGTTCTTGAGATATCGTGTTTACAAGCTGATTGTCACAAACATACATACATACACACACACGCCATCATGACCGCAATGGTTCCAGAAACCAACCCTTACTCTACCACCGGCGATATTATCGCCCTTTTGAGTGCCGCGTCTTTGACTCCACCTCCCAGGCGCATTTGCAAACAAGTGCTGATAGACTGAGGGTTAATCAACCCGCGACAAGTGCACCAACTCGAAAATATAGGCAGCATGCTAGATTCTGTTTTACTCCTTTCCTGACATATTCAATGGCTTTTAAGCCACAAAATGACAAGACAAAATATGGTAGAATACATAAAGGTTGTGAGGAATCTGAGGTTGTGATGTCACAACTAGATTTCAGTCATTTCTGCACAAATAATACCAAACTTTAAGTTAAATATCTCCTGAACGGAATAAGATTTTTGAATGCTTTCTTCGCCATTTTGTTTCTTTTGAAGTTCTCTTTCATATACACGGTGTACTTGCTGGACCCCTGAATAAATTCTTAACGGAGAGGGGGATATGACAGGATTCCCATCACTATTCAATATTATGTAATTTCCTAAACAATACAAGTTACTCTATGTCATTCCTACTTCATATGTTACAAAAAAGACACACATATTAATGTTAATGAAACTGGTCTAATAGAACAATTTCCCATAATTCAGTCGTCTATTTGATGCACAGCGTTAATTATATTTACACTCATTTTCTTCATAGAAATGAAGACTCCTAATCATCGAAAAACATCCGTCTGCTTGAAAATAAATCAGCAGCTTTTGTTAACATTTTGTTACACAAAACCACTGATCTGTTGGCCATCAAATATTTGAGCTATAGTTTACTTCATTTTGAAAGAAGTATATTTTGCTGAACGAAACATCAACAATTTCCATTCTTTTTGTCTTTAATGTACATGTGATGTACACCTGTATCTTTACTTATTTTTTCCTGAGGTTTTGTGGCTTACAGCCATTGGATACGTACAAACAGAATTTAATAATCTGTATTTTTAATAAACTTATTTTTTCATACTTTCAGGAGGTTTTACCGAATGTGACTTCAAAAAGGCTGTAAGTCGCTTATGCAAAGAGTATATTCCATTAATAATCCATGGATAATGCTAAAAACACAAAAATCGCAAAGAAACTAATATCTTAGGCCTAAAAGAAATTGCCGCTCTTTTGTACATACTTTACCCGAATAAACGCCCCTGTTTTCTAAACAGCAATTTAATAATCTATGATTAACTTCCTGAAGAAATCATCAATACAAAATATAGTATATTAGGTATACTGTATTAAGGGGAGTGGCTGGGAAGTGGCTGGGGAGTAGGGGTAGAAAGGAAGAGAGGGGATTGGGGGGGGGACATGATTCCCATCACTATTCAATATTATGCATTTCCCTGAACAATACAGGTTACTTATTCAGTCCTACATCATAAGTTACAAAAGACTTACACATATGTAGAGAATGAAATTAATTTATATGACCAAATACGATATCTCCCGTAATTCAGTAGTCTATTTGATGTGCAACGTTAATTATATAAGCCCTAATTTGCTCCATTAGACTACTGTACTTCCAATTTGTAAGAAAGACATCCTTCTATTTGAAAATCAATCAAGCGCTTTGTTAACCTCTTGATACACAAAACCACTTCATCTATTGGCCATCAAATATTTGAGCTATACTTCAAGTTTAAAGAAGTATATTTTGCTAAGTAAAATGTCAACAAATTCCATTATACAAATATTGTATTAATTTCCCATGAGACTCTGCCAGTGTCCACCGCTTAATAATATAATCAAGAAACGCTACTGGAGCCGAAGGCAAAATCAAATGAATTTTTTTTTTTTTCTTCTGAAAAATGAAATGAGCTGAATTTGAGGCCAGTTTTACAGCTGTCTTATACAATGGAGAAAGAAAATGAATGAAAACTGGATACGTTTGTAGTCTTAAATTTTTTATTTTGACTAGAAAATTCTGAAAGGCTTTTGTGTGTTTTAGTTTCAGCAGGGATGTAACAAGCAGGAATATTTCTGTTAGGTGTGAACTGAAAACTTTTATGTTATGAAATAGAATTATACCAAAAATACAACTTTTTAAGAAATGATGAAAAGGGTTATACATTATGATACAGAGAGCAATTGTAGTAAAGTACTGTACACATGTACAGTAAGTTCATGATGGTTCATGTACATAGCAATTTCTATATTGCTTAAGATATTTTTGATAAATATTTATCAGAAGGTCAGTTGTAGAAAGCATTAAGAAAAGTGAAAATCGGTAAAAAAAAGAAAGTAAAGTGAAACAGATTCGCTGATACAGTTCACAGGATTAAGGTTCCTCTGCCCCACCTTTTCTGTAAAAAGTATAGTTTGTAAACCAACAGAGTATTCGTACAGAATTACAAGATATTAGTTATATCTTATCTTATTTTTATTTTATTTATCATATATTATTTTATAATATTTATCTTTTTTTGTTGGACAATTCGTCGGCCAAAAGTTGGCTATCTAGAGCTACTATACGTCCTCCACGCCCACTCCCCACAACCGTCCTCCACGCTCACTCCCCAAAACCCTCCTCTATGTTTACTCCTCACAACCATCCTCCACTCCCCCTTCCCACAACCGTCCTAAATGCCCACTCCCCACAACCCTCCTCCACACCCTGCTCCCCTACGACATGCCCACTCCCCACAAACTGCTCCCACCCGCACTCCCCACAATCCTCCTCTTCCTAAAGTACTTTGTTTATGTGGGACAGAGGCGGTGCAGTTAATTTGAAATAACAATGATCTATCACTTCATTTTTCCTTAAAGGATATGCAGCAATTTCCTGAAGAAGAAAATAAAATTCCAACAAGCTTTTACAAATGTTAATGATTTCCTTTGACTTCAATGAATACACGGGAAGTTAAATATCCAGGAAAAATAGATAATGCAAGTATCCTCTAATTACAAGTGATAAAATCCTGTTAAAATTACAATTAACCTTTCTGCGTTTAATGATTGACAGCTTGTTTTAACCAATCACCACACGAATTTGCCTAGCAACAAAATCTGCATAACTAAGTGGGGGCAAACATCCTACACGGTACTGGTACAGTACAGCTAGCTAACGGCATGCGCTCATGTAGTCAATGCAACTTACTGTACAAAACAAATTTCTGCACACACAGACTGAGTGACGGCAAAATGGTGAACAAAAATTCCACTTACGGGCCCGCTGCAGGCTTTGTAAATCTGATTGCTGTTTAACAGTGAGCAAACTCAATTTTGTTTATCCTATTTGCTAAAAACTCTAAAGATCCGGAGAAGTGCCATAAATGAATCAAAGTTTGCAGCAGGCCTTGCGAACATCTAAATGTCAATGCATTGGTAATGCACAATTGCGGATTTGAGGTTTGTTTGTCCCACATAGTTACTGCTTTGCTATGGTGGGTGTGGCCTTTTCGGAAACCTGGAAAGGTTAATTGTTCTAATTACAATGTCAAGGTTTTTTTATTTTTTATAATATACAGCACAAACAATAATTTTAACAAAGAGTTTTGAATGGTATTCATGAAAGCTTGCCAAAGTTTCCAGATATGATAAAGATATAAGATGAAATGAATGTACCCAAGATATGACACCCTTTGAGAGAGATTAAAACATGCTATTAAAAAATGATATGTTTGCTTACAGTATATCGGTCTTTAAGGAATATTCCTGTGAATTTTCATATGCGATTGGAGACTACAAAGAAACAAATTACTGGAAAAACCGTGTTGATCTCTTATTCCGTTTAGGAGTATTTCAAAGATTTAACCAATGTGTTAAAAAGTGACTTCGTCCCTTACAAAAAATTTAGCTTACAGTATGCTTGCGACAAGCTAACATCATTAGCTTGCGCAAGCATGCTGCAAACTTGCGCAAGCATGCTGCAAGCTTGCAGAAGCATGCTGCAAGTTAGTATTTGGAACAAATACTAGCTTGCTAGCTTGTGCAAGCTAACATTAGCTTGCGCAAGCGAGCATAAAATATTTGTTAGCTTACGCAAGCTTGCAAACAGTTTTGCTAGCTTGTGCAAGCTAATTTGTTCCAAATACTAGCTTGCAGCACGATTGGAGCATGTTTGCACAAGCTAAAAATTGTTAGCTTGTCGCAAGCGTGCTGCAAGCTTGCTGCAATCTTGCTGCAAGCTAATATTTATGTAAGGGGTCATTATTGCAAATCCAAGATAATTCTCTATGTATTTCTATAATGAGTGACCAAACCTTTCATATTTCAATTTAACGATGTATACATTTATAATTAAAAACTCATCAAGTATTAAAATATCAGATGTTATAAAGTATCCAATCTCCAAAGAACTAATTAAGAAATCATCATCATGTTCAGCAGAGTATACGATCCTCCCTCTGCGGGGACCCAAAATAGAATCAAAATACATCAAAGCTTTATCTCACAGCATGTCAAATGACACGTTCCGATGCTCACATGTTACGTACTGTATGTATGTATGTTCATGGAGTATTTACTTAGTGCGATCAATATTTCTTTTTCGTGATTTGAAGGACTGGCTTGAAAGTGAGAGTTGAATTACTGTGCTATTTGTATTATTACATTGAGAGCACATAATTAGCATCTGTCACATCATATAATGTATAGAGTGAAGCACAGGTGTTAACGAGGTCATCTGACAATTCACCTTGAGAGTAAACTGGCTCCAGCAATGATATTGTAGGCTTTTAATACTTTGGGAATGATAGGTATTTAAAGTAGCTGGCAGTCGTAAAGTGAGGATGTATTATTCATGAGTTTCATAATAAATCGAATGCCTTTCTTTAAGTTTCTTGCACCTCCCACGGTACGGAATATCATAAATGCTACAACATCCCAACCTGAGTCTGTTTGTTTGTTTGTTTGTTAATGTTTAACGGCACTGCGACAGTCAGAGTCAAATGTGCCAAGAGGGTGCCAAGAGGGTGTTAAAAAACTAAGGTGCAAGAGTTAGGACAGAATGAATAATAAAGAGGCGAATAGAGGTAAGAAAAGGGAAGGAGGATTAAGATGGTAGGATAGAAAAGGAAGAGAGTGTGGGTAAGGGTTAGATCAGATGGAATAAGTTGCTATTGTGGAGGAAGGTGATAATAGCAGAGGAGGGATTGCTCTTGAAGAGATCAGAAATGAAAACGGAGGAGGAGAGGAGAGATCTGGAGTTCCAGAATAAGGGACATGTTAAGAGGATATTCTTGATCGAGAGATCAGTTGCAAGTAGGGCAGAGAGGTGTAGGTGAGTCGCAAAGGAGGAAGGAGTGACTGGGTGAGAAAGGAGTGGCTGAGGCGGATAAGTACTCCAAATGTGTTTTTTCATTCAACTTTTGAATTTGTACGCATGTGCGCCACGGGTGAACATTTCTGTATCCAACAAGAGTAAAAAAACCAGAAAATGTCATGCGACTTCAATTGGTCAAAATCTACTTGAAGGGGCCCCTGGACTCCATGCCGAAAAGACGCAGCACTTTGCGTGCGCATTAATGTGCCCCTCAACAAGTCTAGCACCTGCCCCTTTTTAAATAATGCTAGGGGGTCTGACAAATGTTGGATTATTTCAAACTTAATCTTTTCAACTATATTTCGCATTCAGTTGGAAAGAGAAAGTGACAGTGCCTGTCACAGAACTTTTAGCGATTACAAAACAATCATTCCATTCCAAGTTTTATTCATTTTTGTGGAAATTGCCAAGTTAAGACTCGAGAGTTCCTTCTTGACTTTAATTTTGCTACTTTCCAATCCTTCCCATGCCACCCTGATTATGTTTATCAAGATTTTGAGCCAGCTTCATGCTCTGCTATCTATCTAACAGTTTACATCAGTAGATTTAGCTGCTTCTTAATTGTTTTAATGGGCCAATAGAAAGGTTTGGTTCGGTTTGTTAATGTTTAACGGCACCACGATAGTCACAGTCAAATGTGCCAAGAGGGTGTAAAAACTAAGGTGCTTGTGTTAGGACAGAGAGGAAAGAGGGGTGGGAAAACTATGGGATAGAGGGAAGGAGGAGAGAATGTGGATACGGGAAAGAAGTTAAGGTATTAAAAGGAAGGTACTGTAAGGCAGAGAAGGGAAGGAAAAGGAAGTTTAGATCAGGTGGAATAAATTGCTGTTGCGGAGAAAGGTGATGAAATTGGAGGTAGAATTGTTCTTGAAAAGATCAGAAATTGATATAGAGGGAAGGAGAGGCGTGAGATGAAGGGGGAGAGGTATGATCTGGAGTTTAGGTATAAGGGACAGGTTAAAAGGATATGCTTGATATGCCAATAGAAAGATTGGTGTTTTGCTAGATCAATTAATTAGAAAGCACTGAAACTAATTTAGGAAAACTCCTATAGCGGTATTAACTGCTACTACAGTATATATAGAGTTTAATCAGGCCTCAAAATTAGCATTGGTTTGTCACTAGTCCATCAGGCTTTCTCACCTTACATTTCACTAGCCCAACTGAATTTTCCACAAGGCGTTCTCTTCATGTCTCACATAAAAAATACTACATGTAGAATAATTCTGATTATAGGGACTAGTTGGTTTGGCTTGAATATTGAAATTGTGCTAGCCCTTACATAAAACCAACTAGCTCCGGGCTGGTGGGTTTTTAATGAAGTTAAACTATGCATTTCTTAGTTGATGATGCATTTAATTAAGTTTCTATCTTTGGACTGAAAATTCATTTTCAACAAAAACTGCTAAAAAGAATATTTTTTTCAATCACAAAATCTTTCAATAAAATTTACAAAATGATCAAAAAATGTTTAAAATTTCAGTTTTTTAATAACGGAATCAAGTGATATTACAAGAAATTCATTTTGCCCAAATTGAAAACGGTATACTCGGATTTTACAACTAATTTCATCACAATTGATGATCCATCATGAATTCTTTTTATGTTTAACATACAGCATCATAAAGAAAACAATACTTAGATCATAATCTCTCGAGCACAAATTCCTCATTTTTCAAACATTTGAATAGATATCTCATTTTACATTCGATTTTGACATACATGACAGAAGTATCGTTGACCTGAAGTTTAAGGAGCTACATATTATACCTTGAAAAGTTGGAAACCCTTGTGAGATTTTAAGAACAACACCAGGCCATGCTTTTACAGTAAAACAGAGAATCCTGACCTAACCCAGACCTCTCTAATAGTCTTGTGATGTGGTTTCATATTTCACAGCTGAGAGTTAAAAGATAATGAAAGTAAGTGTAATGGTTTTTGAGGCATGATTCCTTAAATAATTTGTAAGTTTCTTTGAAACCATACCTCAGCCCTAACATACCATCCTTTTTTATCTACTGTTGTGGACATAAAAATATTTGTTCATATCCTTTCCAAATGGTGTATATTCTTATACTTGATTTAATCAAAAATTTAAAGTGATAAAAGTAGTTAAAAGCATCCTCATAAATCTCTGATAATTCTGAAATTGTATGTGAAGCAGGGTGCAATACTTAGCATCCTACATTTTGTACTACTGTACATAATTTGAGAAACTTTAGCTCAGCCCTAAATACCATCTTATTTGTCTGTAAGGCATATATGGAAATATTTTCATCTTTTCTAATATCCATTCCAAATGAATCATTGCAAATGTATATTCATGCGGTAAAATCAGAACTTGAAAATCCTAATAGCGGAAAAAGTGTTCACACAAAGCTATGACAATTTATAAAACAGGGTTCAAAAACCTACTACGCTTTGTGCTATCTACTACCGATGTACTTATATAGATCATCTCCATTCCAAATGGATCATAACATTTGTATATTCGTACAGTAAAGATTGATTTAATCAAAAGTTTAACATGCTACAAGTAGTAAAAGTGTTCTTACAAAGCTATGACAATTTATGAAACAGGGTTCAATAACCTACTACGCTTTGTGCTATCTACTACCGATGTACTTATATAGATCATATCCATTCCAAATGGATCATAACATTTGTATATTCGTACAGCTAGGCTTGATTTAAACAAAAGTTTAACATGCTACAAGTAGTAAGCTATGACAATTTATGAAACAGGGTTCATTAACCTACTATGCTTTGTGCTATCTACAACTGATGTACTTATATAGATCATATCCATTCCAAATGGATCATAATATTTGCATATTCTTATAGTAAAGCTTGATTTAATCAAAAGTTTAAAACGTAGTAGAAGTGTTCTTACAAATCTCTGGTAAATCTGAAATTGTGTGTGAAGCAGTATACAAAAAGTGAAGTTTCTTTGAAATGTTAAGTATGTCCTAAAATACCATCTTATTTGTAAAAATGGAAAAAATTCCATCTTTTTTCATATCCATTTCAACTGAATCATTACATTCGTATATTCATGCATTAAAATCAGAAGTTGTAAATGCCATCAGCAGAAAGTGTTTTCACAAAGCTATGATTTTTTTTTTTAATGATACAGGGTTCAATAACCTACTACACTTTAAATTTTAATATCTACTACTGATGTGCTAAAGTCCCATATCCATTCCAAACGGTTTGGTTTGTTGATGTTTAATGGCACAACGACAGTCAGAGTCAAATGTGCCAAGAGGGTGTTAAAAATCTAAGGTGCAAGACTTAGGAGAGAGAGGAATAGGAAAGGGAGAGTGGATAGGAAGGAGAGAAAAAATAGCATTTGTTTGTTTGTTTGTTTGATGAGGTCTTAACGGCACCACGACAACGAAGGTCAAATTGTGCCTGAGAGGTCAGATCATTTTAGAGGTAGTAAGGAAAGAGACCAGGGGGAGAATGAGAGAAATTCAAGAACAAAAGCTAGAAAGCTGTGATCGAGAGAGGAGGTGCATGGGTAAAACAAAAACAAAGTAGAGAGGGGGTGGAAGAGGAGAATTAAATATGGTTGTAGAGGGATGCATGCTGAAGGAAGGAGATTATTTTATCTGGAGGATTTTTCTGGAAGAACTCAGCAATTGAGTTGTGGGGAGCGAGGGAAGCTCTGGAAAGGTTGTACAGGGGGCAAGCAAGGAGAACATGTTGGATTGTGAGGATGCAGTGGCAATTGTTACAGAAGGGTTGGGGGGAACCAATAAGGAGGTGGGAGTGAGTGAGGTGGGTGTGACCAATTCTAAGACGGGTAATATGAACTTTGTCGATACGAGAAAGGTTGTTGATGGTGGATTTGATCGGGATTGTGGGCTGGATGACATGGAGTTTGTTATCAATTTGGAAGTTCCATAAGGTTTGCCAGCGGTCACGAACAAGAGAAGCGATAAGCGGTTTGATGTCAGAGAGGGTTTTGGGAAAAGGAGAAGGGAGGGATTTGTATACATTTATACAGTAAAGCTTGATTTAATCAAAAATTCCAAATGTTAAATATGCTACAAGCAGTAAAAGTGTTCTCAGAAATCTCTGATAATTCTGAAATTGTGTGTGAAGCAGGGTACAATAGCCTGCTACACTTCGTACTAAAAAAAAAAATATGAAGTTTCTATGAAACATTAAGTCAGTCCTAAAATATCATCTTATTTGTACATATGGAACATTTTCATCTATTTTTTCACATCAATTTTAAAATAACTCATTACATTTATAAATTCATGCAGTTAAAACTTGATTAACTAGAAGTTCAAAATGCTAAAAGCAGTAAGAGTGTTCTCAAATGCTACAAGTAGTAAAAGTATTCTCACAAATCTCTGATATATAATTCTGAAATTATGTGTGTGAAGCAGGGTCCAATAGCCTGCACTACACTTTGTGCTAAAAAAATGAAGCCCAAAGAGTCCTAAAATACCTTATTTGTAAGTATGGGAAAATGTTCATCTTTTTTTATATACATGATTCATTTTCATATAAATGAATCATTACATTTGTATATTCATGCAGTAAAACCAGACGTTGGAAATGCTATAAGCAGTGAAAGTGTTCTCACAAATCTATGATAATTCTTATTTTTTATTTTTTACGAAACAGGGTTCAATAGCCTTCTACACATTTAACACTGATGTGCTAAAGTACCTATATACATTACATTTTTTTTTACTCTATCAGCCATTCTGCATATGAGTCACTATCCTCAAGGACAGTATTTATTGAACGCGAAACAGAACTTGTACAAATTGGTCATACATCTCCATGATGCTTTGATGTCTATAATTCATCTCGTTCTCATCTCGTTCAAAAATTGAAGAGAACTGTACTTTTTAAACAAGGAAATCTTTCGATAATTGCTCGAGTATGGAAGAGACGAATTAGTCATGTTTTCAAAAATTACTCTTGTTTTTTAATTTCTCAAAACTTTTTTCCATCTTTCAAGTGTTTTGTACTTGCATCAATACAATGAAAAATGCTTTACTATGTACAGCAACAATCACGCGTACAGCAGAGTAGAGGTTTGGTTTAGTTTGTTGATGTTTAACAGCACTGTGACAGTCAGAGTCAAATGTGCCAAGAGGGTGTTAAAAAATAAAGTGCTTAAATTAGGACAGAGAGGAAACAAAGGTGGGATAGAGGGAAGGAGGAATAGAAGGTGAATAAGGGAAAGAAGTTAAGATAATAAAGGATGATGAGGGTAAGGCAGAGAAGGGAAGGAAAGGGACGTTTAAATCAGGTGGAATAAATTGCTGTTGTGGAGAAAGGTGATAAAGTTAGAGGTAGGATTGTTCTTGAAAAGATCGGAAATTGAGATGGAGAAGGAGAGGTGTGATCTGAAGTTCTGGTATATGGGACAGGTTAAGAGGAGATGCTTGATCGAGAGATCGGTGTTGCATGTAGGGCAGAGAGGAGCAGGGGAGATGGAAAGTAGGTAAGAGTGAGTAAGAAAGGTGTGGCCAAGGTGGTTGCGGGTAATAACGTCCTCCCTGCGGTTGCGACTGTGCAGGGGAACGTTGGTCACAACTTTGGGTTTGATGGTGTGAAGATTGTTACTGGTCTCGAGATTCCAGGAGTCTTGCCAGGTCTTACTGAGGTAGCTGTAAGTGGAGAAACGGAGTCTGAGTGCAGGATAGGAAAAGGAGAGATGTGATGCGACAGAGCATTGTTGGCGGCTCTGTCGGTTCTCTCATTGCCGGTAATGCCGACGTGACTGGGGATCCAGAAAAAGATTTTTTTTTTCCTCTAAGGAGAAGAGAAAAGAGCGTAAAGTTTATTGAGGATTTGAAGGATGAGTGGATTGGACAAGAGCATGTGCAGTTGAGGATACCAGTGAAAACGGATTTAGAGTCAGAAGATGACAAAGTGAGGGCGGAAGGAGAGTTCAACAAAGTTTAAGGCCAGGAGGATGGCCTTTGCTTCAGCAGAGTAGATTGAGGCTCCATCGGGCAGCCTTGAGGAGAGGGTGAGGCCAGGACAGGCGGCAGCAGCTTTAGAGAAGACTTTCCGTTTGGAGATTAAGGTAGTGAAGGTAAACGAACCCTTTTAAGATGGCCAGTTGGTCCTTTGAAGCAAAACCATGAATTATTTAAGCAGACCCCCAGGATCCTTAAAAACAAGTTTTGGAACCCATTTATAAGCAACACATTCGACCCTCTGAGCAGGCCCTGGAGCCTATATGCAGGCCCCTGGACACTTTAATCAGGTCCCTGGACCCTTAAATCAGGCCCCTCAACCCTTTATTCAGGCCCCTGGACCCTGTAAGTAGGGCCCTGGGCCCTATAAGCAGACTTTTTGACCTGTTAAAGCATCCCCATGGATGGTCCTTTCAACAGGTCCCTGGACATTTCAAGCAGGCCTATAGACCCTTTAAGCAGACCCCTGAATCATAAAAGCAGGCCCCAAAACCATTAAAGCAGGACCACAGGCTCTTTCAAGGACCCTTTACTTTAAGCACAAAGTTTACAATATATCTCCAGGACTTGGAAAACTTTATTTTGTGCTTCTTCAAAAGGAAAGAATAAATGTTCTGAACAAAAAACAATGAAAGTAACAAGTTGCTCAAGTTGTGAAATAATTAACAAGATAAAGTACAATCCACTTTCAAACCTTAATCACAAAAGGACAACAATTCTCCAAAAACAGGCAACATCCTATAGTCAATTTTAATTATTTAACACTGCTTGAAAGATATGAACATTGTCACCGCATTCAAACTCAGTGCCAAGAACACTAACAGCCTAACTCATTTCCCTTTGACTTTTGAAAAATTGTCAAAAGTTAAAACAATTACACTTCCCTCCATTTACCACTTCCTGAATATTTTTTTTTGCATTTGAAACATTTCTTACTTCCAAGATGACACCATTCAAAGAACAATATTACATACTGTAACACACTGATCACTGGTACAGCAGACAAGGATGAAAGGGATGCATATTCTCCAGGCCAGGGTCGTGGAGGCCCGTAAGATTTGTGTGAAAAGGGAGTTGACCCTCTAACAATCTGTACAATCAAGTTTGGCTTATAGAAGGGGGAGGGGCCACCTGTCTTCAAGATAGCCCTGGCACATATTGGCTCTCAGCCATCCTGCTGATCACTGGTAAAGATGGTCCCAAATTTATGAATATCATCTTCACAAAGTACTGTAATGAGAAATTTGCAATTCTGTACAGAAGTGTTCTATCAATTTTGACAAGATTTGTATGGCCATTTTTACTTTTGAATGGATTGTACATCAACATACATGTCCAGTCTCCATTATCACAGATACTGACAGCATTGATTAAATATATAATTAGACTTACCTTTACAAGACCACCTCAAATTAAACTGGTGAGAATTACCCTCAACAAGCTCCTGCAATTGAGGGATTTACGATTCTGTACATAACTGTTCAATCAATTTTGGAAATAATTTGTATATACCTTTTTTTTAATATAGAATTATACATCAATATACTTTTCAGATTGCACATCAATGTACTTTTCACATTGCACATCAATATTTAATGTTGCCTCTACCTGTCCAAAGTCTCCAAATCGCAATAATGAGAGCATTTATTAAAAACATTATTAGACTTACCTTTACAAAACGGCTAACGTGCTATGTACAGCTGAATTCAATAGTACCTTCTGCTTCAAAATGCTGAAAATGAAAGAAAAATATTGAAACGATCAATGATTACTCAAGCTCGCATGATGAATATGAACCTAATAAACATGACTTTTGACTTCTAAGAAGGCTGGTTAGCTTCTAAGAATACTTCGTTTGATTTTGTGAGCTTCCAAGCATGCCTAATTAATTTTTATTAAAGCATGTTTAATTTGAATTTACATCTGTTTTTATTAATACTGTACAGTGGTTTAATATTTGATGACACAGTAATCATCATATTCACAATGAAACATAAGACATATATTGTAGAAATCAATTGATTATAGAAATGTGTCGGCATATCAACAACAAAGGTCAAAAGCCAACGATGTTTAATTATTGTATATCAGTATAACTTAATATTACAAATGGTGCAATTTAGAAGGTAAACAAAAAGGAACACCAGGAAAAAATCTAGGAAACATTGGAATTCGAGTGAAGATTTTTTTTTTGCATTTCAACGAAAAAAGGTAGAATCATCAAATTTGCCACAGTTGTGAATAAAGGTGTCAAAAATCTACCCACGAAAATAAGTTTTGACAGAAATAATATTACTGTAGTAAATCCATCAGAGTCATTAGACTCATTGGGCCGGTGCTTATGGCCGGTTTCCATGGCGCGAGCGGATGAGAGTACATGACTTCCCCTGGACAGGACGCCATCGCAGATTAACTCCCCAGCAGTGCTGGTACTCATTTTACAGCTGAGTGGACTGAAGCAAGTAAAGTAAACTGTCTTGCTCAAGGACACAATGCAGTGCTCACGATGGGAATCCAACTCGGTACCTCTCGAATATGAACATGACTCCGTAACCACTGAGCCAAAACAGTACATACTCAAGATTTTCTTCTTCTTCTTGTTTTTTTAAAACAAAAAATTGATGAAAAACAAACAATTCTTCTTGCAAATTCCCATTTTTTTCCACGGATATAATGCACTTCTCAGTTGTACGACTCACCCTACAACCCCAGGCAATGTCAGTCAAAGGTGAGTCATTGACATATGAAATAATGACTCACATGTGCATCATTACACCAAATTGTCAGTCACCAGAGTGACTCTGGGGTGGGTCAATTTATTTTAGACCCATTGACTTTGTACAGGTGATTGATTTGAGGTAAGTCACTTCACAAAAAATGTCAATCACCTAATTGACTGAGGGGTGTGTCAATGTACATGTTTTGTCCACCCACTTATGACTCATCTTATCCGGGTGTAGGGGTGAGTCACACAATTGACAAGTGGATTACTGCCGGAATCGTACATTTTAGCCAGGTCTGCCCTTCTGCTTGCAAAAAAAAGTGAGATGCATCTTGTTTTTATGTATATTTTTTTTTAATAATCTTTATCTTAATCTTTTTACCATTGAGGGACATGTCCTGCTACCTCCCCCTCCCCAGTTTTGACATTAAGGTGCGGAATTGCGGGATTCCCGCACATATTATCAAATTCCCGCTAAAAAATCATTAAAGGTGGAAAATTCCAGCAAAAAAACAAAAAACCAATAGAATACCAAATCAAAGGCCCCCCTCCCTTCTCCACCCACACATACAAAAAGTCAAATTTGACATTTCCAGCTATAGTTTGGCATTTTGGACATTTTTGGTGGAATTATTAAGGTCTCTCTTCTGGTATTCTTGGTATTCCTGTTATTTCTCCAAAAGTAATCCCAACTTTTTTTATTATATACCCCCCCTCCCTCCTCAAAAAAAAAAAAAAAAATACACAAGGAGAAAACCCCACCAACCCCCATTAATTTTGAACCTTAGTATGAATACTGCCCCTCCCTTGCCTTGAATCCACCAGTGATGATCATGGACAAAATATTGGACATTCAATAACAATTTTAGTCACCTCACATTCAAACTTCTATTCCAAACTGACAATTACTGTATGTGACAAGAAAACCATGTTATTCAACACTTTCTTTAAACAACTTAAATCCCTTTAAACATTCTCGAGAATATATATCCATTAAAAAAAGTCCCTAAAGACCTGAAAATGAAACTTGTAATATATTAATAAACAAAGCTGTTAATAGAAAAAGAGAAAGAAAAAAAGTTGATCAGTAAACAATATCACACAGGAGCCTCAGGGTTATTTATAAGGTTACTTCAATTCACATACACTTTGAGCGTATTCTCCCCTAAGTACAAGCTGGCGATCAGATCCACTAAAATAGATCAGATCCACTAAAATAGATCTGATCCACCATTTTTCTACTGTGAGATCGCTCTCCAGGGGTGAAATATCCTACTGCTCCGCTGTTCTGAGAACAGTGCTTTTTATGAAGGAACAGTGAATTTCAAACATCGCTGTTTCGGTGGAACAGTGTTCTTTGCATGTGGCATCAATGATCAATACCTTGAAATCAGCTCAACAACAAAGAATGTTGTCAAACACGATTTTTATCAAAATGATTTCTTCTACTGTAATAAGAAAAACTTTTCCCACCTTGCCTGCAATTAACATAACAAGATGACGGGCTAAGAAGGGTGAATCACCCCATAAAAAGCCCAAACTGACACCACCACACAAACAAAAAAATCAAAGACGCCCAGAGTAAGTAAAGAACTTATCAATGTTGACTTGGAAATTGTGAACAGAATTGGAGCTAACTACCAATTCAGGCAAACCATTCCACTCATTTACAACTCTTTGCGAAAAGCTAAAATGCCGAATATCTATCCGTGAGAACTCTTTGGTCAACTTCGAACTGTAACCAAGTGTCACATGAGGATTAGCTGAAACATGCCTGATATTACAGAAAGTCAAAGCATCACTACCAGATAGGAATTTTAAAACCTGAATCATATCGCCACGTACTCTTCTCAACTCAAGCTTGGTCAAACCAAGAATTCGCAACCTAGATTCATAAGAGAGATTCCTTACTTCAGGAATAATTGTCAGCACATTTAATCATGAATCTGCTTATACATGTACGACTGCATGCAACTGGATGCTAACATACAGTAACCAATAACTGACATACACATTTGCACATATTAACCAATAGAGTACAATAGTTGTAAATGACGCTCATTTTGAAGAAAGGAATTTGTTCTGTTATCGGCAAAAAAGTTGAAACAGTAAAATCTGATCTGGAACAGTATTATTTGAGGAAGTAGTTCCAGTGGCAACAAATGTAAATTTTGACCCCTGCTCTCTGTATCTGATCGCATCATCGCAGTCACTTGATCCTCAAAAAAGGTAGGTTCATGATCTAGACTAGGCGATCAGATCCACCAATGAGATTTGTCAAAAAAACATGTGTGTACACAGATCAGTGAATTGCAATCACATTTATCCCTATATCCTGTAATAACTTGCTTATTGTGTTAGAACAATTATCCTGTTCTGTTTAAATTTTTGGCTGGTTTTTTAAGGACCCACTTTTGAATCCAGCTTCACTCATAAATAGATTGCCTGTAGTGAGTCTGGTCGCGAACTCGCACTTAACACACATTTTTTTTTTCTATAAGTGAGTCTGGGATGATGATCCTGAGAAGTGAGAAAATGGCCTACAATACAAAATGTATGTTTTGGAGGTGAATGTCCCCTAAACAATTGTGAATTTCTTCTGAAAAAATATTAACAGGTGTCAATTGCAGGGACGGGATTTACCCTAAATGAAACAACACACAGTAAGAGAGGAAGTCTGCCGACCTTACAGCAAAACCTGTGCCATTTTTTCATGTTATTGACAGAAAAACAATCTTGTATAAATTAATACAAACAAGAACTACATTAGCTTCAAAAAAAATTGACAGGAAGGAAATTAGATATGTGGATTTGAAATAGATGATCATATCTCAAATGATTTTGTGAAAGTTTGTAATGTAAATATTTGAATGGTTTTATTTTTCATTTAATTTATTATTTCCACATTCTTTAACAATATACAACAAATTATTTACATAATATAGATTAAGTGGAGGAAGCCTGAAAAGCAAGTGCTTGACAAGCAGACCACCATTACAAACTAGAAAGGTAAATACCATCATGGTTCGCATGCCCATGCAAAATGCCACCCATATCATATGACCCGGCAAATTATAAAAATGACATCTCACAATAAGTCCCACATCCTACCCCATGTCCCACATGACATCCGTACCCATTCCTTGTCCCACATGGCATTCCACCATATCTCCCAAATGGCATCCCACCCCATGTACCACATGACATCCCATCCCATCCCTTGTCCCACGTGGCATTCCACCATATGTCCCACATGGCATCCCATCTAATGACCCACATGGCATCCCACCCTATGACCCACATGACATCCCACCCTATGTCCCATATGAATCCCATCCCATGTGCCAAATGACATCCCACCCCATGTCCCACATGACATCCCATACCATGCCTTGTCCCACATGCCATTCAACCATATTTCTCACATGGCATTCCACCATATCTCCCACATGGCATTCCACCATACAGTATGTCTCACATGGCATTCCACCATATGTCTCATGTGGCACTCCAACATATCTCCCACATGGCATTCCACAATACAGTATGCTTCACATGGCATTCCACCATATGTCCCACATGGCATCCCTCCCTATGTCCCATATGGCATCCCTCTTTGTGTCCCACATGGCATCACTCCCTACGTTTCCCCATGGCATCCCACCAAATATCCCACATCAGTGCCTTCCCACCTGTCCCACATGGCATCCCACCTAATGTCCCACATGGCATCCCACCTAATGTCCCACATGACATCCCACCATATGTCCTACATTGGATCCCACCATATGTTCCATATGGTATCCCTCCCAATGTCCCAATGACATCCTACTTTATGTCCCACATGGCATAACATCTTATGTCCCACATTGTCTCCTACCCTATGTCACACATGGCATCCCAACCTAAGTAACACTCTGTGTTACTTGTGGCATCCCACCCATGACCCACATGGCATCCCACCCCATGTCCCACATTACATCCCATCCCATGACATTCCACCCTATGTCCCGCATGGCATTCCACCATATATCCTACAAGGCATTCCACCCTGTTCCACATGGCATCCCATCCCATGTCCCACATGGCATCCCACCCATGTCCCACATAGCATCCCACCCCATGTTCCACATGACATTCCATAGGCTCCAGAAGTCTCATCCTAGCTATCACAGTCCCTGATTGAGCATACTATGTATGAACATGGAGATAATGTACTATTGGGAAATAGTATCTCTAGGGTATGAAAGTGTCAGTTTATATAATAACTTATATGCAAATGACCTATTAAATAAGAAAAAAAAGGCAGTCAAATAATTATGCCTGATATAACCCTTGGTGTATACCACATGGTATATATTATATCATATGTCCCGCATGACCTCATCCATGTCCTACATGACATCCCTCCCTATGTCCATATGCAGTCACATTCTATTACATTCCGACTGAGCATACTAAATAAAAGTCTGGTCAATTCATATACTGTAGCAACTTTATGCAAATGACTACCATAATAAAGGCAGAGTTTAATAATCAAGCCTGATATAACCGTTGGTGCCCAAATTTTTAGAAGAATTTTAAAGATTTGAAATCTCCAGTACTACGAGAGAGACGCTTAATGATCTCTGAAGAATATTGGAAAATTATATCAGGAATTATATAAGGAAATACAAAATGTTTTGTAGACTTTTTAGGGAAACAAGTCTTCAATCTGTCTCAAGTGTCTCCAAGGATACCTTCTCAGGGGTAATTTTGACTTATTTTATTTGTACTGTACATGTAACCTACTGTACAGTAGGTGTGGCATAACCTGCATGATATTTTCTTTCTTCTGTGTACAACTCACAGACTAATGCTGACTATTCTTCAAAGCGTTTTACTACAAAATTCCCTTTGGTGTGTTAATTTTTCCTTGAGGGAGAGCACCAAACTCTTGAACACCTGTTCCCACCCAACCCTAATAGGCCTTAGGTTAAGCTTTTTCAAAGGGGTGCTCCACCATGCCCCTGCTCACTAAGCACTCAAACATTTTGTCCATAAAAGCATACTTATGAGACATAGTTTTAGAGCCTTAGCTTTTCAGTTTCATAGGGGCAGCCCACTCCGCCCCTCTGCTGGACCGCCCCGCCCCTCTCCACCCCCTTGTGCTCCATCTCAAAAAAAACAAAAAATAATTGTAATTTTCTAAAAAGAAAATTGATTAAAACCTTAATAATCTTAATTAAACTCATAAAAAAAATACCTTTACCATGGAAACAGAACACAGAATGATAGCATATAACAAATTGTCCTGTTTTGCTCATGAATGGTCCTTATGAGTTAGAATAGTTTCATTCTAAAGTAACGTATGATTATAGCTAAAATCCCAGAGCTTTATGAGGGACCTTAGCCTTATAGGGGCCCTGGACCCCACGCTGAAAAGACGCAGCACTTCGCATGTGTTTAAAGTGCCTCTCAGCAAATCTGACACCCTGCCCCTTTTTAAATCGAGCTAGGGATCTGACTTTGCCTTCTTTTCATGCTGATTACAGTTCCCAATATAAACAGATGCAGGGACACTACTTGTTATATTGATTACTCCCTAATTTACATTTCAAGTGCCCTCAAACCTGCCCTCAAATTGGCATTGATGCCTAATAAATGCCCTTTTTGGTCTGCTTCTTTCTGGATCTAGCTAGGAATTGCCTCACCCTTCATTGACAGCATGGAATGGCAAACTTCAAGAAGTACTCAACCAAAATATGAGGGTGTATCATTCTACGATCCGTAAAATAATCTAATGCATCTCTTTCACGTAATCCTGAAATTCATCAGTGCTTTTTTTCAATCCTGACTCACCTATTCAAAATTTGTATGTTTCATCTAACAGACTTTTAGTTGTATGAACGTCCTTGATGAGTAATTTCTGTAATCATCAACAGTATACACACAGAACACAAGACGAGACATATGTTAAAATCAACAAAAATTATCAAGAAAAAATGCCTTAAATTTTCTTTTGCTCCTTTGAACTGTGAACAACAGGTTCTTTTTAACAAAAAAATAGTAATATACACCAAGGATTTCCAGTCCTCATTAACAGTTTATGGACAGTAAGAGATTTTTGATCCCGAAAAAAAAAAGCTTTGAAATCTTAGCAGAAAAGTCTTTAAATGGTCACAAAAGTACTTTTACTTTTTAAGTGACAAATTAAACAATTTCTGCATGCACAAAAATAATGTTCATTCAAGCTAATTTCTCCCATTCAAAATATTTTAGGAAAGGATAGAAAAACAGTAAGTTAACAAACGCAATTTTCTAGTTGTCCCATTTTAAGGTCACAAAATATTGCCTTTTATTTATACTAATTAGGTATCTAAGATTTAAAATGCTGAAAAATGGACAATTTTAAACCAATTTTGATGAAACTTTTTAGCATTGTTTTCATAGTTTTTAAGTACATTTTCAACTATTTCAGCTGAATGATGTTGTGTACCTGTCCACATCTTTAAAGAAGGCACATGGCAAATTTCATACAGTACTTACTTGTACTATAAAGATTTTTCTAAAAAAATGAAAAAATTGAACATCTGTACCTGTTATGATTACTAAAAGTCCACCATATGAAAGTCACAGGGATTTCCTAATTTGGTTCTTAATTGGCAGCTTTCACAAATTTACTACAAAGATCATGTCATGTCACAGATAAAGTCCAAACCTATTAAAGTATTCCATTTAAAGACCTCAACAGTAGTGTCCCATAAGTACACATCTTATACAAAGCCTTGTTTCTTTCCAAAAATAACCTGGAACTACTATTGCATAAATCAGTAACACCATCAACAAACCAAATAAATATGCGTAAACATGTAACAAATTTTCTGGCCTTTGTTTATAATTTTTTTGGAACATTTCACAAAATTTCGATAAATTTAATAAATTTCTGCTGTTAATGTCAGTAAACTTCTGGCCACCACAAGCAAACACAACTATTCTTGACCTACGACTGCATAAAATAGTGAGAAGCAGATAACCTTTAAAGAGAGGCAACTTCACATTGAACGTATTCTCACTTGAGTACAAGATCACGATCTGACCCACTGATCCGACCCACTGCTTTTTACAGTGAGAACACTAACTGGATCTGATCACAGTTACTCAATTTTGATCGTAGACGAGGATAAGATCATGACCTGAAGCAGGCAATCATATCCGATGAGCTTCTTAAAAATGTGTAAGAATGCATATTAGTGACCTACGATTAAGGTAATTACACAATATCCTGCGACAACTTGTTTATTCTATACTAACAGTTAGCCTACTCAATTACATTTTGCAGATTTTTTAATGACTCGTCTGTCAACTTGCTGTTGTTCACTCATGCCTCAGTATCAGATTGCCTACAGTGAGTCTGATTGCAAGCTCGCACTCAATTAAGGACACGTGACATTGCTTTTCCTACAATCATTGAGTTGGCTTATTGTCCGTGATCATCATCCCGAGATAAGTGAGAACGCAATCCATTAGGATAAACTGAGCTTGAAACCTTTAGCCTATACCCATTAAGAAACTGCCTGATATTTCAAGCTAACTAATTTACTGCACCTGTGCACCCATCACAAGGTTCAATCAACTGATTATACAAAAAAGAAAGAAGAAAAATCTTCCAAAATATCATTAAAAATAGCACTTTCTGAAGTTTTTATTTTTAACAATTGATGTTGTGGGTATGGCAAGTTGAAATTATTTTATGGAAAATTGATGAAACACTTCAAGAACAATGTTATACTATTCTCCCTTTCATGTGTTGATATACCCTAAAACTAGTTTAGAACTGGTAATTCTAATGATCTAAACCGAAATCTGTATTTCTGATACATTTGTTTAGGTTCAACCTTGACTATTCTAAAGGCGTGGTACTTAAACCCCATCAGACGAGGGACCAGAAACAGGAACTGTGCCTCACTCAACCTCGGTCCCACAAGGGTTAATAGTAAATCCTGCAAGGCAGACACTGCTGAGGGGATCTGGGCATCACTCAATTTCAGACAGACAAATGGAAGAAAAATATTATTTTCTGGGACCATAGCAAGTCTTGAAGAAAAAAATTTGAGTATACTGCAACACCAAATGTTTTCATATCTTTTCTCCCCCTTTTTTTTCCCCTTTCTTTCTTTTCATTTTCTTCCTTCTTTCTCCCCTTTTCCTTTCTGTTTTTTTTTTTCTTCTGTTTTTTCTTTCTGAAGACCTGAAATTTTTTTGGGACACTTGGTGCTATATTCTGCTATATTTTCCACCTCTGCCCACCCTCTTCCTCAATACTCTGCACTCACCTAAGTTATGAATTTTCTCTCACACAGAAAGCATACTATCATTGAGTATGAGTATGTTCAACATCCACAATCAATATTTACTATGACTCGTCAATTCTTTAACAAGTTTAAATCAATTCTTCCACAAGATATCAAAAAATCCACAACTTAATTCTTGTCAAGAAGTTCAGTTGGCTTTCCAATCCAGTAACGACAAATAACAAAATGCAACACTGGCTTGTTCACAATCCATGAGGTGAATCTTTAAAGACAGATTTTGAAGTAACGACAAAAATAACAGCGCTCGTGTAACATCAAGATCTGTAGTGTGCGCACCCTTAGGTATTAGATTTCACGACTGAATTATAATGGCAGGAAATTATAGGACACAAGGCAAATTAACGACAATTAAAATGCAACTTCTATGTTGTGATGCAAGACGTATCGCAAACAAGATCTTTCAGGTTCAGTGTCGTCTGCAGAAGCAAACGTGAATTTAATATAGATGTGAATTTCATGAGACACCCTCTCTCACAATAAATACACATGCTACTTAAGATTTGCACCAAGAAAAAGATTGGAAATTTCTAAGATCATTCACACTTAATTTTGAAAAGAGGCTGGGGTAGGGTATAAAGGAAGTGATTTACTGCAGTCATAAGTTGGCTGCCTTTGTTTTGTCTATTGGGTACCTAGTGTCAGATTATTAATGGAATCTACTTTAATTTCCTGTCTTGCTATCCACAAGCTTGGTACAGTAAGCATGACTTAATTATTATATATTGATCATACAGTAGGTAACAAATAATGTACTTCGGGGACAGCAGAGATGGGAGTGGGGAATTTTCACTCTACACTTTTTGCTGCACAGAAAATATAATTACAATTTTCTAAACGATAATAGAAATTGGAGATTTGTACCTATAAAATGTCCCGCGTACCTGGGCTTCATGACCGCTGCTCCTTGGTCCCCCTTACAGAAAAAAAACAAGCTTGCAGTAAGCTTGCGACAAGTTAACAATTCTTAGCTTGCACAAACTTGCTGCAACCTTGCTGCAACCTCGCACAAGCTTGCTGCAACATTGCGGCAAGCTTGCAGCAAGCTAGTATTTAAAACAAATCAAGCTTGCTAGCTTGCGCAAACTAACATGAACTTGCGCAAGCTAGCAAAAATATTTGTTAGCTTACGCCAGCTTGCAGAAAGTTTTTGCAAGCTTGCAGAAAGTTTTTGCAAGCTTGCGGAAATGTTTTTGCTAGCTTGCGCATGCTAGCAAGCTTGCAATTGTCCCAAATACTAGCTTGCTGCAAGCTTGCCGCAAGGTTGCAGTAAGTTTGCGCAAGCTAAAAACGTTAGCTTATTGGAAGATGCAAACTAGTTTTTCTGTACAGGTCCCCACAAGCTATAGCGACATTTGGCATGATTATAATCATTTTCCACATGTTCAGCTCACCCACATACTGTAGCTTAAGGAATTATTGTATTAATAATGCACTGTTATATCATGTTAGAGGAGCACTAGACCAAAAAGTAAGGGCGTACTTTTACAAAATCAAATGCTTATCTATCACGCAATAGTATTGCAATTTTCTGCTTAATATAAATATTCAAGTAACCTTTGCCTTCACATTGTCTGTGGGTTATGGAGGCATGAAGTTTATCAATCTTTTGTGGATGATATATGTGAGGACTCCCCCGCCCCCCTCACTTTTCAGGGAAGAAAATAGGGTGTGAAATATTTGATTACAATTTATAATTCCTCAGTCCAATCCCGGGTACAATTTTAGTTTCCCCAATCATAATCATTTGAATTGACCACACTTGGCATGCTTGGCCATAAAAAGTAGCATTACATCGTATACACCAATGTAACGCCTGCGTATGCGTAACATACAGCATGCAGTTAGTACGTGTGCATGAAGGTGACAGCCTAGCAGGTCACTGCACTGAGAGAGTGTATGTACTGCCACGTACGTCGTGTCTTATACTAACTTAATTGTCTATTCTTTGTTAAGAAAAAAAAACTTCCCACAATTGTGAAAATAAATGGGATGAAAATTACTTTTGAATGAGGATGGGGATTGGTAAATAAACTTTCACCCCCCCTCCCAAGAAAAACAATTGTTCCTATGCTGTCGTTGGTATTTATGATGTTTATAAACAGCATTTAATTTTAAGTCTTCAAAAAATTAAAGTGTAGATTGAAGAAAACAAATATAAAGGCTTATCAACATTTCAAATACACTCATAGGTCTTTTGATGTTCATCATAAATCTGTCCTTAGGGTTTCATCTAGTGCAGATCTCATCATTCTACCAACAAATGGTACCATCGAGAAAATTCATAAATCCTGCAATCCAGTACTTCAAAGGAAAGCCTTTAGGTCTGTCGGAGTGTTTGACCAATTTTATCACAAGACATTCAGTTGGTCAAATGCTGCAACCTGACTTTCTTTTCATTTAATTAAAACTTCAAAGCATCAACGACAAACATGAATTTGATTAAATGCCCTGAGCATCATAACAGCTTACAATATCTGTGCAATTTTCAAGAGAATAATTATTTTTAGAAACCAATTTTAAACACAAATAAGTTTAAAAAAAGGTGAATTGTGATTAATTCTATATATCAGCCACATTCGAAACGTTGCACTTCCATAACTGCACTTGATTATTTTCAGTTACTCTTATACAGTAGATCAAAAGAGCTACCAATATCTGTGTAATTTTCAAGAGAATATATATCTTTTAGATCCAAAGTGAAAACACTAATTACAAATTAAAAAAAAAAGTTGAATTGTGATATTTTCTTATAAATCAGCCAATATCAAAAAAATCAGTTCGATTGTACATGCATACATACATAATTGCACTTCTTAACTTGCAGTTATATTTTATACATGTGAAGATGTTGAAGACACAGTATCAGCACAAAATTTTGACAGAAAATTCTGTTGCCATGACAATATCGCAAGAACTATTTTCTTTTTTCAAAGAAAGATATAGAAAAAAGCTACTTTAACAAAAGCTACTTTAGCTTGAATTATAAATTCATTGGTGAGTCATCTGTCAGGAAGCTTCATTCAAGTATATAGGTCATCTACACTGCATATTTTGGGAGAAATGAACCAATCAACATCATATTTCTTACAGAATCATTTTATCTTCTGGTTTGTACAATCTATTAGAGTGTATATTTTAGATTTAAAAATGCAAATGAATGTTGCAATATCATTCAAAAAATGCTATTAAAAGATAATTATGTGGACATGAACTAGATAGAGGCAGTATTGACTAAATTGCTCTGCTACAGTATTACAAAAAAACCATCAAGCAGCAACACTTTTCATGAAAATCATTGATAATTTATCATTTTTCATTCAAAAGCTATTTAAAGATATATATGGATGTGGCAATTTCCTTGGGTCCACATTGAAAGTAAGTCAATTGTGACTTACGTGGGCTTTCCCTGGTATGTGCCTAGAAGTGCAAAACAAAACAGAGTCAATATCACATTGTTTCAATATTAATATGAATAATCAAGAAAGTAACAAAAAAATATTTACAGTACCATTGAAAATTAACCACTATACAGCTTGATTGAAATCTCAGACATAAAGATGCAAACTTTAATGCTTATTTTGATGTATGACTGGGCAACTTTTTTTTTTTTTTTTTTTTTGGTCTTTGTATTTCACTTTTAAGCATATGCCAGGGGAAGCAAGCACACGTACATGTAAGTCACTATGACTAGTTTCAGTGTGTACCCGATCCCTTACAGAAATATTAGCTTGCAGCATGTTTGCGACAAATTAGCTTGCGCAAGCTAGCAAAAACTATCTGCAATCTAGCAAAACTTTTTGCAAGCTTGTGCAAACTAACAAATATTTTATGCTAGCTTGCACAAGATAATGTTAGCTTGCGCAAGCTAGTATTTGTTCCAACTACTAGCTTGCAGCATGCTTGCGCAAGCTAAAAATATTAGCTTGTCGCAAGCATGCTGCAAGCTAAAATTTCTGTAAGGGATGAATTTGCCAGGATGGAAAGTGGATGAACACCTGGTTAACACCCTGCTCTTTTCAATTGTTTAGAGAACCAGGCAGGGGGTGAAACCCCTGCCATCGAATTCAACGGTTTTACACCCCCTCTGAAGGATGGTGAGAGTCACCCAACTATTGGCCACTTTTCACAAAGGTAGGATGGGGGAAAAGGTGTGAGGCAGAAGACAAACCTCTGCGCTTGATGTCAGCGAATATCATTCTGCATATCTGTGGAAAAATCGCTGGTTAAATCGCCTTGGGACTCGAACCTGGGACCTCCAGCATCTCGGTCGTATGATCAGCCAACTGAGCTACCTGCCTCCCTTAATTAACTCTAGTATTTTAGCTCACGTCATTTTTTGTTTGTTTGTCATATTATTTAAAAGCATGCAGCAAATTCTGACCATACGTTTTGAGATTTTACTACAGCAAAAATCAAAATTCTAGCAGAAATTAGGACTTTCTTATAAAATCTAAAAATTACAATTTAAGTACATGAAAAATTTGAACTGTCCTCTTGGTTATAAATCACAAATTTGGCTTATAAGTAAGATTCCTGAAACAAAAGTATGATCCTTCAGTCATAACCAGGAAACAAAACAAAAAAAGAGTGCCATAACCAACTCACTTATAAGCAGTTAATCACTTACAGTAACTAATGAAATTTTAAAATTTTAAAGTTTGTTTAGACTTTCTTAAATAAATGGTGAATCAGTCTTATCCCTTGTTTCGTATGTTTTTTTTTTTGCAAACACAGTACATGTACCTACTGTATGACCAGAAAATATATACATATCTTAATAAAATACACAAAGTTGTTTGAGGAATACGAGAATGTCACTTCTGATCTGAATCTATTCATTTCTAGTTTAATACTTTTGTTAGATTGTTGAGAAATAAGAAAATGTAACTTCCGGTCTGAATCTATTCATTTCTTGTTTAATATGTTTCTTAGATATCAATATCTTCTACATTTATTATACAAAAAGATGTTTAAAAGATTTTCTTACAATACTGTTGCATCTATTGTCCACTGTCATAGATGGTCAGGCTTGACCATTGAACTTAGCCAATCAATCAATACTTGATGTTACTGCCAAAAACACACTACTGTATTATTCTACTACAGTGAAGCTTATGACAATCCACTTTGATTTAACCTTAAAAACTATGCAGTACGGAAAGCCCAAATCAAATTCATTCTTGCCACCTGAAGTGCTGTCCATGATCACTAACCAGGAGTGGGTTCTCCCTTAAGTAAGAGCTCGTGATCACATCCACTGCATGCAACCATTTTTTTAGGATGAGAATGCTCACCGGATCTGATCGCAGTCACTTGAACTGGATAGGGTAGGATCATGATCCAAGCAGGTGATCAGATCCACTGATGAAATTCTATAAAAAACGTAAGTGAACGCGGATCAGCGTCCTGTGATCATGTTAGTTATGCAATATCCCATCATAACTTGTTTACTTGGTGTGATCAATAAAACTCCCTAAGTTAAATGATAGACAGCTTTTTCAACCAATCACCGCATGAATTTACCAAGCAACAAAATCTGCGTAACTAAGTGGGGCAAACATCTTACGCGATACTGGTACAGTACAGCTAGTTAGCGGTGCACGCTCATTAGAGCTGTAATGTTTTAGGGATTTTAGTAAACGTGTACACGCCAAAAAAAACAAGCGTGTATCGTGTACATGCGTTTAGTACCCTAATTTTCGAAAATACACCAAAATTGCTTCAAAACTACGAGGCGAAGTAAAAAAATTTGCGCAACCAGTATGGCAAAGTACGGACTCCATTGCCCAAATAGACGCCAAGTTTTGCTTTCCAACGTAAAAAGTTTACTTCTACAGTATAAATCATCATTTTTAGGAAAAATATGCATGGAAATTCAGTTTAGAAAGAACAGATAACTTCCCTTCAATGTCATTTAAACTCAACATCGCGTAACTTTTTTTGTCTTATTGGCTACGGCTTTCAAAGTTCTTCTGTGACCTTTGAATAAAACATTTAAAAACTACGCCACCACCACCAGGAAGTTCTGAAATATCAGTCCTCTCAAAAAAATGGCCGCCATCTTTGCGACGCATGCAGAATTTAAGTTCTATTTAAACCTTTTTCTGTTTGTTTATTTTGCAATATTTTTTCTTTCTTGCCAAATTTATTTGACTCATCAGGTAATATTTACATGTAAATGTACTGATTGTCACGATTCAAATATTTTTCAAGTGGTTTTTGTCGATTTAACAGCTTGTAAAACGAGGCCTTGATTGCATGGGATTTAAAGCCTTATGGCCTAACCTTAGGCCTATTGTTAGTTTCACTGTTTACTGCTGCACATTCGCAGTGCATTTTATAAGTTAGCCCACTCAGATTTCAGCGAAATCAAAGTGCATAAAATCCCCATTCATTGGTGATAACTGCGCATTTGTGATTCGCACATTTAAAAAGGATTATGCTAATCGAGTTTACAGTTTGTAAAAAGTCATTGATTGAAATTTTGTCAGCAGAATGTGTGTGTGATTGAATCATGAATGAGCATATTGATTTTTAACGGCAAGACTAACAATGAAAAACGATTACTCGCAATGAAGTATTTAGTAAACGTTTACAAGGATTTGCGAGCGTGTGTCACAGCTCTAACGCTCATGCAGTCAATGCAATATACTGTACAAAACAAATTTCTGCACACACAGACTGAGTGACAACAAAATGGTGAACAAAAATTGTGTTTTCGAGCCCGCTGCGGCTGCAGGCTTTGTAAATCTGATTCCCATTACCCAGAACGGTTAGCACACGGAGTTGTGTTTTTTTCTTTTCGCTAAAAGATCTGGAGAACTGTCATAAATGGATCAAAACTTGCAGCAGGCCACACTAACATCTAAATGTCATTGCATTGGTCATGCATGATTTGAGGTTTGTTTGTCCCACCTAGTTACTGCATTGCTATGGTGGGTGTGGCTTATTCACATAATTAGAGAGGTTAATTATCCTGCTCTGTTTCCCTTTTGGGAAATATTTAATGACTCGCATTTCAAATTCCAGTTCACTAATGCCTTGCAATCAGATCAACTGCAGTGGGTCTGATCCAGTGACGCCGCCAAGGTTGATATTGGATGGGGAGGGGAGGGGGAAACGAACCTTTTGGCATGGGGTTAAGGGGCTCGCCTAAGAACCGCTTGTGGAATCCCATGTGGGTTTCAGGGGTGGCGATCCTAATGCCCAAAAAAAACTCTGTGTGTAATACACAGCTCTTTTAAATAATTTAGGATGATTACAAACGATCTAATATACCAGCATATAATTTTACCCTGATACAGACTACCCCACTCCCATTAAAAAAAAGGTCCAAAATAGGGATTCAATATTGGGAGCACAAACCTTTTCAAAGTTTTGGATACCCAAAAGACTATAAATATGTGCAATACATGTTTTTAAAAACTTAATTTGGATTGCAAACGATCTAGTATAGCAGCATATAATTTTGCAATGATACAGACTAAAGGTCAAAAATAATCATTTTGGACAAAATAAAATTGTTGACATTTTGGGTGCGTGTTCCCCGCGCCCCCTCCCTTTTCCCTTCCCATCCAACACAGCACCACTGGTCTGATCACAAGCTCGCACTCAAGTGAGAACACATGGTATCGTTTTTTAATCAATTAGTTAGTTTGTCGGGGGTCGTGATCCGGAGATAAAGTGAAAACATGGCCTGAGTTAAAGCCATAACAAGACACAATCACTGCCATAATCAAATATTGATTCCTTTTCATTGCTTTTAACAAAAGGTTTAAGTAACCTTGAAGCACAATTCCTTTCTACAAAGACAACATTTTACACAATGAGTTGGAATTCTTTAAAGCTTTCTTAAGAATGTGAAATAAGCTTAAAATTTTGATTAATGATGTTTAGGAAATCCTTCACATCTGATCTTCAAATTGTTAATTTCATTGCACATTTCCTTGACAAGGAGGTATACAGTACACGTTGTTTTTAGACAGAAAGTATCTTTACATCATATAACAGATGGCATTTGTACAGTACATCTACTGAAGCAAATTTTATAGAGCTCTTGGTCAAAAAGTCAAAGCATGCTTTTTGTGGTTATTTGAACATTCACAGCAAAGGTTATAAATACCATGACATGAAATGTGTGTTCAATTAATCTAAAGACTCAAGAATAATAAACCTTAACATTTTGGCTTAATAATGATGATACTGAGTTCTCATATGCTTTTCTACACTCTATGCATACTCAAAGCACTTTACAATGGCCAGTCAAATTCTCCAACAGCAGCACAAGATCAGCATCATGAACTTGACTAGGAGGGTATGTGCCTCTGTACTCCTTTAAATGACTTCACATGAGCATCTTCATTCTTGAGGTCAGGTTTACACTACATAATATATCTATATAATGAAATGAAATTTTTGAATGCTTTCTTCCCCATTTTGTTTCTTTGAATGTTCTCTTTCATGTCAGATTGGCATTACAGTACATCAGCACTAAACTATTCATTTAAAGCATTAGGGCCTACCGTATTCGACCATAATAAGTGCCAGGGGTGCTTACGAAAATAGAATTGCACCCCTTTTTAAACCTGAAGTTTCTTTTTAATAAGCACCCATGCTCAAGGCCATGTACAGAGTGCTATTCAAACTGTATTGTGTGGTCTGGTCCTATGTTACTGTGTCCCTACAATAACCACCACAAAAACATTGATTGTCACATGCAAAATAAGCAAAAAATATAACCAAACTTATTTCAAGTCTTCAAATTATTTAAACAATTTATGTTATCAGTCAAAAAATGTTTGGTGAGCACTTATCAGAGCAGGGGTGCTTAATACGTCAAATACGGTAGTTCAGTAGTCAAACAAGTTCTTATCCTACATGATTTATTCTTAATAGAAACAAAATGGTGAAGAAAGAATTCAAAAAAATAAACTCTTACTCGTTAAAGATATCTAAGTTTAAAGTTTGGTATCATTTGGGTAGAAACGACTGAATCAGACTAGACAGTTAACTCACCTGAAAGTGTAAGGGACATTCCCCCTTTCCTAACTTCTCCATTCTATTGTTGCTTCTTAATTTGACATAAACAGCTCTCATCATTTTGAATTTATGCCCCATTTTGGATTTATGCCAAAAATGTACACTACAAGGCAGTAGATGAATCCAGACCAGAGCTGCTGGCATACAAAAGCAAAACAAACATTTTCATATTTGTTCCATTCTTGATCTTCACTAGTTCAGCATTCACACTAAGGTGCTGGATTGTAGGATTCCTGAACATTTTATCAAACTCCTGCTTAAAAATAATTAAGGGAGAAATGGCCAAAAAATGCCAAATTCAACATTTTTTCAGCTTTTTGTTGTTGTATTTTTGGGCCTTTTAGGTTGTTGTATTTTTGGTCTTTTTTTTTATTTCTCCAAAAACAAAATCCCCCTTTTTTTAAATCCCCCAAAAGTTACATGGGGAAGAAATTCCTCTTCCCCCTCTATCTCTTAACAAAAATCAAACAAATTGAACCTAATGTGAACACTACACTAGTTGCCTGTATATTTTAAAATCAGTGCAGAACACAACTTTGGAGATAATTTCTATGAAACTTGTATGAAATATAAAATAAGTCTGATCAAAAGAGTAGAACTGGAATTAAATTACTTCTGTTAATTATCTACAAGATCAGTTTCTGAACAATTATCTGCAAAAGTTTTGTACTCATCTCTTTTATTTCAAGTTTTTGCCTTATTGTTGGGATTATTTGTGTATGGAGTTTCGCTTTGTTCTGGTAAGTGCAGAGAACCTTGGGATTCTGCACTATATAAGCACCGAGGATGTAAGAGAAAGTAATACTTGAACATGTATCAAATTCTCAGAAGGCGAAATTAGATACCGTACTGTATGACTAATCTAAAAAAAAAAATTACAGATAAAAAAGATAAAGATATTCAAATATTAAACAACAGCAATTTCAACAACACTAGTTTGAAATTAGTTTCAATCTTAAGTTTTGGTTTTTTTCAAATGTTGCCCATCGCATATATTCTCCCGAAAAATAAATCACAAATTACTTAAATGATAGATGTATAAGAAACTGATGAAACCTAGCCCTTAATTGATATGCAATTCAATTACCAAAACAAACTAATCTTAAGGTAAAAATTTGGCATAGAGATATCTTTAGCATTCTCTTTTTTGGCCCTAATTGATGAAATTTGATTTGCTGCCTTAGGTGTTTCTTTTGTAGATCTTGTGAATGCAAAAGTAGTCTTGTAAGGGAAAACCAAAGTGTAGAGGAAAAAAGTCAGTTCCGGTGGCTCTAACAGCAGGAAAAACAGGAATTCACGGACAGAAATCATTTTTTTCATTAAACAAATATATACCGTATTTGACGCCCCTGCTCTAAAAAGAGCCCACCTAGCATTTTCTGACTGATAAGATAATTTATTTGATTAACTTGAAGACTTAAAATAAGTTTTGTTACATTATTTGCTTATTTTGCATCTCACGCTCACGATGTTTTTGTGGTGTTTATTGTAGGGCTAGTATACATTATATAACTATTTCACACAATACAGTTTGAATAGCATACCATACGTGGCCCAGAGCATAAATTTCACAGAAATCTGCATGGTTGACTCTTCATCAGGTCTTGTATAACCATGCAGGCTTTGCCTTAGTACTATAGTTTAGTCAGGCCAATTTGTTTCACATGCGCGGCTAAATCTATGGCCAGCAAGTTGTGCGCGGGCCAGGTGCCAAACTGCGTGGGCCAGATCTTGCGCGGGCAAGGCAAACTCTCCAGTCTGAACATTACGTATACTGCAGTGATGTTACGTACGTTACTGCAGTGCAATCTGCATTCAAATCTGGTATCATAAGGAGTTTCTGAATAAGGAATATATGGGTTGTGATTGACAAATTTTGGCCTGTGTGGGGAACATGTTCTCCGTGCAGGCCAAAACTTTACAGTCTGGCTTTGGTGCAATGACTCACTTTGTCTGGGAGTGTAGGGTGAGTCACACAATGGACAAGTGCATAATAGTAATAACTAAATGATCCCCAGATTGGAAAGTTTGCAAAGTGTGCAGGGGATTTTAAAACTGCCCTAATGTGCAAATTTTTGCACAAGGGATGTGCGCACCACAAACTTTCCAATCTGGAATAACCCCTATGGTTGGTGTTTCAAGTGTGAGCTATAGGCTTGGGCAGTATACCGGTACTCACATAAGTACAGGTACCAAAGTACCAGTACTCGCAAATACCGGAACTCAAATGTTTGTTACTACCATCCGTACTGCCGAGAAGTACCATTGGCAACTCAAAAATATAAATACTATTAACCCAAATCATGCGTTTTCAATACCTAAGTCATGGAAATCACATTATATTTACCTCGCATGATGCTTGTATTTAATCCATTTATCAAAACACCACCAATAAAAACCCTCCAAAGTTATTCCCAAAGCTGCTAACAATCTCACACACGTAATCAAACTATTACCAGTAATCCATATACGTTGAAAGAAATTGGGATTCCCCACCTGCCGCAAATTACGCACTGTGCAAGTCAGTCCATTATTTTGCAATCTGACAACCCGTCACAAAAAAAGTTTTTCTCATTGAAATTATTTCAGTCACACCCATTTTAATACAAGGCCCAGCTAACACACTGCTCTTAACTATATGACTGGTACATACAGTGTACATCACAATAATCACGTAACGTTGTGTTGTACATTGCATTATTAAGACCTTGCAACCATTCATGTGCACATATTCAGACCTTGCAAAATTTGCCATGTTTTTTTTTATCGTGGAATTTTAAAACGTAAACTTGCAAGTCTACACAGCCCTTGCAGCCATTTTAGAGGAAATTTGCTGTAACAAAATGAAGATGGAACTCGATTTTTAACAATTACTATTCTGTATTGACTGCAGGTATTTTAAAGTATTTTGGAAGATATTTCAAGCCGTGTAAATAATTGGGCCTAGGGCATGAGATGTGCGTGAGTGTATACACATCGAGAGTTTAAAGTTAGTTCATGAATGACCAAATGATAACTATCTTCATGTGTGCTTGCCAAATGCTGAAAATTACTTGAATTGTTAGAATAAGTTATTTTATGTATAAATTATTCAGAAAAGAAGACAAAAAACATGAATTTTTGACATTTATTCAAAAAATAGGAAAGACGACCATTTTTATTAATCATGATAGAGGTAATAATATATATTTCCTCCTGATAGTAACCTCCTTTACTCTATGAACATGCCCGCGATCATTCGTACTGTATACATGTTCTATGTGACACTAAGTACAGGGAATATACCTGTGGGCTTGATAGTTTTTTAAACTTTTTACCAGTTACTAATAATATTTCCGGCAACCTAGTAGTCTTAAAGAAAGTACCAGTAGGTCTGCCTAATTTTCGTGGTAGGCCTACCGCCCTAGCCCAGTGGCTGTGACAGTCTGACGTTGCAGTACAGTACAGGCTACATAATAGTAGGCAAGCTAGGCTAGTAAAAAAAAATCTGACAATGACAATAATCATAAACACTAACTTACACAAGTAACACTCTGACAGTGAACACTAAGTTAGGCTAGGGCCTACTGGCCTAACATTAAGCCTATGCGTAACTTTTATGTTGATTGTTATCAGTGACACTGGGTAGCCTACAGTGTAAACACAGAACAGTATCCGTGACGATTTATGAATTTTCTTTGATTATTTTTAACCAAAGCAAATACATCGAAAATTATTACAAAACACATCTTACCTCAAAATTGTTTCTGAGTTGTCATCCTAATCCTCGCATTCAGGAATAATGTAAAGTATGAAATTTCCAATCTCAAATAGCTTTCACTTTCAGACTTTTCATACTCATCGTACGCAAACCATATCTTAAAATACTGTGTGAGCGCTGTAGTGAGTCTATTAGGCCTAGCCTAGTCTCAGCTACCCAGCCGTTCGGATTTCGTCAAACACGGGGAACCATTTACAAAATAACTGTAACACCCTTTAAAAATGTATGGATAGTAATGAAGAAAGCAGTGGCGTGTTTTAAGGGGGGAGGCTTTCTCCCCCTGAAAAAATCATAGGCCCCCTCCCCTCAAAAAACAAATTTTCATAGATTTTAAGGAAATCTTCGTCAATTTTCGGGAAATCTACTTCATTTTTGGGGAAATGTGCCGTCCTTTTCGTGAAATCAAAGAGCTTGAAACTCTTTGGTGAAATCTTCTTTAATTTCCAACAATTTTACTCATTTTCCTTCAATTTATGTTAATAATTTCACACTTTCATCAAAATAAAGCATGTATGCAACCAGGAAATAGAACCCCTTTTGGGGTTCTAACTCCTACGCCTCTGTCTTCCCTAATCTGAAAACGGCATTCAGTGTTGTTGTTGGGGTTTTTTCAAGGAGAGGGAGGGGGGGCTTCTTAACGCCCCCAATCCCCTCCCCAAAAAAAAAAATGAATAGAAAGACACGACCTTTAAAGAAAGAGAACAAATTTATGTAGGTTTTAAATCAGTCATTATAAAATAGAATAGATACAATAAATAAAGACGATCTGCAACTTGGTTCTCCCGAATGATTTCTACCCACGCCGAATTTGACAGGTTGCAAGATTACAGTGTATACGTGATGAACGCTAACAATTTCTTAACCTGTTAACTTAGCTCTTTTAGTTTCAGAACCACATCCGGTGTAATCAACATTCTGACCGTGTGTGGAAGCTTTTTATACCCCAAAGCCACTATATGTCTGCTATATAAGTACTGCAAGTATTTCGCCAGTGCACATTCGCCAGTGCACCACAACTGGTTATCAAAGGCCGTGGACATTGACTTGGTTGTCGATGTTATGTCTGTCCGTACATCGTATCTGTGTTCTCGTCCGGGTCGTACTAAGCGTTTCGTGATAGCTTTTGTACTATCATAACCGAATACGCTGGCGACGACCCCGTCATTGTAATTGTGTGTTCAACTCTCTCTCTCTCTCTCGCCAGTGCACCACAACTGGTTATCAAAGGCCGTGGACATTGACTTGGTTGTCGATGTTATGTCTGTCCGTACGTCGTACCTGTGTTCTCGTCCGGGTCGTATTAAGCGTTTCGTGATAGCATGTGTACTATCATAACCGATTACGCAGGTGACGACCCCGTCATTGTAATTGTGTGTTCACTCGTCGTCGTCGCCTAGCATGTATTCAAGCCTGGGTTGGGTAGACACGCCAGTGCGCCACAACTGGTTATCAATGGCCGTGGACATTGACTTGGTTGTCGATGTTATGTCTATTCGTACGTCGTACCTGTGTTCTCGTCCGGGTCGTATTCAGCGTTTCGTGATAGCATTGTTATTATCATAATCGAATACGCAGGCGACGACCCCGTCATTGTAATTGTGTGTTAACTCGTCGTCGTCTAGCATGTAGTGCCTCAGGCTACCGAGTGAGGTGTTTTTCTCACTACATCCGGTGAGACTAGCCTCGTTCATTTCAAATTTCAAATAATATTATTCTCCTTCACTATCTATTCGTGACTTTTCAAAAAATATTTTGGTGTAATAAAAAAATTATATTATGTTTCTGAAAACAGTAAAAATGTCTAAATAATACCATTCTTTACTTTGTAGATCTGGCTATTAAAATATTGGATTGGCACCGGAAGTTTTCATCTACTTTCTTTATCTCAACGCTGCCAATTTACATGACTTTTACTAATAAAAACAACGTCATCAATTTCTATAATTAGCGTTGCTGAAATTGATTGTAGCATAGTAACCATTAAAATACACCTTCAATAAATAGCACTTAATTTGAAGTAAATATTCTCTTCATTTAATAAAATTTAAAATATAGTTCTCAATTAAAAATGGCGGATTTTGAGCATGGAGTTTACAATACTAGACCATGTCGCGTTCTGAGGGCCACGACAGAAAATCTGGCAGTGATCGACAAAAAACTCGTTGAAACCAGGGAGCTGTTACTTTTGACCAGCTCCCTGTTGAAACAAGAAAATGAACATTTACACATTCTGCCAGTAGCAGTGAATTTTTAAGAAATTTAACTGGGCGACCACAATCATCCATAGTTTAATGGCAGGGGCGTACCGGTACCTTAAGGCTGAAGTGAATATTACATCCCCATCAGTATGCCTGGAAAATTGTTTGTATGGCAATTCCAATTTTGACTATTTCAGTCCTGATTTTAGTCAGGCAAAAACATAGTACTGAAATTCAATAACTGAAGAGAAATGGTAGGGAAATGTATATTGTTATACCTTTAGGTTTTCATTTCTTCGCAAAAAGAAAAAAAATAACTTTTGAAAATGTTTTGAAAAATGTATATTTTTTTGTATTGTCACTACTGTAGGAGTCGGGATCGAGAGAACACCGACCTTAGTCGGGCAAAGATGTGATATGTTGTTGTTAAATCCATCCAAGCCAATAGGCTCATATAAGGCCGGCGCTTATCCCCGGTTTCAATGGCGCAAGCGGATGAGAGCACATGACTCCCCCTGGACGCGACGTCCGCGCTAATCCATCGCAGGTTAATTCCCCAGCAACAGCTGAGTGGACCGTGTCGTGCTCAACTTGGGGTAATGCAGCGCTCACGAATCAGGGGGTGCGCGCGGGTGCGTGCTTTTCCAATCATACCACATATCCCCTCCGCACTAAGTCTCTTTTAGCTAAAAGTTCCCATTCTTGAAATTATGGTTGGTATCGATTTAAGTCTAGAGCTAGATTGTGAGAAGAATAACGTCATTACAAGTTTTGCACAAAGATTATCAAACCTCACGCACAACAGAACAAAAGTTAGCCAGAACTGACCCCCCCCCCTCCTCCCCATCCTTACCAATCGGAAATTCCTGGATCTGCGCCTGGAACCAGGTATCTTATTTCGCATACGAGCAAGACTATTTAACAAATGAGCCACAGAACCTCGATGTTGGGTACTATACTTAAATCAGATATATCTTAATCATGCCCGACTCGGCTAGATAAAACCACGCTTGTCGGGCAGAGATGTAAGATATCGGACGTACTGTTTGTCAGAGATATATCTGAATCATGTATGCATGCATGCCCGATTCAGCTACATGGACAGATGGATATCATAATAAATTCCCGGCCGACTCGGCATGATGCTTCAACATGATTTTCGGGTCACAATCTAAATCGTCCAAAATGAAATTTAGGCTGCGCAGCCATGATAGCCTCCCAAAATATTGGGGTTGGCGGACCGTGAATATGATCTCCAAAAAGTGGGGGACAGCGATGGACATTGATAACGTTATTTCTAAAAAAATTAAATGTGGGGGAAGGATGAATGGTTGGATGTACTATCCCAGAGCTTTATGGGAATCCTGCTCGAATTGTCTTAATAGACATATCAGAATCATCTCCACTTGACTCGGCGTGATGTTGATGAAATATTCTTTTGGCTCGATCTATTGAGGTCGGTTATGATCCATATATGGAACAACTGACCACATTTGATGGATATACACAGAGACGACGGAAGATGTTTAGAAATGGGGAGGGGCACGGGATCTGACAATCTGAGGGGCACTTTCCAAATACCGTATTTGAAAGAATGTAGCACAGCAATATAGCTTTATATGGTCATCCCGTCCCCACGGAAAATTCATAAACTTTTATAGGTTCAAACATTGCTGGTCACCCATTTTCCCTTTTTTTATTTTTTATTGACAGCTTTAAAACTTCAAGATATTGTGGTGCAAAATTCGGTCAAATATAACAATTTTATTGAAAATCTACAACGAGTGCTGAATTGGAAAATGTATAGATCATAAGTCTTGAAATCGGAAGGATTTAGACATATAGATCATGATTAGCCATTGTATGGTTCCTGAATCGGAATACTTAATGTCTAAAATAATAAGAAAAGCAAAAGGGTCCCCATGGAGGCCATCCTATTTTTGCTGCTGAAAATAAGATATGCAACTATTTTTAGATATGCAACTATTTTTATTTGGCCCAAATTCACATCCAGTCTTCAGCAAATCAGTGGCAAATGTCCCATTGTATGTGTTTTTAACCCAAATTAAAATCGCCCCGCGAGCGAAATTTGGGGTCTTTTGCTTGATGTTTGTGTTTTATAATCTGGACGCAAACAGCTAAAAGATGCTTCAATATCGAATTGCTAAACATTTTGGTTACAAGCTGGAAACAGGTATAGGAGATTGCAAAATACATGTTTCCAAAATTTCATGTCTTTCTTATGGCCGCCATAAAGAATTTCAAAATGGCTGCCAATATGCACATATTATGTAGAATATCCCGGCTTCTATGTTGGATGCAGGACTATTGTGGGTGGTTTAGCTTTTATTTTCTGTTCCAGATGACTTCATAAAAACAATTTTTAGTAGTTTATTATTAATTTCAAAATGGCTGCCATCATAAACTTTAAAATGGCCGCCATCAAAAACTTAAAAATGGCCGCCATAAAGCTTTTGATAGTGGGGTAGATACATAGCCCATGAGACAAAGGGATGTCGGTACCAAAAAAGACTACCAAACACCATACCCTTTCCACCATACATCTAGGGTGGTCATGTGATGACAAACTGCTTTCTGGACGGTCCAGATGAGTAGCTTTCAAAATTTACAGCTGGTTTTAGTTTTCAGGCGACGATGTGTGTTATATATGTGCATGATATGTATTGCATTAAAATGCTGGGTAACACTAATTATAATACCTTTTAAAATGAATCACCTGACAGTGATTAATAATATTCAATACCGATTGTAATTTTCTCCACTTAGTGCATGTTTATGGAATTAGATTACCTCCCAAGAAGCTGAGCCATGTAGACAAGCAATTATATAGTTTTGTCCCCTGAGTATTGAAAAAATGTTAGGATTATTGAAAGTCTCCGAGATCATGAATGTGCCACTTTTCCTGCTTGAAGTAGTTTAAAGGATTAGTTCAGTCGTCAAACATGTTTGTCTTATATGAAAGAGAACTTCAAAAGAAACAAAATGGTGCAGAAAGCATTCAAAAATCTTATTCCGTTAAGGAGATATTTAAAGTTTAAAATTTGGTATCATTTGTGTAGAAACGACTGAAATCAGACTAGTTGTGATGTCATAGTCTCAAATTCCTCAAAGTTTTTACGTATTCTATCATATTTTGTCCTGCGATTTTGTGGCTTAAAAACCATAGAATATGCAAAAAAGTAGTAAGACTGAATCTAGGAAGGGTATTTATAATATGCCACCTGAAGAAAGTTTGAGGAAAAATAATTTAAATAGTGAACAAATTAAATGAACTTGGAGTTAGAGCTTGAATTTGAGGGATAGAGGGCGGGGGAGGTTTTTTTAATTTTCTGTGAGGCAGGTGAAGTCAAGTGGTGATGTAATTGGAGTATCGTTCATGTGAGACTGGAGCGGGTGATGAAAGAACATTTGAAGGCAGGGGATTTGATTTCCCACTGGCTTGAGTTTAGGTTGAACACATGATTTGACGTTGTGATTCCCCCCGCAGAGTGGGCAATTGGTGTAGAACACTGATGGGTGTTGTGACATGTCTGTCCCTTCGTTACCTGTAACCGTCCCAAAGTCGGTGGGGACAGCGGCTCATGATGCCCCTGCGATCGCCTCTCTCAAACCAGCAAAAGTGGTCAGGTAAGGTCACTATGTCCCGGCCAGGAAAACGTTTCTTTCATCCCCATGGCTTGAGAAGTTCCGCACTAAACTCCAGAAAATTCGAGAGGTTTACTGTCTGGAGTTCACCTATATATCCCACATATTGGGATGCATTCCGTCCGGTTCCCACACCACTGTGACAACTTTCGGCGCTCGAATGGCTCGATGGCATCATGCTCGCCAAAGGCAGCAGAACCGTCGCTTTCGTGGTTATCACCTCCACATATATCTTGGCTTTAAAGAAAAAGGCAAAATGCATGATGCCCATCAGCTGGGGCCTCGATGTTATACCATATGGGAATATGGGATGCATGCCGTGGCCCATATAGTCCCCAATGTGATTCTTGGGTGCAGAATCCGAAGGGACCTAAAAGGGGTAACCCAGGTGGGACCCATATTTCTTCCGATATGTAGCCCATATGCCACCCATAGGCTATGATGGGCATGTTACCTAGGAAGCCTAAAATCAGGACATCAAACCAAAATAAAATAAAAATTGATATCAAAAATCTACCCGCAAAATCGGAATATTTACAAGCACATCAGTTAATTTTTGATAATTACAAAATTATGAAAACCCGAAATTCGCGAAAGTAGGCCTACCATGTCAGTGGCGCGGGAATCAAGCCCCCTCTCCCCCCTGATTATTGGGGGTCATTCAAGCCTCAATAATCATGTTTTCAACAGCTTTGTCTGGAAATCTTCTTCAATTTCCAAGAAATCTTCAGTTTTCGGGAAATTTCCTTTGTGACATTTGCTTCCGATTTTGGGAAATTTAATTCATTTGGGAAAATTTGTTTTCAATTTTTGGGAAGTGTCCTTCACTTATTATAAGTTATCGTGAAATTTGCTTGAATTTTTTTTTAAGTAGTTTTTTTTTTTTTTTTTTGATCTCGCCCCCCAATTTCAAATATCTTCCTACTGTGTGTACTTCACCTGGTTTATCATGCCAACTTGAAAGATTTAAATCAATTTTCTCCTGATTTTTGTATAAGCTGCACTGAACTCAGAGCAGGGAGCTGTCAAAGTAACAGCTCCCTGCTCAGAGGTTCTTCGAATTTCAAATTACGCGCCTTGTTTTCGGGGCAAAATATTCTGACGGTATTTCGTACTTAGTAAAATACTTGATTTATCCTAATCATACTATAAACTTACAACAAAAATAAGTTTAAAAGAAAAAGCTTTTTATTCCTAACATTGTTTGATTATTACTTGGGTGGTATGTGTCAGGCACAGGATGGTAGTACAAAACAATGCTGATTCGATTTGAATACATTCAAACGAGTTTAAATTTTGCATAACGTTTTACAACAAGGTAGCGTGGCCGAGCGGTCTAAGGCGCTGGTTTTAGGCACCAGTCATTTCGATGGCGTGGGTTCGAATCCCACCGCTGCCAATATATTTTTAATGAAATTTTGCATTTCTCTGTTTTTTGTTTTATCAATTCAATACAACAATCAATTCCTTAAACAACGATTGAGCAACATGTTTTCACATTAGAAATCATTATCTTTCATCAAAACACACAAATTACATTTGGACTATTTAACAAGCAAAATTACATTTTCGAAGCAGGCCTACATTACATGCGATTTACGAGTGATAAAGCACCATACGCGAAGTTCGAATCCCGTTCATGGGTACTCAATTTACTTGTTTTTTTTTATTTATGTATTTTTTTTTTTTTAGCAAGATTCAATTCATAATTATTTTAATTCTTTAAACCCAAACAGCGAACTTTCTTGTTTCAGAACAATTTTGCTATACTACCTGATAACCCATCAATTGAGACGACTCAGTGACTGATAACAGTTCAGAATTTCAAACTTTACATTGAAGATCAATAACCAACACTTTAATAGTTGAAATTCTATACCAACTCAAGCGTCCCCCTTCCTTCCTCTCCCTCCCTTTTCCGGAAATTTCGCCAGTGCCATGTATGTGACCCGGGATCCCGGCAGAGTCTTATATATTGTGAGCGGATTTCACCTTCCGAGTCCCGGTTGTATGCTTTCTGCCCGGCTGGGAGAGAGGTAAAATTGAGATTTATTAACCTAAAATTGAAAAATATGGTAAAATTATTGGATATTTTGGTAAAATTTCCCGAATAATGGACAAAGTTAAGTTCCCGAAAACCTGCCTAAAAATTAACGAAAAATGGCTCAAATTTTCCGAAAACTGGCCAAAATTTCCCAAAATTAAAGAAAATTTCCCGACAATGAAGGAACATTTTCGAAAATGAAGGGGATTTACCGATTAGCAGCAGCTAGCCTGGGCTCCAATAGAAAAATAATATAAATACATATATTTTGTTTTTGCTCCCATGCATACATTTTTAGGGAACTCTTTGAAAAATATAACATCTTGTAGTTAAAATGCTCAACTGGGATCATAAGATGAATTGACAGGTACAATATTCAGATATATGCAGGCCCGCGCGTTATAGACTATTTGGACTGGGGGTGTGAAATATAAGATTTACCAACAAGACCAACCTCAAATAAACATATCCTATTTAAAGAAGAAAAAATCAGTACTTCACCCGTCTACTAACTGTGGTGTAGCGGTTATCATACCTGTCTACAAAACACGAGGCCCTGGGTTCAAGCCTGGGTTGGGTAGACACGCCAGTGCACCACAACTGGTTATCAAAGGCTGTGGACATTGACTTGGTTGTCCATGCTATGTCTGTCCGTACGTC
>JAIGNY010004527.1:0-152500 GCA_020152595.1 Chiridota heheva | reverse complement strand
AAATTTACAAAGAGGGGGCAAGCTCTGCTTATTATTTAAGTAAAGATTTTTTTCAGAGGAGGAGGTCCCAACCCCAGAACACCAACTGCTCCTCTAGGTCCACCCGATCCGATTAGGGTTTTTTTTTTTTTTTTTTTTTTGGGGGGGGGGGGGAGGAAGTACACTCCAGCCCCTGCTAACTGGAGGTAAGGCCCCAGCCCCCCGCTTGTAGTACGCCTATCGTGCGGCATACCATGATCCAGTAACGGCTGAATCGGAGAGGGGAGTAGGTAGGGGGCTCACGGGCCCCTCAACGAAAAAAGTAAGGTGGAATTAAATCATTTTATCCTCAATAGAAGATTGTCTAAAATTTAATCTTTTTTGTAGGAGTGCACATCAAAGCGCAAATTTTTTTGAAGCAAATTTACTGTGCTTGTTCAGTAGATATAATTTTAACTAAAGGATTCCCCAAAATTGCCACGCTTCCGTGGACTTCGGCCCGTTCCTCCTACTGCTGTCAAACACATCTAGCCCGACCTGCAAACGGAGGACATAGCTAGCTGAGGGGGAGCGAGGTCACTTCATAAATCATTTCATCTATGAAACTATAACACTTATCTATCTAAACTTGTGCTTACCCATAATGATTATAAGATAGACCTACAATAGGCCTATAGTTTTCCGCCTTATATTTTTCATTGTTTTTTTCCTTAGACCCATATAAAATGTTTGCCCCCTGATAATTTTGGGCTATAACTTTATAGGCCTACAGTCTGGTCACTGCACAATATAGTTGTTCAACCACTGGCAGCCCGAGGCCACAGATAATCTACAAGATTTCATCAGGTTGCATTTTTCATTGGCTTAACTATATAAAGCCGTAATTCTCTTTCACCTTTTTAGCTCAATATCCCTTTAAGGTATTGAATATCCCTTTAACTTAAGAGCCAGGTTCTCGCTCGGATACGTTCGGATTTTTGCAGCGTTTATCATATCCTAAGCGTCTTTTGGATATTTTGCTGTGTTACTATGTTTGCCTTAATTGAATAGATCGATATGTTGATGCAATAGGCTAACAGTGCATATTGTTGTGTAGTTTTAACGAATTTTGCAATCCAATATTCGCTAAAAATGTTTTAAAAAATGTTTTAAATTTCGCTCGGCGCAGTCTGAATGAATTTAGGATACATATTAACATTGGCTCGGGAAATACCATCGAATACCTCTGTGAAAAGAAAACTGCTTTCCAACAGTTCAATGGTTCGAGCCTTAAATTATAGCTTGACACATGCGCTAATTGGGCTCTAGTCCCACAGTATAGCCAAATTGGAGTATGATACTTGTAGTTGATAATTCGTTTAGGCTATAAACTTGGGAGTTAAAAACTATTAAATCGCCAGTGCACCACAACTGGTTATCAAAGGCCGTGGACATTGACTTGCTTGTCGATGTTATGTATGTCCGTACGTCGTACCTGTGTTCTCGTCCGGGTCGTATTAAGCGTTTCGTGATAGCATTGTTACTATCATAACCGATTACGCAGGTGACAACCCCGTCATTGTAATTGTGTGTTCACTCGTCGTCGCCAACTAGTAGGGCCTACCCTGAATAAGCTATCCTATCATGCATATACTGCAATTGAGGCAATAAAATCACCACAATAACTTGCCTATTCACGATAAGTTATTTGTTTGCGTACAGTTGATGCATAAAATCGCGAGTTTAATCATGGGTCCTCACAACCTTGTGTATTTTTCCAATTGTGCTGGGAAGTGGGGATCAAGTCCCCCTGTTGATCCCCTGTCCCACAGGAGTTACGGCCATGGTTGTAACACATGTCAGTGACTCCTATCAGAACCACATCTTTCCAAGGCAGTATAGCATTAAAAATGTGTCAATTCCACGAAACGAAATGCATGGGAATAGCAATTCAACCTAATTACATTCATTTTATAAATGAGAAAAGTCGTTGACAATACAGTACTACCCAATAATTAAAAACAAAACACTGATATTAAACATACCTTCATCTGCATGTTTGTATACGTTGTTCATTGTCCTGCAGTAGTTCAAGGGTGGGTTGAGAGGGAGGCAGTTCAGCCTTCTTATAGGGCTGCGGGAAGAAAATAATTCTCGTCTTAGTTTTGCTCGTATAGCGTCACAATTCGCATTTCAGGCCCGTAGCCAGGAATTTGAAGGAAGGAAGAAAAATTGTCCCAAAATGAAGAAAATTTCCGAAAATTGCACAATGAATGGAATTTTCCAAACATTTAATGAAATTTTCCTGAAAATTGACTGAAAATCGAATAAAAAATGCCCCAAAATGAAGTAAATTTCCCAAACATTGAAGGAAATTTCCCCCCAAATAAAGAAAATTGAAAAAAAATAAACGAAAATCGAATACAAATTGCCCCAAAATGAAGAAATTTTCCAAACAGGGAAGGATATTCACAGAAAACATATCAAAAAATGCCTTAAAGTTTAAGAAAAGTTACCGAAATTTAAGGGAAATTGAAGGAAAATTGAAGGAAAATTGACCCAAAATGAAGAAAGTTTTCCGGCAGTTGAAGAAAATTGCACGAGAATGTGAAGGATATTGCCCAAAATTAAAAAAAACAGTTTCAAAAAATTAAAGGAAATTTACCGAAAATCGAAGAAAATGTAACAAAAATCAGAGAAAAATGCCCTAAAATGGAGAAAATTTACCACAAATCGAAGAAAAATAACTCGAGATGAAGAAACTTTTACAAAGATTGAAAAGGATTTCTCAAAATTGTATTTAAATGACCCGAAAATTGACATCATAACTGTGACTAAGAATGATCTCATGGTAAAACAAAAGTGTGCACCTCCCCCCCCCCTCCCCCTCCTCTGGCTCCGCTTCTGATCTGGGATGATAACTAAAATTTATGTTTTAAACATTTTTTACTTGATGGCCAGTAAAACGTGCAATGCTACACAACATGGGCAGATTTAAGGGGGTTCTGGAGTACCACCTTAAAAAGTATTATAAAAAGCAAAGTCAAAATTATGGAAATACAAAAAACACATTTTCAAAGAAATATATGAAGAGGTGTAGGGAGGAAGCAGGAGAGGGGCAGTGAGGAAGCAGGAGAGGAGCAGAAAGGAAGCAGGAGAAGGGCAGGTAGGAAGCAGGAGAGGGGCAGGGAGGAAGCAGGAGAGGGGCGGGGAGGAAGCAGGAAAGGGGCGGGGAGGAAGCAGGAGAAGGGCAGGAGGAAGCAGGAGGAGCAGGGAGGAAGTAGGAGAGGGGAAGGGAGGAAGCAGGAGAGGGGCGGGGAGGAAGCAGGAGAGGGGCGGGGAGGAAGCAATAGAGGGGCAGGGAGGAAGCAGGAGAAGGGCAGGGAGAAAGCAGGAGGAGCAGGGAGGAAGTAGAAGAGGGAAGGGAGAAAGCAGGAGAGGGGCGGGGAGGAAGCAGGAGAGGGGCGGGGAGGAAGCAGTAGAGGGGCAGAGAGGAAGCAGGAGAGGGGCAGGGAGGAAGCAGGAGAGGGGCAGGGAGGAAGCAGGAGAGGGGCAGGGAGGAAGCAGGAAAGGGGCAGGGAGGAAGCAGGAGAGGGACAAGGAGAAAGCACAAGAGGGGCAGGGAGAAAACAACCCCAGAACCATCCCGGTTGAGACTTGCTCCATAAGAGGTGATTGTGACACATACAATAAATCTATCAATTTTAAGAAGATGGTTAAACAAAACATAAAACGAAAAATAAAACAAAAGGTAACAATATAAATAGAAACATAATTGTTCAGTAAAACAAAAGTAGAAAATAAATCAATAGAGAACAAACAACAATCATCAAAAAACAATACATGCAATTATCTATTAAAAACATTGAAAACAAAGAAGAATATTGTAATATACTGCTAATTGAATTGAAATTTCAAGAACTTTAAAACTGCGGTTTTTTTTTCTTTCCCTTTTCTCTTCCAAAGTTCAATCTCTAATACAAAGGACACCGATCCATTAAAGGAAAAAGATATTTTCGCCGCCATTCCTAAATGCTATGCTCAAACAATTTATGTCTTGCATAATTGTACATGCTAGCATTCAGGGCTCAGCAATTATAATAGTCGTTTTATTGACCACAGATTAAATGACTACGGACAGGTACAAAGTTTTCGGTTTAAACACTGACCACAAAGCGCATTAAATTCTGAGTTCAACAGTTTTGGGATTATGACAATAGCATGTGTAGTTCTCAAGTTATGAGTACTCTAAGTTTGAAAATGTTTTAATATATTGAAAAAATGTGATGTATGAACAGAAAGACACCTCAAAATGCTTTTGTTTTTCTTTCCTTAATTTCAGAACATGTTCAAAATGCCTTCTCCAGCTTAAAGTATGGTAAAGATCAAATCCTCTCCATCGGAATTATCTTCGCTTTTTCAAAGAGAATTATAATAGCAGAGCATTAAAAAACAACTGATGGATTCACATAAGAAAATAGAGGCTACGTCTCGTTTAAACATTCCACGAGTAACACAACATTTTGCATATTTACTGCACAAAAAGCCAATTTCTAAATGAATTTGATGAAGTACTTTGCTTTCTTCATGTTGTGTAGTGAATTTTAAATCAGTTTAGCTAATGGTGTAGCTACCTTTCCATGCACCTTCAACAAATATCTGGATTGATTTTGATAGTATCACACAGAAATTCCACATTCTGTCCTATAGAGGGATTTCATCATGTAACTTTTAACTCAACTGGACTCCATTTTGCAGGGCAGCGGCGTCGTTGCGTTTCACATGTCTTCACACAGCTCAGTCACATAACACGTACAACAAATATACTAACCTGCCTGTACCAATACCGCTGGTACTGATCACTTTTTGATCGCTTCCGATTTTACTTAATATTTCCCTTAAGTTTTTATATTTTCACCGGGTATACGATAACGTTAATGCCAGCTGATTGTTGGCTATGCTCAATGACAAAGCCTACATACCTGATATAAAGTGCTCATTGCAAATCATAGTGTGAACCGTAGGTTGAAGCTGTCGCATCATACAGCAGAAACCTACTTCGAACTTCGATCAAGATCAGATGGAAATCGAGGAAATATCTTTTTATTCTCCCGCACACATCTATTAGTGCAACCAGCGGCACAGCAAGATTCTGGCATAATTATCTTCCAAAAATAATCTTATAAAACAACATGGAAATGTATGTAAGTCTAATTAAGTGTACATCAAACGGGAGTGGTATTTCCCAACAAAATGGCTATGTAAACAAAGTCATGTGACCATATGGCGTTAGCTGAAACACCCTTATACCGAAGAACATCTTATTCCATTTCATATTTATATTTCGCACTATATACAAATTCTCAGTGGCGCAACAACCGTACAGTTCTTGAGGCCCGTGGGGAATATAGAGCTTGGGCCCATAACAAAAATATTACAGTGCCATTGCTTGGGCTCCCCGAATCTCGATTTTTGCTTGGGGCCTATGGGGTTTACCAACCTTTCCCAACAAACAATCATAAAAGTTTTCCCCCAAGCATTCCTAATAAAAAACACAAATATGATTGTCATTTTCACACATTTTAATGATTACTTAAAAAAGTTATGAGGTTTCTTCATCATTATTACAATAAAACATATCTTGGAAGAATAAAATCAATATTTACATATCACAATTTCTAACATACTTTATCCAATTGGAAGTAGAATGTGGAGGTGCCACAAAGTAAAAATAAATAAAATTGAAACATTAGTCAGCAATTAGAGATAGCAAGTTATATGTGCAGGCTAAGGCACTTCAGCAATGGCAGGGGCCAGACTGTGTGTGTGTGTGGGAGGGGGGAATGGCTCCTCTACTGTAGGAAGGGTCACCTCTCAAGAGGCTGGTTACAAGTGGATAAATTGCAATGGTTGATTAAGTTTCCATAAAGTTGTTACATGCTAAGTGGGAAATCTTGAATTTTTGGGAAATCATCTTGGAATTTTGGGGAATTTTTCATCCTTGAATTTTAACCCCCCACGGAATTGATCTCACTAGTATATATCAGATTTATTGGTGACAAGATTTCCCCTTTAACAACTTGAACTCTTAAATGATAATGTTAATTTCTTTATGCAAATAAACGTCATGATCATTCTATTCACAAATGAACGATTATCTAAGAATTATTTACTTAACTGCCTTTAGACAGACAGAGAAAACTCGGACTAAAATGCATTTTACAGGACCAAGAAAATTGTATATTCGATATGACTTCTTATTTACAAAACAATATTGGTATTTGAACCTTTTGCCCCATCATACGTTTGGGTCTCCTCGACACTATGGCTGTCAGCTGGACTCGGGAGGGGGAGAACATCCTCACTATAATTTGTATAGGAATTAAAAATATGCTTATATCAACAAAATATCCTCTAAAGTTAAACATGCCTCCTATAATTTTATTTGAAATTAAAAATATGCTTATAACCCTCCCCTCCCTCACACCTAAAAATCATCCTCAAAAGTAAAGTTTTACAAATTGTGAAACATTGGAATAATAAAGTAATTAATCTAAAAAAATTGTCTGAAAACAAATAAATTTGTAATCAGCATTTTCCTGTCCAAGTTTGTACATTTGACCAGCTTACAAATGCTAAAATTGCCTTCATGACAGCTATTATATTCACCCAAAAATTACCATTATGATGTGACCCATGCAATCGGTCACCATTGACCTTCAGGGAGAGTCACAGATACCTAATTTGTTGCAACAAAAGCGGACAAACCCCTCTCTGATTTATGAATCAAGAATCAATTCTGCTCTGCATCATTTGGTAAAAATCTCTACCTTCACCTTTCAAGATTTCAAATTTACACTGAGCAATATTTACAAAAAATTGACCAATCATAATTCAGCATTGCCCAATATTGGAAGCACAAAGGTTTGTTGGTTCAAACACATATCTTATCACTGAGGTAGGTAATTTGCATCATGCCTACATGAACTAGTGAGACATTCAAACTGATATTACATAACAGTATGGCAGAAATATTAAGCATGGCTTTACCATTCTTAAGAAACAAAGGATTTACAAAAACAATTGAAGGCATGTTCATCTGCCTATGTCACATATTATTGTGCAATAAGGCCAAACAATTGAAAATACTGTAAAATGGTCAGTTTTCAACTGGTTTTAATGTGAGTTTTTGCTGTATTAATGGTCCATTCTTTTTATTGAATTACTTAAGCTCAAGTTGCCTCTACCTATGATACCTATGATGTTTCCTGGACGAAAGCTAAAAGCCTGAGATTCCAGACCTAGAAGACTCTTGGCCTTGAAGTGAAAGCGAAAAGCCTGATTACACCAGTGCTTATCCAGCCTGTTCTTAAACAAATTTAGATTGCATGCTTCCACAATCTCCTTTGGTAAATTATTCCATAATTTGCAAATCCGATTGGAGAAAAAATGAAGTCGAACGCTGATGAATGAATGTGATTGAAGAATTTTCCTGTTTTTAGAACCTCTTGTTCTAGTATTATTACGAATAGGTAATAAATTTGCAACTCTTGTATCATATATATGTGAGACCATCTTATATACTTAAATCATATCACCTCTTGCTCTTCTGTAAGTTAATGTTCGTAGATTCAGATTATTAAGCCTGTCAGGATATGGCAGATTACGCAAATGTGGAATAAGTTTGGTGGCTCTCCTTTGAACATTTTCAATCAACTCAATGTGTTTTTTTCTTTGATGGGTGCCAGACACAGTTTAAAAATTCCAGATGAGGTTTTACAAATGCATTGTAGAGTTGGACTAAAGAGGTTTTGTCAGATATGTGAATGATCTACGGATGAGTCTAAGTATCATATTTGCCTTGTTGACTTTCTCGTTGATGTGAGCTTTAAAAAAATGGAGTTACAAATTCAAGATTGTGATTCAACATGGTGTAACATAAATCACAGGAAGGAGAACAACGTGCAATTTCAAGGACCTTGCACTTGTCTGCGTGAAATTTCAATAGCCATTTAGAAGACCAGTTGGCCAAGGAGTCCAGGTCAGCTTGCAAGATATTATGGTCTTGAGCTGACCTCATGGGCCTATAAATCTTAGTGTCATCTGCAAAGAGGTAAATTGAAGAACCCACAGTGTCAGGGAGATCATTTATATATATAATGAATAGGATTGGACCCAAAACGCTACCTTGTGGTATTCCACTGGTCACTGAATGAGAAGTACAACCATTTACTAAAACACGTTGTGACCTATTTGTAAGAAAGGATCTGATCAGCTATACAATGGATCCACAGTACCATATAACTTTAATTTGAAGCAGACGTTTGTGGCACATTGTCAAAAGCTCTCATAAAATCGAGATATACAATGTTAACCTTCTCATTATTTTCCCATGCTAGGGACAGATCATCTAAAACCTGTAATAATTATGGAGAAGTAGATCTCTCTTTCATGAAACCAAACTGTTGAGGACTAATTAGATTGTTGTTATGAAGATGTTTCATCGAATGGTCTTTAATAATCGATTCCATGGTTTTAATTACAACACTTGTTGGGCTCACAGGGCAATAATTTGATACTAAAGATCTGTTTCCCTTCTTGAAAATAGTTGAGATATTTTCCACCTTCCAATCATCTGGAACTAGATGTCATCAGACCTGTAAGTATCCACATTGACATGTAATGTAATCCATTTCATGAATGAAATAATGGAAGACTCATTCAATTTTCATGTAAAAAGAGGCACCCTGCATTCATTAGCAAAATTATTTCTGGTTTGATGACATCAAGCTGACAGACGGTTTTCAGTAACGGGTGAACATGAGGTATCTGTGGAAGAAAATACATATCACTATGAAATGTTTGTCATGATTTTGAGAAAGTTTTATGGTAACAAAAACTAGAACTGTCTGTACAACTCCAAGACTCCCATCTCTTTTACCCAACATTCCCCTTACTGTTTATATTTCTTTTCATACCCAAGACACTTAATTTCAAATTATTTTGGGGTGAGGGGTTCTAGTGTTTGACTCTTCTTTTATGCCAAGACAAATATTTAAATTGCTATTCATGTCAGGAATCTCATTATCATAACAAACAAACTCTCCCATAAACCTTGTTTATATTTCTTTTCATACCGAAGACACTTAATTTCAAATTCTTCTGAGGCAAGGATTCTGTTGTTTGACTCTTTTTTACATGCCAGACAAATATTTCAATTGCTATTCATGTCAGAAATCTCATAATCATAACAAAGAAACAAACTCTCCAAAACCTTTAACCAACTGTAACCAAACAAAGAAACTCTTCAAAAACTTTAATTGAATGCCGACGCCGGGGGTAGTAGAATAATTCTCACTATTCTATGAAGTCAAGCTAAAAAGTATATCACTTTGTATACCAATCTCGAAACATAACTAAAAAATGCAACATGGATAAAAAAAATTCTCAATAATTCTCCATGAGATATTAACTTTTCACAGTAAAACAATGTGCTTCAAAACTTTTGGTCGGAAGGTGGGAAAAATATTTTAAAAACAAATTTAAAGATTTTCTGTATAACTTTTCACGCTAAAATATTGTCATTTAAGACCAAGTTAAAAATTTTTGGAATAGGTACAAATTTTGTCGGTTTGTTTGTTTGTTTGATGAGAGTTTAATGGCACCACAACAGCAAAGGTCAAATTGTGCCTGAGAGGCTAGATCATTCCAGAGGTAGGAAGGAGAGTAAACAGGGGGAGATTGAGAGAAACACGAGAACTAAAAGGCAGAAAGCTGGGATTGAGAGAGGAGGTGTATGGGTGAAAAAATAATGTAGAGAGAGAGAGGAGGTGGGGAAGGAGGTCTAACTATAGTTGTAGAGGGAAGAATGATGAAGGAAGGAGATAATTTTATCCGGAGGGCTTTTTTGGAAGAGCTCGGCTATTGAGTTGTGGGCAGCGAGGGAAGCTCTGGGAAGGTTGTACAGGGGGCAAGCAAGGAGAATGTGATGGACTGTGAGGGTGCAGTGGCAATTGTTGCAGAGGGGTGTGGGGGAGCCAATAAGGAGGTGGGAGTGAGTGAGTGAGGTGAGTGTGAGTGTAAGGCGGGTAATGTGGACGTTGTCAACACAGGATAGGTTGTGCAGTGAATGGTGGATTCGATCGGGATGGTGGGCTGAATGATGTGGAGTTTGTTATATATGATTGAAATTTACCCCAATGGATGAGGCACTTTGATCTTTTTGCTATTTTCAAGTAGTAACTGAAGGGTGAGGGTGATGTACTCAGGGTTCTACAGAACATTCAAATAGACTTTATTCCATAATCGTTCATTTTATTCCATGAGATTATGCAATAATCGTTCATTTTATTCCATGAGATTATGCTAATTATCGTTCATTTAATTCCAAGAGATTATGCTAAATGTTGTTCATTTTATTCCATGAGCTTAAGCTAATAATCGTTCATTTCATTCCATGAGATTATGCTTATTATCATTCATTTTATTCCATGAGATTATGCTAATTATCATTCATTTAATTCCAAGAGATTATGCTAAATGTTGTTCATTTTATTCCATGAACTTAAGCTAATAATCGTTCATTTCATTCCATGAGATTATGCTTATTATCATTCATTTTATTCCATGAGATTATGCTAATAATTGTTCATTTTATTCCATGAGTTTATGCTAATAATCGTTCATTTTATTCCATGAGATTATGCTAATAATCATTCCTTTAATTCATGAGATTATGCTAAGAATCATTATTTTTATTCCATGAGATTATGTTAAATATCGTTCATTTTATTCCATGAGATTATGCTAATAATCATTCATTTTATTCCACGAGATTATGCTAATAATTGTTCATTTTATTCCATGAGATTATGCTAATAATGGTTAATTTTATTCCTTGAGATTATGCTAATAATTTTTCATTTTATTCCATAAGATTAAGTAATAATGTTCATTTTTTTTCCATGAGATTATATATTCAAATCAACCATTATATATTTGAATATTTAAATATAAATGGACAGAGTGCCAAATGAGACTTCTGCTATTTCAAAATAAGCACAAAGTTACACCCTCATTTATTGTTTGAGTGTTTTTTAAAATTTGCATTATATACAATTTTTCTCCTTTGTATTTGTTGTAAATTTAAAGCTATATAGATGAGCAGAAGCAACAATGCTTTAAAATCTAATAAAAACCATCATAGTAGCAAAAAAATCTCATCAAAATCACATCAACTTTGACCATTTTACAGCAATTTAAAAATATTTTTATGATATGATATATGGAATTTATATAGCGCATTTTTTAATTTAAAGAACTCTTCAAATGCACTCTACAACTAACAGACTAGTTATCCAGCTGCCTATGGGTGCACATGAACTTAGTACTTGAAAGGGAAAGGGAATGAACACCGCGTTTTCACGCTTCTCTTCTTGAATACTGTTCAGAGAATCAGCAGGGGTGACGCTCCTGCCATCAGGACTGACAGCTTAACATCCGAAGAACGTGTGCGCCATTCAACCATTCCCAGTTCTCTCAATAGCTGAATGAGGAGCAGGAGCTGCAAACGATGTACTTCCGCTTTGATGATCTGCATAGCTGTGGAAAGATTGAGTTAGACCTGACCGAGGCTTGAACACGGGACCTCCAGCTTCTCAACCGTGTGCTCTGCCAGCTAAGCTACCTATTCTCCTTTATTTTATGCACATTTTTTGGTGATGTATTACAGGGAATGTTAGTATTTTCTTTTGTAAATAAAAAATTCTGACCCAAAGTTTTTGAGTCTTTGTCATGTTCTTAATAAGCTCTAGCAAGAATAAACTGTCCCATCCTTTTCAGTAACTAAATTTTAGGAACAAAATTGAAAGATTTACATTTTGTTCTGTTTGCTCAGTCATACATACAAGCTGATCAAACTGTAATCAGCCAGAACTCAAAAAGTGAAAATGCTTTTTAAAGGATTAGTTCAGGGGTCACGCAAGTCCATCGTATATGAAAGAGGACTTCAAAGGAAACAAAATGGTGAAAACAGCATTAAAAAATCTTATTAAGTTAAGGAGATATTCAAGGATTAGCTTAGTGGTCAAGCAAGTCCATCGTATATGAAAAAGGACTTCAAAGGAAACAAAACGGTAAAAACAGCATTCAAAAATCTTATTAAGTTAAGGAGATATTTAAGGATTAGCTTAGTGGTCAAGCAAGTCCATCGTATATGAAAAAGGACTTCAAAGGAAACAAAATGGTGAAGAAAGCATTCAAAAATCTTATTCCGTTAAGGAGATATTCAAGTTTAAAGCTCAATCTTATCTTTGTAGAAATGACTGGTATAGTAAGTCTACTATGGGAAGTTGGCACCCTCATCCTCACATTCCTAACACTTGTTGATGTACTTGCAAGAAAATTAATTTAACTTTTTTATTATTTGAACTATATTTTCTCGAACTTTCTTCAGGTGGTAAATCATAAAACCCACACTAGATTCTATTTTACTACTTTCCTGACACATCCAATGCTTTTTAAGCCACAAAACCACAGGACAAAATATGATAGAGCACATAAAGACTTTGATGAATCTGAGGATGTGCCGTCAGAACTATCCTGATTTCAGTCGTTTCTAGACAAATGATACCAAACTTTAAACTTAAATATTTTCTTAACGGAATAAGATTTTTAAATGGTTTCTTCACCATTTTATTTCTTTTGAAGTCCTCTTTCATACAAGATGGACATGCATGACCACTAAACTAATCCTTAAAATTCCAAAACCGATCGGCTCTGATCTTACTTTCAACTAATATAACAAAATTGACTAGTGACATGTAGCTGTGTTACATATATGAAAAAAACATTACAATTTGAGTAAAATGACCTTGAAATCTTTGAGAAAACTTGCATAGTTTTTGAGTTATGGTCAATCAACGCTTCAAATTTAAGAATTCATGCAAATTTTGTGATGTCATTAAATGAACACAACTCAATATTCTTAAGTAATTCTTTATAATGTGCTCTTTAACTTTAAGCCAGTAATAAAAGTTTTGAAATACTTCAATGGAATCAGATGTTGACCTTCAAAATAAATTTTTTTACAGAAGATTGAAAAACAAAGAATTTTACATAAACTATGGAAGATGTAAAAATTGAAAATGCTGTGAAATGGTCAGTTTTGAACCAATTTTGATGGGATTTATTGCTGTATTAATGGTCTATTGTAAATTTTGAAGCATTAAAGCTCGAGTTGCCTCTAAATGTCACTACTGTAGCTCTTTAAATCAAATCGTATGTCCAAACCTCTTTGAGTTGTTGGAAGATTTCCTCCGTTGTCTTAACAGGAGAACACAAATGCTCGCCCCATCCCTTGGTCTTGGTCACAAAATGGAGAATGTAGGCAGTCTTGATAAGCCTATACAATGCTTGATATGATCTGGCAGTTCCAGTGATGCTAAAGCAGGCTCCATCTGAAAGACGGAAATAACAGAATTCTATCACACTTGGGAAAATGCAGAAACCACAGTTGCTCCTCCCTAAAACCACTTTTAGGGTGATCCTCAGAAATACAATTTCGTAGATGAATTTATGGTACCACCACGCACGACATTGTTTTACCCCATAATTTCCCTTTATGAAACTGTGCATGACATTTGACTGGTTCATGTTATTAACATTTAACTCCCCTCCCCCCCCCCTGTTCCAAGTGCAGAGCTACCCCTCTATTGCCCTGCAACAAAAACTTTCTTCCACAAACACTGGGCACCACATTTTACATGAATTTTATAGTACAGGATTTTTTGATTGCCTTATACAATCAAAGATAAATTCAGTACGGTATATTAGCAGTATTTGAATTTACTGATCTGAGGATATTAATATAACATTGTCCTAAATACTGCGGAATCATAAATTATTCTCAGATTAAAAGATACAAGCCATGACCTTTTTAAAAGGTGCAGTGGCTCAGTGGTAAAGGAGACATGCTCGTATGCGAATGGTACTGGGTTTGATTCCATGCCGCGAGTGCTGCATTGTGTCCTCCAGCAAGGTACTTTACTCTACTTGCTTCAGTCCACTCAGCTGTATTGAGTCCCAGCACTGCTGGGGAGTTGACCTGAGATGGACTGGGGTCCCTTTGAGGAGGGAGTCATGTGCTCTCATCCGCTTGCGCCATGGAAACTGGGGATAAGCACCTGCCCCATGGGCCTCATGGCTCAGATGGATTTAGCTTTTAGCGCATGACCTTCACTTTTCAAGCTCTATATATGAACAATTCTCTTGATTTTGTTACCTCCAATAATATTGAAACTTATCAACTTGTGGATGTCTGTCAAGTCCTCACAACTTCTGGCCACATTTTCTCCACCCATGACAGAAGAGCTGAATCTGATGATGATGGCAATGTTCCCAACAGTTTCTAAAATGAGAAACAAATTATTGAGGTAAATTTCAAAAGCCTTTATACATCCAGAGCTTACTGTATATATTCTTTATATCTACACTATATTAAGTTCCAAAGATGAAACTGTCTTTTTAAACACAGAACATCATTGTACCAATATCTGGAAGATGGTGTTTGCAAAAAATCCATTGTTTCAAAGAATGGTTTTAATGAAAAATGTATCTTTTCACTTGTAAAGGATGTCATGCTTCTCTATTGTTTCTAATATGGAAGACAACAAAATTTACCCTGTTAAGCATAGCGAGGATATTTACGAGAGTTATACTTACCTTCCATGCTATAAATATGCAATCTGGTCCAATGACCTGATTCTAATGCACTTTTAAACGAACTAAAAACATAGTTAACAACCCAGCCCTGACCTCCATTATAACTCTAACATCCATCACTTAACATTTCAAAGAGTCCTGAACAAGAGGGGAGGCGGGCCGGGACACATGGAAGGTAAGTATAACTCTCGTAAATATCCCCGCTATGCTTGGTGGGGTAAATTTACTTCAAGTTATATCTTACCTTCCATGCTTTAAATATGCAAACAGATTGCAACTGAGGATCGGAAGGAAGGGAGTTAAGGTCGAAGCCCATACAAAAGGCTGGTCTAATACTTGAACTAGTTTTCCTACTTGAAGGAAAAGTTTCCTTATCCTCTTCAGGATGAAAAACCTCTGAATAGGAATTACTAAACAATAGTAAACTACTGCTAGTTAATACAAAGGAACAGGGAAGCACCTGTTCGTAATAACCGAGGTAAAATGCCACATGAAGATGAGTTACTTGCCAAAAAAAACATATTAACAGAAAAGTGTTAGTAAACAGAAACAAACTGTAAACAATGCCTAATTCATCATGGCGAACACTTACAAGGTTCGCCAGTGGACTGGGGTGGTTTTGTTAAACACGAAGGAAACAAACCGACAGTAAAATCAAACAAATGAAAACATGCCTGAACAACGGCAAAAATTAGTAAGTAAACAATCAAGAGGTAAATAAATTAACAAAATGAAACATAACTGAAACAAGAAAACAAGAATAAAAGACAAAGATATTCACCTCATGAAAAGGACGGTCCTCTTCTTGAAAGAACGGCCCTTGCAACTCGCCTTGATAGTCTGGCATATTCTTCAGATATGCAGAGGATGAACGTGGCTTTTGTTTTCCATACAGCAGCGAGAAGTATCTCGTTGAAAGGCACCTGACCAAAAAGTGCAATTGATGTATTTATGCCTTGTACATGATGTGCCTTAAGCGGTTGTTCCGTGAACAATGCTAATTCATTGTATGTGATTGCCTGGACAATCCATCGCGACATCGTGTCGCGTGAGACGGCGCGATGTGGATTTTGTAAAGACACGAATACAGGTTTAAGATTGGTCTGCTCAGTAGAGGGGCTCATCATCGAGGCATCTTGCTGAGTGTAGGTGGCAGCCTCGCCTCCCTGGTAAGAGGGTGCTGCTGCTGCTGCTGACTTGGGTGGTGGTGGTGGAGGGGGAGAAGACAATGACAGTCTATCCAACCATCTCTTCTCCACCCTCTCAGTCACTCTGAAAGTGCCGGTCGCGTAGAGTAGGTGCTCTAACCATGCTGCCTGATCCCAGTCACTGCAGAGTGTACACGGATTGGACTCGCAGCACAACCTGCAAGCGTAGCATGTGTTATAAATGTTTCCAGAGCGTAACTTTAATGAATCGCTAACAGGACGCATTGCAGGACATCGGGGGTGTGTGTAGCACCGGCACTGGGGGGCCTGTCCTCAGTGTCCATGATTCTAGTAACAGTTCAGCGAAAGGTAAATGTTAAACACAAAAGTTCTCAATGGTAGTTTTCACGGCCATGGAACTACTAAGCTATTGGCTACTTAAGCAAGAAGAAATTAGCTCTCGTAAGGCTACACTTCCTGTGGAGTTTGCTTACTTACTGTTTCACCATGTAGCTGTGTAGCTAGTGGGACTACTTCTGGGTTTAACATATGCTGTTCGTTACCCTGTGCAGATTTTATGGAGCCGTACGGACCCATTCACCAGCCGTATGGACCCGTAAAGCTATATCAAGGAGCCATGTGGACCCGTACGGGGCCATACACCAGAGCCGTATGGAGCCATATAGACCCGTACGGGGCCCTGCAATAAACCCGTGTCACAGACCCGTACAAAGCCATGAACCCGTGCTATGGAGCTGTATGGACCCGAGCCGTTAACTGGAGCTGTGCGGACCCGTATGGACCTGTGAAGGTAATGGCTCTACAGCGAGCCGTGAATTTACTTGTAACTTTCTTAAGACGTGTGTTCCTACTGGTCCATAGACGGAACCATGGCCCACAGCAGTGTTAGAAGAAGTCACCTACTACTACTTGTGCCCATCCACTCGGTAGCATCAAGTCATGGCGCACTAGTATTATGTGGTTTATTCCAAGTTATGTAGTTAAGACGCAACTCAGCTCCTTAATTTACTTAAGCTTTAACTTACACCTGACGGACCTCTACCTGTGACCCCACCAAGTCTGTAGCCTCGAGCTGTGGTGCCCAGGGTGGTTGGTCAGCAAAAGTAAACAAAGTTGACTAGTGCCTGTGACCCCACTGACTCAGCATGTTGAGCCGTGATGCCTTGGCGTAAGTAGTTGACTTTGAGGATACGCCTCTACAGTGCTAGACTATACAACATATAACTTTCACCAAAGTTTCCCTAGCGGGATGTACTGACGACCCTTATGTGGGAAAGACGGCACTGCGAAAGACAATGAACATGGTATGAGGCAAGCCACAGCAATTCAATACACCAGAAGAAAAAAATCAGAAGAATTTTTAAAACCGAGAAAATGCAAGAAATGCAAAAACTTTGAAAATGCAGGGAAGCGTGGAAAACACGAACCACTGTAATGTTGGTGTCTGTGGAGATAAAAAGAAAAGGTAAATTCTCCCGAAAAGGGGACGTTAGAGAGACCCTCCTACACCCCACTAAACGAGTAGCATATAGTGCTAGACATATAAACTCACACTTTGTATGATAACTTAAATAAAATATTGGCTCTCTTGTACCAACTGTAACTCCTTGCAGCAAATTCCTCAGCCATCCTGTGGTGACGTTGACCTCTTGCGCATGCGTCAACAGCAAATCGAGAAGTTGGCCTAATGCATAGAAAACCTGTACTGAAGATCTTAACATGTAATACATATGCACAGTATAATGCTAGGCTATCCTCCTGGTAGGGCTGGGACCTAGGGTAAAAAACACATCTACCTGAGGGAAAAGAGTCCTAAAACTAGCACACCAGGTGCTCTAAGGACTAAATCTTCCTGCCACAAGAGTGGGACTCATTCGTTCTAGCCACCTGTTTTGCACGGGCAGATGGAAAAACACTCTAGACTTAAAGTAACTTTAAAGGAGATAGTCTTGAGAGTCAGACCAAATATTTCCTGGGCCAGTGGCCACCTAGTATGACTGGAAAAACTTATAAGAAAAGTGCCAAACAGCTTAAAAAACCCTCACGGTAGGAGCTGTAAGAAAGAAAATGTTAGAAAAAGGTAAAAATTTTAAAGAAATTTTGTTGACTGGTCTCAAAATGTTGTGACAACAATGCACTGAAAAGAAGTGAGGGATTTTAGAGGTATAATGGAGTTCAGGGCTGGGTTGGTAACTACATTTTTAGTTCGGTTAGAAGTGCATTAGAATCAGGTCATTGGACCAGATTGCATATTTATAGCATGAAAGGTAAGATATAACTTGAAGTAAATACAATGATTTCGGGGTCATCAGGTAGCCGAGTGGTTTAAGCACTGGCTGTACACCACTGTGTTCACATTTGTGTGGGTTTGGCTCCCACCTGGCGTCGTGGGTTTATCTGCAAGGTACGCCGGCTTTCCTCCCACTTGGCATTGGCTTGCTTAAAAATCGGTCGCACTGACATAATCACCTAACTACCAGCCTTTCCTGTTCTTAAGATGATTTTAGGAAAAATTTCAGCAATCTGCAAGAGCTAATACACTAGCTCTACAAACATGCAAAATTTGGACTAGAAGAAATACTGAAAATGTTCCAAATCTGATTAAATGTATCTGTTATGTATCAATCCCATTCCATATTTCCAATGGATTTAAATCAGAATCTGGGAGACATGTATTAGAACCAGAAGCACATCACTAGGGTACCAACCCCAGTAACCTTGTGTCTTAGTAGTAACATAAACATAATAAATTCATAAAATTTAAACACAACTACTTTTGTTAATCAAAAATTTTATAATTGTTAACTTACTTTTAATCCTTCACAAAGAGCATCAGCTTCTGTCGAGTGTTCTGCATAAATGTTTGCACTGTACTGCTCATATAAATGCAATGGGCTGAAAAACAACAACATAAAAACACACTTAGACAACTTTTCTTAAACTCCTTCTTTTCTCATTTAAGATCAATAATCTGCAATTTTGTTATTGGTTAAAAAATTACTCAAATCCGAGCAGATCAGTTTTTGAATTTTGAAAAGGACACTTTTAGTTTTTGAGCTATGGTTAATATCAAAGTTGAATTATTTTTAAATTTATGCTAAAATTGTAATGGATTTATGGGATGGAATGATGAAAATCTCAGTCACTGACAATCAACAGAAAGTCTATTCCTGCTGGAATTTGATTGGGGATATGGAAAAGGCTCAAAAATGTTTGGTAAGAATTTGTTGCACCACTTATAGAACTTTAAAAAGCAAAGGATACACATAAGAATATACCAAGGTCCATGCCAAATAGTTTCTCTTTAAGCCTGCTGGCACCCAACACCTGAGTTTTTTCTGAAAACTTAAATATGACAATTACCAACCCGACTTCCTGTTCAGTGTATTGTGTTTCCACTCAAAACAATGATTGTTTATCTGCCATTCCCATGCATACCACAGCCAAGTAGCCCAAGGCTATTTGTGTGTACAAGATTACAGAAAGCCAGTGCTGAGTAATCAAGGCAATTTTTGATTTCATGTTAGGTGTCTTAGTGGAAGAAATTTGTTTTCAAACTGGTGATAAAAATAGCTGTGTATAATAGCTGTGTATAGCTGTGTATAGCTGTGTATGCCTGAGGTAATAATGTGCATTAACTGTGAATGATTGACGGGCCATTTTTCCTAAGGAAAGATATTGCTTCAAGTCACCCTGTTTCGCATCATAAAGTTTGCATAATAATTTGCATATTGATGCCTGAGATTTCAAAACACTGTAAAATGGTCAATTTTAAAAAGGATTTGGATGAAATTTTTGCTACTATCATGATTTGTAATAGATTTTAAAGCTATTTAACTAATGTTACCTCTAGACATCCATATACCTGTAATGGATTATTTCAGTGATCTAGCAAGATCACCTTATATCAAATAAAACTTAACCCTTTGGGGACTGCGGGTGGATAAATCAGATCAGAATACCATATTTGACGTAATAAGCTCATATACAAAAATAAAATTGCACCACTTTTACTGCCTAAGTTTTTCCTAATAAGCGCCCGTGCTCGGGAGTCATGTACAGTATTGTTTGAACTGTGCCAGCACTGACTGTACATACTCCTGCATCATAGGGGTCAAGCCTAGTGGTTGCTCAATTGACCTTTCCAGGTTTCCAAATAGGCCACGCCCACCATAGCAACGCGGTAACTATGTATGGCAAACAAACCTCAAATCTGCAATTGTGTATTACCAATGCATTGACATTTAGATGTTCGCGAGGCCTGCCGCAAGCTTTGATTCATTTATGGCACTTCTCCAGATCTTTAGAGTTTTTAGCAAATAGGATAAACAAAATTCAGTTTGCTAACTGTTCTGGTAACGGCAATCAAATTTACAAAGCCCACAGTGCATAAGAGCAATTTTTGTCCACCATTTTGCTGTCACTCAATCTGAGTGTGCAAAAATTTGTTTTGTACAGTAAGTTGCATTGACTATATCAGCACGCGCCGCTAGCTAGCTGTACTGTACCAGTACCACGTAGGATGTTTGCCCCACTTATTTACGCAGACTTTGTTGCTAGGCAAATTTGTGCGGTGATTGGTTCAAACAAGCTGTCAATCATTAAACCTGGAAAGATTAATTGTACTAGCTGCATTATTTGTACAGATTACAACACTCCGTGCGTACATTGAACATATTAACGACATGTAGACCTAAATGCAATTTATTGATGTTGGATGCATATTTTATCAGTCAAATAAAATGTTGGGTGGGCGCTTATTACGGCATTGGTGCTTATTACGTCAAGTACGGTATGTGCTACTAGTATCAGATATATAAGATATTTAATGTGTAACAACATACTTTGAGTAGAACTGTTGCTGCAGTTGTTTGACAGCAAAGCCAGGCTCCACATACACATGGTTTGTGATGTGCTTAATGCAGCCCACTGACCAATAAAACAATCTGCAAAAATGATCGATGAATATCTGGAAAAGAGGAAAAGTAAGGGTTGTGGGTAAAGGAAAACTTCAGAAATCAAGTATGTCCAGATTTGGAATTAATCATAAAATTTCCACGGTTCTGAATAAAGGTGTCAAAAATCTTCTCACACAAAATGGTGACAGAAATAATATTGATGTAGTAAATACATCTTTATATACTCACAATTTACCACATATGTTCCCTCTTTCCCAATTTTAATGTACTATTCATTGCACAATTACATGGGGTGTTCTAAGAGCAATGAACCTGAAAAATTGTGGCCAAAACTTTTACTACATGTACTGTTGTTTACATATACTGCGGCTCACGAACTCCCCCCCACTCACCACCACAAAAAAAATACAATAAAAATCTCAATTTTTTTTTTTTTAATGAAAAAAATGTGCCTCCTGCAAATTCCTGTGGTTATAACTACCGGAACCATATATTGTTTCAAGGTCTAAGTACTGTATGTCCATCATAAATGAACAAGTAAGAACAAAGCAGTACCGAAAGTGTTTTAAAATCTTTACAAGCTAGAGATACTAGAATTTTAAGTTTTAAGAGGTATGTGTAGAAATGATTGAAATTAGGCTAGAGTTACATTACAGATGCATATTCCGTAAAAGTTTTTGTGTTTTTCATTGAAATATTTTCTAATGATTTAAATTATTGGATTCATCAGAAGAGTAGTAAAATATGAAAAAGTAAAATGTCTCATCAAAATAGGTTATAAAAAAATTTTTTAATTTACAGTATTTTTAGAGATTTGATAATTAAAACTGCTGGATTTATCAAAAGAGTAGTATACAGATTATATACTGTTAAAGGCCTATGGACAGGAAACAACAACTTGAGCTTAAATGGAAAAAAATATGCAAAAACATGAAATAACAAAATGCTTCATTAAAATCTGTTAAAAATTGAAATTTTACAGCATTTTGATTTTACAGGCTTATTGTAAAAAAATGATGTAAAATTCCATGTAAAGTTGTTACAAATTTAAAAAAAAAAAAAAAAAATTCTTTGAATCTTTGAATGTGAGCAGTTGAATATAACCAAGAGGTTTTGAATCTCCATTATACCTTTTTAACACAAAGTTAGTAGAAAACAGTCTGATGATTTTTAGTGACTGAAATTAAGATTTAAAAAAATCATTTTCAAGATTTTGGTCTGTACCACTTCAATGAATTATAAAAGGCATTGAAATAACAACCAATTTACACAAGAAAATAACAAAGTACAATACATCACATATTTGTATAAGCATTGCATATTGATGCCTGAGACTTAATACAGTGTTAAATTTTTTCCCAGTTTTGATGTAATTTTCTGCTACTTTTTGATAATCACTACATTTTAAAGCAATCTAACTAACGTTTCCTCTACACCAGGATTTTCCATTTTCCAGGGTTAGGGAGGGGGGTGCATTTTTTAGTCATTTTTTTTTTCATATGAATTATAGGAGATATTTGAGATTTGTATACCTTTGCTGTCGTGGGGGAGGGGGAGGGGGGGTGCAAACATCAGTGGATTTTCATTTTGCTCTTACCAATACTGCTTGAAAGGCATGGGTTTCCCATTCATTCCTGGACCCCTCTTTCGGGAAACTGTTGACAAACTTTGCCGCTTCTCGTCGGACATCAGAATCCTCATCTTGGAGAAGTTGCAAAGTTGAGCTGAACAATCTGACAAAAATGAAACAAACATTTGAAATAATTATGATGCTGCTTCACTGTTACAATACATGCTGAGAATGGTAGAGGTTTAGCCGTTCAGCTGGAAGGTTTGCTCAGATGCGGCAGAAGGTGTTTGAATCTAGGGGGCACAGGATATGAAGGACACCTTCCAACTGTCATATTTTAAAAGTATGTAGAACAGCAGTATATTTTTATGAGGTCAATCCTCCCCCTCCCTTTCTTTCCTCTCTCCTACCCTCTCCTCCAACTGGAAATTTTGAAACTTTTATCGGTCCGAAAATTACTGGTAACCCATTTTCCTTTTTTTATTTACAGCTTCAAATATTCAAGATATTTTGGTCCAAAATTTGGTAAAATAGAACAAATTTATAACAAAATCTACAAAAAATTGGAAATGTTATTGATCATTAGTGTTGAAATCAGAAGGATTTAGACTTAGCGATCATGATTAGCCAATTTAGTTGGTCATGAATCGGAATATATTTGTCTAAAATAATGTTAAAAAAGGGGTCCTTAGATTATTATTCCTGAGGCCATAATTCAAAATTTCACGCTGAGAATGAAATGTAACTTCGGTATATCAGTATAAATTAGAATAAATGACCCAAATTCAGCGAGTCAGTGGCAAAACCCAAATTAAAGGCACTCCACGAGTGAAATTTGTAGTATTTTGTTTAATGTTTGCGTTACTTTCTTTAATCTGCAAATAAACAAATAAAAAGATCAATTATAATAACTGAATAAGGGGACTTAAATATATTTTGTTATTTTCATATTGTCTGCTAGATCTGCAAATCATTTTTTCTTGCGTTCATCACAAAAGAAGTAACATTACTGATATTAACAATTTGTGTCGTGAGTCAGTTTTCTTGAAAAGTATCGCAATATACTAATATATCACAATATTTTTCTCCACAATAATCAATACCTAATAGAGCCATGTCCAGTTTTCAAGCAAGTTCTTTTAATAAAATAATATTTCTGATGTCATTTCCCCTCCTCTGCTTTTCGTTACTAGCCCCTTTCAGGCATCCTAATTCCTGTGTGCTTGCCTTTTAGTGGGGCCTCAACACAACATATTTTGGTCATGTTTCAAGAAGAGAAGGCAAGAACCTTAAAAAGATTCATGACCAGGGTCAGGTAGATGGCAGACATAAATAAGGTAGGCAAAATTCTGATGGGCTGATGGTATCAAAGCATTGTCCCTGAATGAGGCCTACCAATCAGCTAAGGATAGGCTGAGGTGGAACTCCAGTAAAAAAGAGTCTCAGCAGTATCTAAAAGCATACCTGTCCAGACCAAAAGCCTGGATTAGGTAGACATGCCAGTGACCACAACTATCAAAGAATTAAAGGTAACGGTGTTCTCGTCGCGGGTCTTATTAAGGGTTTTGTGATAGCATTGTTACTCAACCACACTGCCGTCGTCATCAGCCAACCATGAATTAGACACATGTATTGAAGAGGGTCACTAAGTCAAGATTTTCCCTCTTGACTGTAATTATAACAAATTTTTGAAGTTAGCTTTATTCAAAAATCTGTTGCTTCGATTTTTTCTTTTCCTAATATGTTATGTAACTTTTGGTATTCTAGGCAATATTAATTTATCAGGAAATATTTATGTCATCCTAACACAGAAAAGAGAATTTCGGGCCAATTTTATAACCTTAGGCCATGCAAATTTGAAAATTTGCCCAGGCCTAGTGTTAAGTTATGGCAATAGAAGGTTATAAAATCAGCCCAAAATTTCTCTTTCCGTGTTAGGACAACATAGGTTTTTCCTGATACATTAGTATTACCTAGAACACCAAAAATTACCTAACATATTAGGTTAAAAAAAAAAATAAAAAAATAATTGAAGCGACTGATTTTAAATAAAATGACTAAAAATTCGTTATCGTTAACAGTCAATGTGGGAAATCGTGGTCTAGGTGACTCTCATCAATACACGTTGACTTCATTCGCTACCACAGCAGCCAATGGAAGCTCAGCCTTCTTCGCTTTTTAATTCTATGGCCATGACCCATAGGACTATGATGACAACAGATACCCATGAAAGGTGGAGAAATAAGAATTGGAGTGTCTTTCTACAATTTGACAAATACAACAATAAAAACGGCAATGAAGACAAATCTTACTTGAAAGCTTGAGGGACATTTTCTTCCTTCTCGGACTTTGCCAGCTCCTTTAAGACAGACCAACCCCCATTTTGCAATGACTGCCCACAGACCAACCGGAAATCTTCCGATTCTGTTGGACAGCATCGTAGTGAGATGTGATTGCACCATAGTACAGCCACGTCCCTGGAAATATAAAAACAGATCACTTTAAAGGTTAATGGACAGGCAGCAACATGTTGAGCTTTATAAGTAGATATTATGCTGTCAACCATGTAAATATTAAAAGTTTCATCAACATTCAATTTAAAGTCTTTAAATATCTTAAAGAAAGTTTATTTAATTTTTGTACTATTTAGATTATTTTTCCTCAAACTTTCTTCAGGTGGTATAATATAAATACCCTTCCTAGATTCAGTTTTACTACTTTTTGACATATCCCATGGTTTTTAAGCCACAAAATCACAGGACAAAATAAGATAGAATACATAAAGACTTTGATGAATCTGAGGCTTTGACATCACAACTAGTCTGATTTCAGTCGTTTCTACACAAATAATACCAAACTTAAAACTAAAATATCTCCTTAACAGAATACATTTTTTGAATGCTTTCTTCACCATTTTGTTTCTTTTGAAGTCTCTTCTCAAATAAGATGGACTTGACCCTGAACTAATCCTTTGAGGTTTCGGCTACAATGTTTCAGGTTTATTGCTTTAAGAATATCCACCCACCTAATTCTGCAATGAATAGTACATTAAATTGTGAAAGAGGAAACGTGTGGTAAAATGTGAGCATATACTGATGCAACCACTACATTAATATTATTTTTGTCACAATAATTTGTGGAAAGATTTTCTGACACCTTTATTTAGACCGTGGCAAATTCTATAATTAATTCCAACTCTGCATCAAAAGTGGTTAAAAGTTGACTCTTTACAGCATTTTGAATTTGAAGTTCTTATTATAATAAATTATGCAAATTTCATTTTAGTTTTGGACATCACAAAGAAAAAACCTATGAACTTATTGTTGTATTAAACTTATTGTTTTGAAATCATTTACTAATTGCCACCTTCCCAGAATATGATCACTTTAATATAGATTTTATGGACAAGTAAGCAAGAAGTTGAGCTTGATTAGTTCAAATTATGTTATAAACCAAAAAGATCATGCCGAATAGTTTCTCATTAAGCCTATACCCACACTCGAGTTAATCCTGAAAACTCAGGTACGACAATTACCAACCCGACTTCCTGTTCAGTGTTTTGTGTTTCCACTCCAAACAATGATTGTTTTTTTGCCATTCCCATGCACACCACAGGCAAGTAGCCTAAGGCTACTTGTGTGTATAAGATCACAGAAGCCAGTACTATATAATCAAGGCACTTTTGTGACTGAAATCACTCATCCGTGTTACATGTCTTAGTGCGAGAAATTTGTTTTCAAACTAGTGATAAAATAGCTGTGTATCATATGCCTGAGGTGATGTGTGCATTAACTGTGAATGATTGACAGACCATTCCTCTTAAGGAAAGATATTGCTTCATGATAGCAACAATGTTCATCAGAATCAGTCAGCAATTGACACTGTTTACAGCATTTGAATTTTAAGGCCTTTTAAATAATAAATCATGCAAATTTAGTTTTAATTTTGTGACATTTTAAAGAAAAAACTTATGATTTTCCATTCATAATTAACTTTTTGTTTTAAATCCTTCAACAACCTTATTTGAGTGGGAGCAGTTGAATATAAATCTCCATTATACTCTAAATCAAAATGCAGTGGGAGAAAACAGTCTGATGTTTTTCAGAGTCAAAAATTTCTCTTTAACACATTACAACTTTTTCATACATTAAAAACTCTTTAAAGTTTGATTATTCTTAACTCGGACACTACAGAAAGTACAGATCTTTCTAACTGTCAATATACCCTTTAAAGCTTGAACACAATGATATACACAGAACATTTACTTAATGAGTTACAGATTTCATCAACTAAACTCATAAAGGGTGACTAAAAGGAATTTTAAAACATCAAATTAAATTTCATTATACTGTAATACATAGGGGCTTCAATTACAGGGATAGTTGCCTTTAAGATCAAATCCATGTCAATCAAACATGTCTGCAAAATATGACTTAATTTTCTATCGGATCAACTTGAAGCTGCAAAGTAGCTAAAATGATTATTTTAAATTAATCTAACTTAAACATTTCTGTTATTCTTAAAAATATCTCTATCACAAGTTCAAAACAAAATCTTGAAATATATGAATACCAAGATATGAAATAACACATCAAATAATATTACTCACTTGTCATAGCACACAGACAGCAAACTTCCCAACACTTTAAGTGCCTCAAGATTATGACAGTCACTTTTCAACCAACTCTGAAACTTCCAGAAGAAGCTTTGACCAATCATAATCCAGAAATACGTCACATGATTGCAGGCACGAAATGACCTCTTTCAGGAAAGACAAAACTTCTTTATTCAAATTTGATGAAAGGTTTTGTTGAACACAAGAAGAAATAAAATTGAGAAAGTCACAAAAAATATTTGAATCTTCTCCATTCAATGACTTCAAAGCATCAATTTTGAATCTCAATACAGTTAGAATGCCAATCTCTGACAGTCTGGTTTGGTTTGAACTCTCGAGTTGATTGGCCACTAATTCAAAGAGGTCGTTCTCGTTGAAATGCTGATTGCACTTTAGAAATCCAACTGCGGAATCAACTTTGAAGTGACCAAGCTCAAACTGAGTCGATTAGTAATCAAGTCAAGCAAAACTCCTGTAAGTTTGTCATTGAGAGGCTTTGCTGCCTCGTGATCAAAATCAATCGGTGCGACGTTGAAAAGGAGCAGAAATTCTCCTCTTGAGAAAGCACATGGGTTCTGATCGGTGCCGATCCAAAACTTAGAACAAAGTAGTTGGCAAAGAGTTTCGGTGGAGTCTTGAATCCTGAAAGAAAGAATTTTTTTAGTAATTTCTTATCACAAAATAAACATCACTTTCATTAAATTCTAAGAGGATCTGCAAAGGTTCATTACAACTTTAATGTCTTTTTTGCAAAATTTTTGCAAAAATGAAATCTATATAGTCTCATTCTATAATTTTATGTTGAAATTCATTGTCTTACTGGACCTGGAAAATTAAAATTATCTGTAACCATGTTTGTTGATAATTTCAACAAAGTATCAACATCAACTGTGGTTTTGTTTACAATTGTTACGAGACACAGTAACATGAATGAACCTCATTCAAATGTTTTGTTTATCAAATCAAAGGCAAAATTACTTTAAAATAGAATGTGAATTTGATAAGAGAGTGACTATGAGCTGTGAACAAGAGAAAAGGGGTCATCAGGTAGCCGAGTGCTTAAAGCTCTGTCTGGCTGTGCACCACTGTATCTTCACATGTGCACGGGTTTGATACCCGGGTGGACCACGTAACTAGCCATCCTTTCTTTTTTCTGAACAAGAGAAACAGGGGAATTGAGCAACTGAACCAGGAGTCATGAGGAAGTTGGGTCAAGGAACAGAGACCCCTACTCATGCAAAGGTGCCCATTGAATTTGTTCCAAGTTTTCTTCATTTTTGTTAAGGTTTGCCTAACTTTTGCACTACATATGCTGTCCCTGAGACAATTGCTGTAAGTTTTTGATGCATTAATATGAAGTAAATTCCAGGTTTATGAGGAAATTAAAAACGATCCTTAGAAATTGATATAAAATGATCTCTTAAGGTCCAACAGCTAAAAAGTATCCAGACTAGCACAAAAAAAACCTACCTCTTATCACCCTTGCATCTCTTGAAGGTTTCTTGTATAAGTAAGAGCTTGTCCATGTAATCTATTCTGCTCGATGCACTCGGATGATTGGTCTGGCAAATCCTTGAGGAAGCCGATGAGATTCTCCTCTAACTTGTGTTCAGAAATGAATGCTAAGATTGCTCTTGGTACTAATTGTCTCACATGATATATTGGACTTGATATCAGAGGCTTCAAGCTTTCCAGGAAAGGTTGAAAACTAGAGAGAGGGAAATGAAATACAGGAATATTAATTGGTTAAATGCATTCATGAAAATGTAAGTTCCTTTTCTGCATTGTGATTGGATGAGAATAGACACACCTCTATTTTCATTGCACATTATTTTGTGACAAACAGACGCTGTGAGTATGAATTCATAATTGAGTAAACTTTATCTCGAAAGAAAACATTGCTTCTCCTTTTTCCCTTCATTCTCCTTAATTTCCTCTTGTCCATTTGCAGGGGGATAAAGTACACAGAGCTCCCCCTCCCCCCAAACCCCTTAAAGACTCGGTTATCACCTCATCCACTAAAGGAGTTCAACTGTCCATTATCTGGCACTTACAATATACAAAGAGTTACAAACATGATATAAACAAGGCCTTTGTTCTGCTCTTACATAGCCTTACCTTTCATCAGCATCAACACCCAAACTTGGTCCAAGTTTAGAAAGTAAAATTAATACAGGATGCAAACTTGGAAACAGCTCCAGTACTCCTGATTTAGACAGACTGTTGGTTGCCTGAGCTTTTGCAGCAATTTCAAGTTCATCAAGTAGGAAGATTTTAAGGTCAGGGTAGCGAGTGAAGAATTCACTGACGGACAAAGAATTGTGAAGGGAATGCTCATCCGGGACCTTCTTCTGACCAAAAATCCTACTTACCAGGGTACCTGATGGGATGCAAAATGAAAGTTGTTAAGAAATTTTTTTTATATTAAATCATTCTAAATTGTATGATGCATTAACAAGTTCATAAAAAGTAAGTCAGACAAAATGATGATTTAAAGAACTAGGAACTACAGTACCTTTATTCTTAAGGTCGGAAATCTGGGTATTTGATGACAAAACAATAAAGAAAATTAATTTCACATGAGGAAACCAGCTACAAAGGGGAAAATCAAAACACTGTAAGCACTGGTGATGGGTTCGATTCATAGCTGTCATTTTTGTAATTGACTTCATTTGATTTTATAGGCCATTTTTGTATTAACATAAAGATTATAACATTTTATCAATAGAGTTTAACGTATCTGGTAAAAACATTGTCTCAAATCATGACAAAACAATCAGTAATTAATAGGGAATGCCAGACACCACTGAGGCTAATAGCTTAATTTCCACTTCACGTTTGTGACTTGCAGGCTTTCAGATACAGTGCACCTCAGAATGTCTCATCATATACTCATCATAATGGTCCACCCAATATCACACACACACACTTGTATTCGATTCACAATGGCTCATACAGCTGTACAGCGTATTTACATTTACCCATGTGTATGTATGAATCACATCATGGAAATTGTCATATCATTTCGCCACAGAGGCTTTTTCCCTAAAAATCCACCAAAACACATAAAAAAAACTTCCTCAGATCATCTAAGTTTGTGCGCTTTTAATCATTTTAATCATTTTGGCAAATTTTTAATGCAAAACGTTCCTCCGTAAGAACTTCTAGTTTACTCAGCTCGCTGCAAATTTGTGTAAAAAATATCATATACACAACTATGTTCATTTATTTCTTAGTTTTAGTCCATTTTAAGGACTTAGTGGTATTTTTGATGTTATGCCTTGCAGGTCATAATTGATATTATTCTAATATAAATATATATCATCAAAGTCTCTTTTACAATTTAAAATACAATAAAATTTTATGTTCTATGTTGTTCATGTACACATTACAAAGTATATGATTTGTTAGAAATATCAGTCTAGTCTATACATCACGTCATGGCAATTTTCATATCCATTCGCCTTGCTAGAGGTTTATCATTGTTATCCCAAAAATTAATTCATCTTCACAACCCTAAAATTTTCCTTTATCTCACACTTTACATGCAGGGTTTCTTCATTTTTAATAAAATGAAAAAAAGGAAATACATCAAGAACTGTAAAAACTCTTCAAAAAGATAAAAATTGAAAGAAGGTATCTGGACTACTTTGTTATTGCGAAACACGGTCAAAGAAAAAAGGAGTTAAAGTTTTGCAAATATTTTCAATTTCCTGTTGGTCCTGACAACTAAAAGTCTTCGAACAAGTTCAAACCCATCAACAAACCTAGCTTTATATGCATTTGCCTATGGACATATCCTTTTCAGAGTGAAAACATCAATTTTAGCTCAATCCACCCAATCTTTCCTGTGAAATAGTGCTCAAGAGCAACTGTGTTGTTTGGTTAATGATTAAGAAAATCAAGCTCCCAAACCATAATTTCTTTCAATTTTTATCCAAGTTTTATAACCAGAAAAATGGACATCATATAACGTAGTCTACACACTTCTTGATTGTTTTCCCCTTTGCTGACTTCATGCCGGCCTCAAGAATTTTTTTCTTCCTAAAACCAAGGCATACCTCCTGCGGTGGGGTGATTAGTATACTAACCTATATACCAAGGGTTCTTAATTATTTTTTTCCAAGGGCCATCATTTCACAACAACCTCAAGCCGTGGGCCAATCGCATGACAAAACCAGCATCACATGACAAACAAAACCTGTCAAAACAATCCCTGAATACAAACAAGCTGAGAGCTCGCCTGATAAGAAGGATGTATGCCAGATGTTACCGGTTCTCTTATCAGCCTTCTTTTGACAAGCAGCGAGTCTGCCTATTTTATAACGGAACTAAAGATAACATTTTGCTTGATAAGCTGTGATGTTATAGTGCGCAGATCTGCCTAGAAAAAACCTAAAATAAACAAGTATTTGGGGATTTTAACTGATCTCATTCAGATTTTTTTCCCCGCTACAACAATTGTTTGTGGGCCGGAGTGGATTGTTTGGCCACCTAATAAGAATCGCCGCTATATAGCATGCAAATCTTAGTACAGTGGATTTGTAGTATGCTTCAGTAATCTAAAACTTGTACAAAAGGCTGTTTACAGATTGATATAATGGTCTGAAGAGGCCATTTTGGTTCCATTAATGGTAAATCAATCTTACATGATAAGCAAGCCTTTGGAACATATTTTACAATATCATTGCATATATGTAAAAGTACTGAAATTGAAACCTTGATGTTTGAAGTAAAGCAAATTATAATATTGTGTTATTGATATAAAAACATATTATCTATGATGTAAGCATGAACACCAAGTTGTGAGAAAAAAACCAGAAACAGTGTGATTCTTTACATTTATGAAATTTAATCACTGAAAATGATTGGAAATTCTATTCCTGCTAGAATTTGGGATGGGGATATGGTAAAGACTAAAAATCTTTTGATCAGCATTTGCTAGACATTTAAATTAACAAAGCATTAAAAAAAAAAAAAAATGGTAGCCCTGTATACATCACAGATTTGCATAAAAATTTGCATATTGATGGATGAGATTTTAAAATGCTGTATGGTCTAACTAATTGTGATAAGACTTTTTCTGTTTTCATGGTTTTTGCATATTTTGTTTCAAATAAAGTCTAAGGTGTTGCCATCTGTCCATACATCTTTAAGGTAGGTTAATTGGGAATGTAAAGGTATTAGTTCCAAAACTCAAAATATGGTTTATGAATCAAATAAAAAAAAAAACACATACCGAACAGTTGCATGCAAGAATTCCTGATGATAAAATGCGGAGAAGAAAATCCTAAGATGGTGAACTTGACCGCGTGCGATATGAAACAAAGAACGTCATCGCCCACTAAGGAAGACCTGAAGATACATCTTAAGATGTTTATTGCATGGGATTGAGGTAAGTCTTGTTTATCGCTGACTGATGCCGGTAGAGGACGCTGAGCAATCTCCATGAGTTTCTTGATAGAGTGTTTGAGGAGTTGTCTCTGGTGAAGAAGAAAAAATTGATGAGGCCAAAAAAAATCATCATTTGATTGGAATATGATTTTTTTTGTGATGTCGTTAATTGAATAGCTCTCCATTTTCCTCAATGAATCCTCTGTTGTAATAATAGTAAAAACTAGAAGTTTCGCACTCTGTAGAGTACATTCCTCCATCCCCTTTGCAATTCCAACAAGCCTAATAATTTTGTAGAGTTCTTTCAATTCCCATACCCAATACAATCAATCTCAGAAATCCTAACTAAGCTCACCAAGTTTTCCCCCAAACATCTTTCTCACGTTTTCATCATATGCATTCTGAACACTAGGATTATCTTCTGACTAATTTCTTCCAACCCCATATCATCGTTTTCAGTTTTATTCAGGCTAAGTATTCATTGTTTGAGTTCCTTTCAGGTAAGATTCACATTCCATCATTTTCCATTCATGGCAGAAACCAATTGTTTTGATTTTCTTTGATACCAGAGACCACTTGATTTGGTTTTCTTTGAGTCTGGAAAATTGGTTGTTGGGAATTCCTTTTATTGTTCAGCACATTTCATTGGAAAGTTTCAACTAAGTCTTGTCAGACAGCACCCTTAACATCCCTACCCCTGGGCTCTCAATTTCTGCCCTTTCCCTGATCCAATATATTTTAAATTGTAATAACTTCTTCCTTAAGCAATAATTAAATTGAATCAAAATCCAATCATCAATTCTTGAGATATATTGATGACAGACGTTCACTCTAGAATATTCCCACTCCTCCATTTCTGCTCGTCCCTTGTTCCAATCTGTCCCAAATTTTAATTACTTCTTCCTTAAGAAGTTACAAAACCACACACCAAATTTTCAAAATCCATCATTAGTTCTTTACTTACATGAGATATGTTGATGACTTACAAACACACAAACAAACACGGGCGAAAACATAACCTCTGTCCAACTTTATTAGCGGAAGTAATAATAATACATTGATTTGTATAGCGCTTTTTGCCAAGGCCTCAAAGCACTGGACCTTTTTCTGCCAAACTGAAAAATTTCTCAAGTCTGAACAACAGTTCAAGAGTGATATATTGGACTTGTCATTCTTCAAAATGTTAAAATCACTTCACTAAGTGTTTTAAAGTGTAAGAGTACATTCAGTTGGTGCAGCACAGCTTTATAAACCATCAATGCTAGTGATGTTGTACCCATTATGGCCTGGGTGCATTTGCATTTCTCACAGAAAAGCCCATGGATGTACACATGGACCAAATGTTAAAAAGCATGATCATTGAAAGTAAACAGGCTGATTTTCAGTCTCCATCTTCTAGTCAATGGTGGCACCAGGATTTCGGTCATGGGGTGGGAGGGGGGCAATTTTTTGTCTCAAGGGCAGGGCAAAATCCTATAAATTGTACAAAATATGTCACTTTACATAATTTTCTGGGCAAGTGGGGGCGCAAAGTGATCTCATGGAGGAAAATACCCCCACATAGCATTGCCATTGCTTCTAGTGTGATTAAGCAGTCAGCCAATGTCATTGTGTAATGGTATCTGTCATTTGCAGCCGTTTCAATAATTCAATCTTGATTTGTCAGATTTTTGTATGAATGACAGTCATTTAAAACTATGTTACTGAATCAGTCAACTCCTGCCAGAACTATCAGGAAAACTGCTATTTGACACTTTTAGGCACATGCCACAGAAAGTGGATGGACACTGGGTTTACACCCTGCTCTTTGAGTTAATCTCATCAATTTCCCAAAAATGACAAGAAAAAATACCTCTCTGCTTTTGGGCTCAGCATTAAGAACTGCCTCGACCACCATGGGAAGACCAGCGCTCTTTTTGTGAAGGACGATTCTTGGGATTCATTCTCAATGATGTCAAAGGTCATGTCCAGCAGGTGTTTTGGAAGACCAGAAACTTCAGCCATCTTACTCCAAAGAAACTTTCACATAACTTGGAAAGAGCTTGGCTGCTGTTTTCAATCACACCCTGTGGGATTATAAGGTAATAAAAATTGATGGAAGTACAAAATACTTCATCATTTCTTCCCCACTAATATTCTGCTCCATAAAATCATTATAATCAACAATGACCTTTGTTCCTTTTGTGCAATCCATAGGGAATCTTATCAATATCTTATTTATTTTCACATTTTTTTTTTATGAAACCCTTCTGGATATATCTAAAAAACACTCTTAAAAGAAGAAATATAAAGATTTGTATAAACGTTTTGTATTTAATCCTAAAACACTTTATTTGGTTGGAAGTTTGATAAATTATTTAATCTGATAAAAATGTTGGTAAAGTATTATAAAATTCTTGCAAAATTAATAAAACTAACCCTTCAGTAAACAGGATGAATTGTTTTTAAAAGATTATTTTCTGAAAATTTACCTTGATTTACCTTACTTGAGGCCTCATCCATGAACTTAAATGTGGCTCTACGGGAAGGGGGCCAATAATATCCCACATTTATTTAGCCGTTATATATTTGCAAGTAATATGTCGTCTGATAAATGGGAAAACTACTGGTTCCCATGGTACAATTTTTGGCATTCAGAGTCTTATTAGATTTACAATATAATAATACTTTCATCCATTAAAGTAACCGAGCTATTCTGTTGACTTTTATTTTAATTCATCAAGTGGCAAACATGTAAATATTTGAATAACGTTATTTTTATGATTTTGGTTCTGTATTTTTTAAGTGGATTCATATTTCAAAAGCTGTTTCCAATTTAAGAGGACTTATTATATGTTCTATCTTCGAGGGGAAAAAGGAAGCTTTTCGAATCCTGACCAGATTCTCTCCAGCTGTTAAACATTTTCTCAACTGACTTCTTCTCTTGCTAAACTTAACTCTACTACAATAACTCTACTACCAGAGACTTGACTTTGTCAGTCACTAACAGAACACAGGTTGTGTATTTGTTTTGAGAGACAAATATAAATTAGAAAGAAAAAATTGATGGAACTAATTTCCTTTGCATTCCCAATCAACGTCCCTTAACAACCTTTTCATCTTAATTGGAAAGAAAATATACTATAAACCATAAAAGAAGAAGTCCCTCCACAATCAGATATAAATGAACCATTTTACAGCATTTTTGCAACTTTTTTAGTCTAATAACTGTTGTGTAGCATCATACCTTTTACAGACCATGAGGCCCTCAAGCCTGGGTTGGGTATGGGACAAACTAAAAACATTGACTTATGTTAATGTTATTGTTTTCATACCTGTGTTCTCCCAAAACTCTACTTAGCATTGAATATCATGACCGAAGGTTGGCTATAGTGTAACAGGAAAAACTTGGATACTAATTACCTAATATTTGGCAATATTTTGTGACCCAGAATGGGACAACATTGCTTATGCTAACTTATTGTTTTTCGATCCTTCCCAAACCTACTTTGAATCTGGTTGGCTATAGTCAGGAAATTGACTGGATATTACCTTATAACCATTAACCTGTTTAAAAATAATGAGCCGTCCTTTAAGGGTTAACGAACCTGCATCACAACTCAAAAATTGTATTTCCCGGTGAGGTGCCCCATCTTGACTCTGCCTCCAAGCCTGTTTTAACAAAATGTCACTTCCGATTTGGATCTTTTAAGGGTTAAGCAGGGTTTTACTTATACATGTCATCTTAATAAAATTTTGATTCTCCTGAAAAAAGGTACGCAAGCTGTTTTTCATGCTGCTTGTAGTTCCCCCTCATCTTTCTTGATTTAAACACTCTCAACATATTTGATTTAATTATCATACATCTCTAAAATCATGTTCCAATATCATCATGGCACTAAACTAGAAGATTTTCTACATTCTTTGCTCATGATAACCAGCTCCATTCCTACAATAGCCGCCATGGCAACAACCTACCTAAACCTATCAATAACCTGGACAATTGTCACTAAAGTTTACGTGTGGAATTTCTTGCCCTTTTTCATCAAACAATGAGGTGCTGTGGCTCTGTGGTTCAAGAGTCATGCTCGTATACAAGAGGTACAGAGTTTGATTCCCGTCGTGAGCCCTACATTGTGTCCTTCAGCAAGACACTTCACTCTACTTGCTTCAGTCCACTCAGCTGTAAAATGAGTACCAGCAATGCTGGGGAGTTAATCTGCAATGGACTGGCGTCCTGTCCAGGGGGAGTCATGTATTCTCATCTGCTTGCCCCATTGAAATCAGGGAAAACACTGGCCCAAAGAGCCTAATGGCTTGAATGGATTTAGTTTCTTTTTTTATCAATTAAACAAAGTCCCTCACTAAGTTCATTTAAAAAGAATCTGAAGTATCATCTAATCACCTCTATATGATCGAGCCTATTAACTAGTGTAAGCTGCATATCATTTTCTTTATTCATGTTTTGCTACTGTAAAAGTCCTTTATCTTATTTTCAATTATATTGTGTTTTTTCCCCTCTCTTTTGTTACTGTGTTTGAATGTTCATATGCTTTTTGTAAGGGAGTTATCTTATCTACAGAAACACCTGTCTTTGAGTGCCCCCTCAACCATGTTGTTTATGTATGTTTGTATTAACTTCTATGTATGTTTTATTGGTTGGTTAAAATAAAGTTTGTATTCAATTCAATTCAATCCAATTCAATCAGTGACTAACCTTGTGTCGGCATCTTGTAAGCACCATGAATAACAGCTCAGTGACTGTTTTATACTGCTCTGTACTCAGTAAAGTTATATGTTCATTGCATGGGTCGGATGAACACAGCAGTGAGAACAGGTGACCCAAAAGTAGACTTGATTGCTGTAGAAATATAAAGGACAATTGAAGAAAACAATATTAAGCCAAAAATAAAGAAATGAGACAACAGAAACACAAACAAATAAAGGATTAATTCTTTTAACTCTTTTACCTAAAAAGGCCCTTTTTTTAATTGGTTATCAAAGGCCGTCATTTATGTCTGTTCGTACGGTGTTCTCGTCCGGTCGTATTAAGCATTTCGATTGTTAAACTGGAGCAAATGGCGAACAGGATGAAGTGTCTAGCTCAAGGCCACAGCACAGTGCCCTGGCTGAGATTCGATCCCTGTACCTTTTCAGTATGAGACCAATGCCCTAACCACTGGGCTACTACACCCCCTTTCCTTAAAACTTTCCATAAATTGAAATTTTTAAAAAAAAAATCAGGGTGTACTTAAAAAGCAAGTGTTGATTTAAAGATGACTTTAGTCATCAAGCAAAAGAAATTCAAAGAGACTTTAATAGAAACAAAATGGTGAAGAAACTACTTTAATGTAATATTCCCAAAAGGATAATTCAAGTTTATGCTTCCAACTCGTTTGTGAAGAAACGACTGAAATCCAGACTAGTTGTGACATCATATCCTCAAAGTTTTTATCCATTTTATTGAATTTTATCCTTGAGATTTTGTGTCATTAAAATCATTAAAAAAATTGTCAGGAAAATAGAAAAATATAATCTAGTGATAACAATAATATTATTAACCACCATGATTCATTTTAAAGAAAAAATCATGTAAGTGAAATAGTAAAAATGTTAATTAATTTTTTAAAAAGATATTAACAATTATTAAGAAAGTGATGATGAGAACTCCACCCTGTAACAATAGTTTCCAAACCAGTCACTTTCTACACAATGAAATAAGATATTTGAATTTTGTTTCTTTTGATTCTTCACCATTTTGTTGTTATTTGAATACTGATTTTGTTTTTTTTTTTCTTTTCTTATATACAATGAATTTACTTGACCATTGAACCGAGCTTTTACAAAACAGAGAGTAAACCAGAAAACTAAAGGCTGAGGTACCACCAATGTATTGATTGATTTAAAATTTTATGTCAATCATAGCATTTAATGATATATAAGTTTCATGACACTTGATCGCTTTCATAAATGCAGTGATTTAAAAATTAATATTGATTGATTAATTGATTGATTGATTCAAACATTTATTCAAGCGCACTTTGATACAAAGTACAGATATATACAGGTATACAATATGATACATACAATGAAACAAAGATATTGATATATACATTCATTAATTACAAAAGTGGCTTAGGAGCGCCACAAAGGAAGTTAGAGTAACTTATAAACGTGTGGCCTTCAGAACACAAAACATATCAAAACAGAACACATAAACGAACACCCCCTCCCTCCCTCCCTCCTCAATATACACACACACACACACACAAATAATTATAACAATGATTGTGTAACAATGATTGTGTATTTAGATGAATTATGGCAAAAAATGTGATCAAATAAATAAAGATACTACAAAATGGAAAACTGCATGAAAAGACAAATTTAAAAAAAAGCAAACCAGTCAGGATAAAATTGATCCAAGAATAAATAAAGACAGAGCTTTATTATTAATGTGAGAATAAGAACGCTTTTAAATAATTAAAATCAAGTCATTCCATTTCATAATAAATGTCATATCATTTAATTGTAAGACACATCTGCCAAACCACCCTGTGTAATAATGAAATACAAGGTGAGGAAGTTTGGTCAACTAAACACATTTTGGTTGACTGTACACCTTTAAATTTGGTTGACTACACATTTTAATTTTAAATGAAAGTACACCTGGACTGTACTAAATCTGAAGAAATCCAGTCAGTGGTTTGGCATGAATTTCTTTTAAATATTAGGCCAATATTGAAGTACACAAATTCAAAAAAAAATTATGCAAAATTAAAAATTTAAAAATGGAAAATTTGGTATCATTCGAAAGCAAAATCAACCAACTCCCACCTAGCTTACCATTTTTACTGCTACAACATTGTCAAGTGACACCCACGTGATAGAAAACTGTCATCAAGTGATCAGTTTCATGAAAACTGTGAAATTCTGAAAGTGGGCGGAGTCCTGTGCGAACAGAATGACGTCACAGCACCTCATTAATGAGAGGTTGGGAACTGACTGCCATGGGCTATCTGTGTACCACATATTATGTGAATCCAGTTTATTGTTTTGAATACCATGTTTACAAGCTCTTTTGAGCAAAATCATTTTAAGCCCACCAACTATGCAAATTAATGAAATTCAATGTTTTTAGGCCATGAATCATGTACACACTAGCTAACAACATTACTGTGCCAAATATGAAACAAAACAGACAAGCGGCTGTTAAAGTATGAGCATTTAAGAGTTTAACATTGAGTCCGTCCACTCACTAATATGCATGACATCATCATCAAAACAATAGGGCACCTCTGCAGACTATGACCTGCATATGTACCACATATGACATAAACACAATGTGTCTTTCTGGAGATTTCATGTTTATGAGCTATATTTAGCAAAATCACATTCAGCCCTGCCTACTACGCATGTTAATGAGATTCAAAATGTTTACACTATGTGCATGTAGACATTAGCTAACAACATTACTCTGCCAAATATGAAACAAAACGGACAAGTGGTTGTTGAAAATATGAGCATTTGAAGATTTTCACATTAAGTCCCGCCAACTCATTAATATACATGACATCAACACCAAAATTAAGGCACATCTGCGGACCATAGGCTATCTGTGTACCATTCTGGAATTTTGTGTTTACAAGCTCTGTTTAGCAAAAGCACATTGAGCCGCGCCTACTACGCATAGTAATGGGATTCAACGTTTTTAAACTATGAGCATGAGGACACTAGCTAACATTATTATACCAAATATGAAACAAAACGGACAAACAAATTGTTAAAATATGAGCAATTGATTTTTTTACATTAAGCCCCGCCTACTCATTAACATGCATGACATCATCACCCAATCTGTGTACCACATACAACATGAATCTAATACCATTCTTGAGATATCGTGTTTACAAGCTAGGTGTAACACACACACATACAAAGCAAAGATTTATCAAACAGAATACACAACAAAATTGAATGTTTCCAGCAAAAATGTGGACACATATTTGGTTGATCGGATATTCAAATGGCGTCATCTGTTGATATTTTTGCCCCTGAAAATATAGTTATCTCAACCGTGGACGTCTATGTTTACAGGTGTGTCCACAGATTGAAAGTGTGTATTCTTGCCAAAGACCATGTTTGCAGGTCTTTACAAATACACACACCCACACACATTTAGACCTTACAACTGATGACATGTCCATAATCCTATGTAACTGGTGACCAATCAATCATACATGTGTAGACCCTACAACTTTTAATGTGGGCGTAATCCTTTATAACTGGTGACCAATCATTCACACAAGTGGTGACGTGACAAATTTACAACACACACACCTGGGATGGCAGTATTAGCAAAATTGGTCACACACATATTTTTAACATATCCTATCTGGTGACATGTAAAGAAATGAAAAAAAACTGAACTAGAGTAGTGTTGAAGTCATAATAGTTTTGAAAACAGCCATTTTTAGAACTAAAAACAACAAAGAATGTCATTGGTTGTGTATGTGTCACCACTCTGAAGGTGTGTATACATATAATGTCATTGGTTGGTGGGTCTAAACATGTTCACCCATACACACATACATACACATGCATGACAAGCAAAACGGGATAGGTCCCTGATGCTGGCAGCATCAAAACCAAAAATGACTGACCTTCAACGTCAACCAACAGCATGATAGGACCAGTTGATGCTCAAGACTGCTCCCCAATGCTTCCTCCTCATTTCCAGCCATCTTAAATTCATTCATACTCAGTTCAGAAATTCCACCAATTGCATCTTTAATTGCTTCTTGCATCTTCCCAAAAGATGGGCACAATCCATTTGTCTGCTCATTGTCTTCTTTGTTGCCAGGTGGCTTTCCAGCGAGAAGGTCAAGAATGTAACGGATGATGTCATTTATGGTGTACAATATTTCACCAATGAGAAGTTTTGTTGATCCCTTGGTTTCGTTTTCAAATTCTTCCACGGTAAGTACGTCGATGACATAGACTTGGGTAAGGCACTGATTCAAGGTGTATATCATTCCTGAAATAATTACAATATTGTTTTAATTAGCAGCATCTAGTTAACAAGTTTTTGATAATGAATGTTTTTCAAAAGAAAAGAAATGATGTACAAAAGAGTGACCAGCCTTCAGTTAAGTAAAATGTGATGATATACCTCCTCAATCCTGTTACAACAGAAATTAAATTAAAAAGTGATAAAGAAATCCCATGGACAAATACAGATATCAACAAATAAAGATATCAACAAATAAAAGATATCAACAAATAAAGATATTGATGTATTTATAAAATAATCCTTAACTCCTTAAACTTGTAATGCTAAAGGATTCACACCACTAGGTAGCACAGTACTAATTAGGTATTACTGCGCCAGCTCAAAATAATAACCTTAGAGAAAAGGCTAATAAAAATATTTTCCATAGATCCCATTTCATGGGACAGGAAGCTGAAAAAGTGCAAATTTCAGGAATGGTAGGAAAGGATAGGTCTTTACAATGCATATCCAAACTTGACTAGATCTGCTTCAGAAAGAGTTTCATGGGAACTATTTTACCATGGACCCATACCAAAATTTGAGTGATTTGGTGAGGATGTACAACACCTCTTCATTTTGGCCTAAAAAATATGCTCAAACCCTTCGGCGATCCTTTATTGAGACATCCTTATTCAAGAGATATAAGATAATCCTTTTGGAAAAACATCATAAAACATCCCAACTCGTTCACGTTCTGGTTAAAAAGGCCCTGAACTTGACTCTTTCCATCATAGGTTTCAATGTGGCAAATAATTAGTTCCGTGCTACCACTATGCAGGCTGCAATTCAGGAGACTAGGTGTCACATGATATGGTCACCTGATAATTGTCATACACAGTCCATAACAGCAATATACTGCCTTTAATAACAACTTAATTTTAGGGAAAGTTAAGTTGTTAAGGCAGTTCTAATAGGTGAAATATTTATTTAATAAAAAATGGCAAACCATCCTACAATTCAACATGTTCTCTTTCATTAAAGGAATATTCCCCTGAATTTTCATTTTCCCATATATGATAGAAGACTGAAAAAACAAATTGGTGTAAAAATCATATTGATATCTTTTTTACTACTGAAATCTTAGAAATGCAATAACTCCTTAACGGAAAAAGATATCGCCATGATTTTTACACCTAATTGTTTCTACCAAAGTCCTCTATGAAAATGATAATTCACAGGAATATTCCATAAAACATGACAATGTAAGCTATAGTAAATTAAACAGTTTTACTTCAAAATGGAACAAGATTCTCAATAAATTTGATCTTGGATAAATAAAAGTACTTTGACCTACCATGAATAGGGGAGTACATGGCTGCTTGCAGAATGTTCCCCTTTGCTTTCTCAAACTGGAACTTGATGCTGCTCACCAAACTCTTCAAGAAGTGGGACAATGGAGGGTACTTTACAGGCTCTGGTACAGTTTGTTTCTTACATCTTTTCTTCTTTGGCTTGGGAGGAGCTGGAAAAAGCTCAGAAAAATGTCGAACCCCATCGACTGAATGCCTACAAAATTAAATGTGGGAAAAATCTCTATATTTTTATGTGAAAATATTTCCCTCTCTTTTTGAAAGTTTAAGTTCCTGTATTACAATCATGTATTACAATATGATTGGGCAAGTTCTATAGAGTAGAATTATAGAAGGTTGGCTGCCATTGCCTCTCAACGTAATGATAATATAAATAATTAAGTGATCATGATAATGAAACGAATTAAAAGGTGATGATGATGATGGTGATGATGATGATGATGATGATGATGATGATGATGATGATGATGATGATGATGATGATGATGATGATGATGATGATGATGATGATGATAATGATGATGGTGATGATAATGATGATAATATGATGATAACAATGATGATGATGATGGTGATGATAATGATGATAATATGATGATGATGATGATGATGATGATGATGTGATGATAATGATGATAATATGATGATGATGGATGATGATGATAATGATTATGATGACAGTGATGACAACAATGATATGATGATTATAATGATGACGATGGCATAATGAAAAAGATCATGATGATAACACTGATAACAGTGATAATAACAATGTTAAAGTTAAATTCATACTCGAGCCTTAAAGGCGCCCATCAGGCTGGTGCTTAGCACCTGGATAGGACTCCTCAGCGATTATGACAATGATGATAACATAATGATGACCACGACATCATCATAAAAAGACCAGAAATATAATTTATTGATAAATCATTTGAGGTCATGTTGCAGATATTCTAGCGAAAATAAATTGCATTAGAAATATTTTCCATTTCTATTTTCCACTTCCACTAACGTCAAAACTTACATTACTTAGTAACTATTTTCATGAAACCGCTTTATGTCAACAGCAACTCACTTTGTAAATGCCAACTGGCAAAGAGTGGCCCCAGCATCACATTCCTGAATTTTGGGACTACTAGATAGCTTAAGGCCCATACATAAGATTTCTGTTGTCTCAGACCACGGGTAGGCTTCACAGCTGGGTAGCGGCCAAGGGAAGAAGTGTGACAAAAGAGTGCTGGCGGAACTTCGTATGTCATTGGTGGAATCAAGAAGGCAGGTTACAAGAATAGATGCACATCTAATCAGGCATGAAAGGATCAAAAAAATTTTTTACAGAACAGCTGCTCAGAATAATTTGTAACAAATCAGTTTACAATTGCATACCAGATAACATAGCAAAAATGGCAGACAATATATACATTTAAATCTAATCAAAATTATCCAAGCCAGTGGGGCCCATAGGACCAGTGCTTATCCTGGTTTCCTTGGCATAAGCAGATGATTTGTTGGTTTGTTTGTTTGGTGAGGCTTAACGGCACCATGACAGCAAAGGTCAAATTGTGCCAGAGAGGTTAGATTATATCAGAGGTAGGAAAAAAAGTTAGTGGAATTCTATTGAAAAAAGGTTGGGAGCGACAAAGCTATGATCATTAGAGGAAGTGTGATAGTAAAAAATATAAATAACAATATATATATGTATATGTATGTATATATATATATATATATATATATATATATATATATATATATATATATATATATATATATATATATATATATATATATATATATATATATATATATATATATATATATATATATATATATATATATATATATATATATATATATATATACATAAATATAATATATATAATATATTATTATATATACAGATAAATATAGATATATAGATATAGATATATAGATAGATATATATATAAAAAAAAAATAATAATAAATCAATTTTAAACAAAAATGTTTTTTTTTCTGAGTGTTTGGATGGGACACAAGAAGGAAGGGCAGAGTAGGCAATAAGAGTGGCAGGGCAGGCCGCCCCACATAAATGGTTAACTCCCCAGCAATACTCATTTTACAGCTGAGTGGACTGGAGCAAGTAGAGTAAAGTGTTTTGCTCAAGGACACAATGCAGGGAATCAAGAAAACATATAGAACCAATATGTGTAGTTAACGAGGTATGATATACTAAACACACTTTGAAACTTAACTTGGCTATTCAAAGCTTGCATCAAGAATGCATGGGCTTGTTGAGGGAAGCAGTAATGGCATTAGTAGGCAAAGTTTCGATTACAAATTTCCCACTTTCAAAATAAAATTGTCAAAAATCTTCCCATGCAAAATCGTGATAGAAATAACATTAATGTCATAAATACATCTTTATAACTTCCCTCTTTCCCATTTTAATGTCCTATTGATCACACATGGGGGACGTTTTTAGAGCACATATTTACCACATATACTGTTTTATCTTCAAGAAATCTATCGGTAATATTAACTGGAACTGTAGATATTTCAGATCTGCATGAGTACATCTTGCTTGACACACATGTTTTATTAATGAAAGTTAGATTTAGAAGCATTTTTGCATCAATTTTCTCGGTTAAACCAGTAAAATTTGATAAAAAGTCAATTTTAATGTTGTAAATGGAAAAAATTGTTTTATTATTGAAGTTCATTAGATGAAATTTTGCAGCAATTTTCAGTAAGGTACAATTTTTAAACGTCTTTCATAGGTCGTAATGCTGTTGCACACCCATTAGTTTATGTTTCGGAGGTCTATACTTGGTGTATTAAAAGAGAGAGGCATTATGTTACAAGTTTCTCTGCCTGAGCTGATTTTAAAAATCAAAATTTAAAACAATTTCACGTTAGAGTTTCGCAAAGAAATTTAAATAAACGACACACACCTTGAAGAGACAAAATGGCACTTCTCATGATCCTGCATCCAAGTGACAAGCACCTTGGTGGATTCTAAAAATGTAACACAAAAAGAATCTGAGATAATATGAATAATATAACATAATGTATAATAAAATAATATAATAAGATATAATATAAGATTATATAGTATATAACATTATATCATACAATGCAATACAATATAATATAATATGATACAATACATTACAACACAACAAACAAAACTGGAGCTTCCGGCGGTTATAACCACGGCAAAATCAGGAATTCGCAGGAGGAAAAAATTGTTTTATTTTTTCTTTTTTACCTGAGTATAAAACAAGAGTATGTGTGGTAAATATGTGCTATAAAACATCCCCATGTAATTGTGTGATAAAAAGTACATTAATTGCGAAAGAGGGGAGTATATAAAGATGTATTCACTACATTAACCCTTACTCTACCACGCGGCGATATTATCGCCGTTTTGGGTGCCCCGTCTTTGGCCCCGCCTCCCGAGCGCATTTTCAAAACAGTGCTGGTAGAGTGAGGGTTAATCAGCCCGCGACATATGCGCCAACCCGAACATATAGGCAGCATGATCCGGTGGGCGCCCAGCGGTCCCGAAAGCGAAAGGGGCCCGACTTTTCTGCCTGGAAGACAGAGGACCCTTCAATAATCACGCCTTGATTAACCCTTACTCTACCACGCGGCGATATTATCACCGCTTTGGGTGCCCCGTCCTTTGGCCCCGCCTCCCGAGCGCATTTTCAAAACAGTGCTGGTAGAGTAAGGGTTAATCAGCCCACGACATATGCGCCAACCCAACATATAGGCAGCATGATCCCGGTGGGCGCCCAGCGGGTCCCGGAAGCGAAAGGCCCGACTTTTCTGCCTGGAAGACAGAGGACCCTTCAATAATCACGCCTTGATTAACCCTTACTCTACCACGCGGCGATATTATCGCCGTTTTGGGTGCCCCGTCTTTGGCCCCGCCTCCCGAGCGCATTTTCAAAACAGTGCTGGTAGAGTAAGGGTTAATACTATTTCTGTCGCGATTTTTCGTGGAAAGATTTTCAACACCTTGATTCAGAACTCAACACACCACAACACAATACAATACAATACAATACAATACAACACAATACAATACAACACAATACAATATAATATATAATCAGCTATATACATTTACTTAGTACACTTACATAAGTACTTTCAAGTCACCCACAACATACCTTCTGAAATTCTAATCTTCTTTTTACCACCAACAGTTTTCGGAAAGAAACATTCATATATCACTATCAGTAGATCTAATGCTGCCCTCTTCCTCTGGTAAGAGGCTCCTGGAAAAAGTGATGATATGCACATCTCAAACAACCAATCAATGAACAATGTTCCATCCCTAAGATACTGGGTACCTGGGTCACCATTTTGCTCAGATGTCACTGTCCCACTTTCAACGGATACCTCTATACCATCTGGAAGCGCCTTCAGAGAATGGAACAGGCTGTCCCGAAGCCTACAAAGGACATTGTTGAGATCCATTCTGAAGCTGTTACGAAATGACGGGGAGTCACACGTCAGATTCTGAGGGATAAATTCTCTAAGATGGTCCAATTCTGAGGGAGTGAATGGCTGGCATGTCAGTGGAGATTGCACAAGAAGGGCCAGGGCATCTGAACGGATGGAGTCTTGAAGGTGCTTTAGACCATCTTGAAGAACTGATTTGTATTGCACCTTGAAGGTAATAAATAAGAAAGTTCAAAAGTTTAAAACCTCAAACCACAACCAATAAAAAAAAACAGCATCTATAAATTTTTCAAACAATACAGACTTGTTACTTTTACCTGTGTGTGTATGTGGGTGAGGGGGGTAGGTCAGTGTGTGTTTTTCACTTTCCCACCAAAATATAGTTTTTCACTTTTCACATCAAAATAGTTTTTCACTTTCGCACCAAAAATATAGTTTTTCACTTTCTCACCCAAATATAGATTTCACTTTCACACCTAAATATAGTTTTTCACTTTCACACCTAAATATAGTTTTTCATTTTCACACCAAAATATACTTTTTCACTTTCACACCAAAATATACTTTTTCACCTTCACAATGAAATAAAGTTTTTCACTTTCAACATCAAAAAATAGTTTTTCACTTTCACACCAAAACATAGTTTTTCCCTTTCACACCAAAATATAGTTTTTCACCTTTGCAATGAAACATAGTTTTTCAGTTTCAACATCAGAAAATAGTTTTTCACTTTCACACCAAAATATAGTTTTTCCCTTTCACACCAAAATATAGTTTTTCACCTTCGCAATGAAATATAGTTTTTCAGTTTCAACATCAAAAATAGTTTTTCACTTTTAACCAAAATATAGATTTTAGCTTTCACACCAAAATGTAGTCTTTCACTTAAAAATATAATTTTTCACATTTGCACCATAATATAGTTTTTCACTTTCACACCAAAATATAGTTTAATTACATTCTTACCTTTTGAGCAGCTTTCAACAGTCCTTTATTCTGGGCTTGTTTTAAGACCATAATCTTTGCATGTACCACCATGCAAGGTGGCACATTCTTAATTGAGTCCATCATCAACAAGAAGCTGTCAAGACTTCCAGGAAGGATGACAAGAGTCTTGGAGACAAAGTAGTTGCAGATGCTCTCCCTTTTTGAACTGAGATAAAAAAATATAAAAAAACATTTTTAATTGTTCTATTAATTATTGTATTTTGTATGTATTTTCCTATCTAAGGGAGGGGAGAGTCATGAAGTACAGAAAGGTAGAAAGAATAAAGCTTACATGCTTTGTGTCATCAATTTCAATGCACACCATAATTCAAAAAAATAATTTCTTCATCATTGTTATTATTCTTGCACTTTAAAGTGACCTGACCTTATTGAGCTTCAGGTCAGGTCACCTCCAGTGCAATTATTAACCCTTGTCGGACTGAAATTGAATGAAGCACAAGTCACCTTTCCCGGCAAGGTCCAACGATGGTTAAAGCACACGGCAGAGGGGGAAAATATATTGGAACTCGGCACTATTGGTCCCATAATTTGTTCAAGTCTCCAGAAAGAAAAAGAACAGGAAAAGAAAGAGAACGGGAAAAGAAAGAAAACGGGAAAATGAAAATTATGGAAAGGAAAGAGAACAAGAAAAGAACGAAAATGGGAAAATGAAAATTATGGAAAGAAAAGAAACGAGAAAAAAAGACAGAAAATACAATTAAGCATTATGCTTTGTTCTTGTTGTTGTGGTATACTCACATAAAACATTTTCAAGACTTCCTATGATCCCAGAAAGTAACAAATTTGTTTCCACCCCCAGCACATTTTTTCCAATTAATGTTCTTTCACATCTATCGTAGTATTTCTTTTTTTTTTTCCATATGGTTTTGTTAAGAATGTACAAAATGTTGTTAATTCTCTCAGATGATAGAGATGCAATGAAAATGAATAAATAAATAGCTAATCCTTTGGGAAATATATGTTTGATAAAAGTGATAAGTTTGTTTTACACTTGCAATATACTGTATGTGATGCAGCAAATATCAGCTAAGATCATTAAAAATAAATACAGTGGTCAAGCATATGCATCTTATATGACAGGGGGAACTAGAATTCCAGCACTCTATGGAGTGCATACCTCTGCCCCCACTCCCCCAAGTTCATTCCCTCTTTGGAGCGCATACCACTGCCCCCACATCCCCAAGTTCATTCCCTCTTTGGAGTGCATACCTCTGCCTCCACTCCCTCAAGTTCATTCCCACCCCCCCACTCCTTCAGATGTCATTCCCTCTTTGAGAACCCTGCCCCCACCAAAATGTTATCCCCAAAGAAACCACCCAACTTTCATCCCCAAAGAATCTCTTTCTCACTCTTGATCTGTACTGCCCATTTGCATTCTAAACACTTAAGGATTATACACCTTCTGACTAATTTCTTTCAAGATTGTATAATTGTTTCCAGTTTTATTCAGGCTAAGCATCCATTGTTTGAGTTCCTTTCAGCTAGATTCAGTTTTTATTTTCCTTTTATGCAAGAAACCAATTGTTTTGATTTTCTTAATCTGAAAATTGATTATTTGGATTTTCTTTCAGGACAAGAATTGTTCAGCACATTCCAAAGGAAAATCAAGACAGATTTCACCCTAAACCTCCCCACCCCTCCATTTGCACCCCTCCCCTGTTCCAATATGACCCATATTGTAATCACTTCTTCATTAAGCAGTGACAAAACCACACACAAATCTTAATCAAAATCCAATCCTTTATTCTTGAGGTATGTTGATGATAAACAAAATCAGGCAAATCATAACCTATATCCAACTTCATTATCAGAGGTAAATATCACAAATCTTAAGCATTAAAAAAATCATTAAAACATTATTTTTCAGAAGCATTTTGCTGACCGATAACAGACCTCCAATCAAACTGTTTCCAAAATGATTACCTATCTTCACTGAATAATCCCTCAACCACTATGTGGCACCACTGGGTCTCCCAGCGCTTGAGCATGCTCGACTCCTCACTTTTACATGACTTCTCTCCTTTATGAGACTCCTCCCTTTGCAAGACTCCTCCCCTTTATGAGACTCCTCCCATTCTCCAGACTCTGCCCCTTTTCCAGACTCTGCCCCTTCTCCAGACTCTGCCTCTTCTTCTCTGCCCCTTCTCCAGACTCTGCCCCTTCTCCAGACTCCGCCCCCTCACTGTTAGAAGCAGGTAATCCTTTATTGTTTTTCAAAGCAAGCAGTATCTTCTCATACAGTAAACTGGAGGAAGATCGCAGATGATTCACAGCCATGGAAGATACCATTTCTTCAAGAAGGGATGGGTATTTCTTAAGAATGCTGTTGATATCCGTGAGGGAGATAAGTAGAGCAATCATTGCGTATTTACCTTTCACATGACTGGGGAAGGAGAGAACCTTTCCACATACTGTGCATATATCTGTAGGAAATCAAAATAAAAAAGATACAGTACATTGTTGGCAGTATTGGAGTTGTATTGCAAGGGGGGTGGGGGAGGAGGAGGGGGAGGATCTTTCTCTGCCAAATGATAACCATAATGCCTGCTTCTAATAAAACATGGACTAGAATGTTAGCACTCTGTGGAGTGCATACCCCTGCCCCTAAGCTTCCACCAAACATAATGGGGTTTTTTTAAGTCACTCCCCATCCAAAAATTTATAATCTTTACCTGTTAAACTGTGACAACAAAAGTTTAATACTGTTGCAGTTTTAATCAAAACCTTCAACTTACATTTCGCACTCTCCTTCAAATTCAAATGTGTCTTTTATCTTTTTAAGTACATTTTGATAACTAAGACTAACAAAGCATACTCGGCAAAATATGAATATGTCTTGTCTTGCATGGTGCTTTGTATAGTACATTATATTTGATGGAATATCTGACAAATCATTTATATCAAGTTTAAAGATTTAAACACTTAAAAATTGAGGTGATTTACACTCATCAGACAAAGACTCTCTTTGAAATTATACACACTCCATATCTGAAAATATTAGGCCTCAAATTTTTGAATTATAACGCTTTAATCTTAAGACTTATTTAACTCTGTATGAGAACAATTTCCACAATCAAAGATCAAAACTATAATACTCATATTGAAAGATTCTCTATCAAAATAATTTCTCCCAATTCTACAACTTTTATTTTCTCTCTTTTTTAGGCTCTAACGGTCATAGTATTAAGACAAACAGCCCATGGATGTGATTCCCGAGGATAGGGGGAATCAGGGGTAAATGTCCCCCCCACTTTTCAGTAAAACAATTCAGTTCATTTTGGGGAAATGTTGTCTCTTGTCTCCCCACTTTTGGATAAGTTTGTTTGTTTAATGAGAGTTTAATGGCACCACAACACCACAAGGGTCAAATTGTGCCTGAGAGGTTAGATCATTCCAAAGGTAGGAAGGGGAGTAAACAGGGGGAATTGAAAGAAATACGAGAACTAAAAGCCAGAAAGCTGGGATCGAGAGAGGTGTATGGATGAAATAATAATGTAGAGAGAGAGAGAGGGGATGGGGAAGGAGGACTAAATATGGTTGTAGAGGGAAGCATGATGAAGGAAGGAGATAATTTTATCCAGAGGTTTTCTTGAAAGAGCTCGGCTATTGACTTGTGGGCAGTAAGGGAAGCTCTGGGAAGGTTGAAAAGGGGGCAAGCAAGGAGAATGTGATGAACTGTGAGGGTGCAGAGGCAATTGTTGCAGAGGGGTGGGGGGGGAGCCAATAAGGAGGTGGGAATGAGTGAGGTGAGTGTGACCTATTCTAAAGCGGGTAATGTGGACATTGTCGACACGGGATAGGTTGTGAATGGTGGGTTTGTTCGGAATAGTGGGCTGGATGATGTGGAGTTTGTTATCAATTTGGAAGTCCCATGAAGTTTGCCAGTGGCCACGAACAAGGAAAGTGATAAGCGGTTTGATGTCAAAAAGGCTTTTGCGAAAAGGGGTAGGGGGAAGGGTGAGGGCAAAAATAGCAGCTGTATCAGCCCTGTCATTGCCAGGGATGCCAACATGGCTGGGTATCCAGAAAACAGAATTTGTTTCCTACAAAGGGAGGGGGGGCAAACGAGTTTAAGGAGGATGAGATGAGATGTGGGGTTATTCCATTTAACATTGAGTAATGAAGTAAGGACAGCCTTGGAGTCGGAGAAGATGGCAAAAAGGCTGAGTGGAGAATATTCTATCAAGTTGAGGGCAAGGAGGATGGCCTTGGCCTCGGCCGAGAAGATAGATGAGTCGAGAAGCCTGCTACTGAGGATAATATCTTGGATGACGGCAGCAGCAGCTGTCTTGTCACCTTCTTGGAGCCATCAGTATAGATGGAGGTATCCCACAAAATCACTTTCTGGATGAGAATACAGCCCTGATGCAACCTTCAAACAGACACAACTATTTTTTTTTAATCAAAAATTTTTCTTTTTTTTCTCAAATGGATTACTTTTTTTTCCAGATAATATCTGAACAATTTTTATCAACCTTTAAATTTAAGTTTATAAGCAATCAATTATTTCTTATTTCTCTAAAAAACAATTCCTTACTTCTTGTGAGTTATCTTGTAACTGGACAATTTTCAGGAAGATTTTAAATATTTCGGTGACTACTTCCTCCACCCCATCAATGGGGCTCTGTAGTTTACACCAGGAAGAGTCCAGCAGTTGCATTAGACAGGGGCCATCAGTGCCCTTTTCCAGCCCACAAAAATCGGTCCATGGATGTTGAGATGTAAGAATGTCATGAGCTTTCACAATCCAGACAGAGGTCACTGAAAAATCAAAACATTATTTATTACATTTTTTTTTATCAAGGTAGCCTGTTCCTTAGCCTAGCCTTAACACAGGGCCCTGGGCAATAATAAATAGTACAAAGTCAAAATGATATGTTTTAGGTTTGATGTTTCTCTTTATGGGTAGCTCATTTTCAGTGACCTAAACAATGAAATCATCAGGTTTCTCCTGACAATGTATTAGTGATACTATAAGTTCTTCGATCAAAGGAAATTAGAAATACCCTCTTACAACAAAAAATGACCCTATAGAGGGATTTCATCACGTGACTCTAACTCGCCTGGAAGTCATTTTGCAGGGCAAGCGTCATTGCGTTTCACGATCTTCACACAGCTCAGTCACATCACACATACAACAAATATAATGCATGCTAACCTACCTACCAGTTCAGCAAATTTGACTGATTGCAGTTTTTTTTTTGTTCGCTTTCAATTTTACTTCATATTTTCCTTATGTTTTATATATTCACCGGGTATTATTGTATACAAAGACTAACATTTACATGAATGCCATCTGATTGTTCATTATATGCAGACAAAGCCTACATAAATCTACCTGATATAAAGTACTTGCTGCAAATCCTAGTGTTAACCGTAGGTTGAAAGCTGTTGTGTTGTACAGCAACAACCCACTTCGAATGTCAATCAGATGGAAATCAAGAAAACATCTTTTTATTTCCTGGTACATGTCTATTAGTGCAACCGAGCGCACCCAGCAAGATTCCAGCATAATTATCTCACAAAAATTATTTTATGTAACAACATGCAAACGTTTGTCTAATTAAGTCTAATTAAGTGTACAGCAGACGACAGTGTTCTTGCCAGAAAAAATGGCAATGTAAATGAAATCACCTAGTGACCTAATGACGTCAGCTGAAACACCCTTATAATAGATCAATAAATTACAAAAGTGAATATGAGAAACTCACAGGTCATGACCTGATATTCTGTCGTGCTCCGAATCTGATGTAATTCATGAATAATTGATAATAGCTTGTTCATCAGACTCGAATTCCCCTAAAACAGAAAATTAAAAAACATTAGTTAAATCACTTAAAGATTACTTAAATGATCCAGCATGTCCACCATATATGAAAGACAACTTCAAAAGAATCAAAATGGTGCATAAAACAATAAAAGCATTCCAAAATCTTATTCCCGCAAGGAGGTATTTCAGTTTAAAGTTTGGTAATATTTGTGCAGAAACGACTGAAATCAGACTAGTTGTGACATCACAGCCTCAAGAGTTTAAAAAAAATTCTTTAAAATACATTAACAATTATTAAAAAGCACTAGACAGAAAAGTGAGGGTGTATTTTAAGGAGGTCCCAAAAAAATCAAATGCTTATCTAGCATGCAACAGTATAGCAAATTGCTGATTAATATGAATATTCAAGTAACCGCTGCCCTCACGTCATCTGTGGGTTATGGAGGCATGAAGTTTATCGAGCTTTTGAGGATGATATATCTATAAAATTTGCAAAACAAGCGCCCTCACTTTTCAATCTAGTGCTCGTTTAAGAATGTGAGGATGAAGGTGCTAACCTTCCATAGTAGACTTACTACACCAGTCACTTCTACATATATAAATAAGACAAAGCTTTAAACTTAAATATCTTCTTAACAGAATAAAAATTTTGAATAAAAAAAGAGACATTTTATTAACTTGATCAGTGTTTCCAGTAAAAAGTTCCTCTGACTTAAAAAATATTTGAATAGGTTCAGACACATCAGACATATTTTTGATCAGCACTTGAAAACAATCAGCCTTTTAAATAATTTGATGACTGCTCTACTCGAGAGAATCATGATCATCTTTTGCTTAATTCAAACAAATTCTTAAAACGAATATTCTTGTGAATTTTTATTTTCATAGTAATGATAAGTTTGCTTTGTAAGGCTTAATGGCACCACAATAGCAAAGGTCAAATTGTGCCCGAGAGGTTAGATTATATCAGAGGTAGGAAAAAAGGTAAGAGGAATAATCTGAGAAAAGGTTGAGAGTCAATAGACATGTAGCTAGGATCATATAAAGAGGAAGGGCAATGGGGTAAAAAATAAAATATGAAGATGGGGGTTGGGGGTGTGGGGGTGGTGGGAGGGAAAAGGAGACTATAAATAGTTGTAGAGGAAGGTATGATGATTAATGATAGACTATCGAAGAAAAAGATTTGGTGAAAATACCATGTTGACATCTTATTCTGTTTTGAGGTTATTACACTTCAAAGCTAATCAGTGTATTAAATAGTGACCTTGCAGTGTACAGTGTGATGTCATACTAACAGATCCAACAAATTTGTATGGTTTGGTTTGGTTTGTTGATGTTTAATGGCACCCCGACAGTCCGAGTCAAATGTGCCAAGAAGGTGTTAAAAAATTAAAGTGTAAGAGTTAGGGTAGAGAGGAGATAAAGGATTGAAAAGGAGAAAAAGGCGGAAAATAGAGCGAATTGGGGAATAAAAATTAAGGTGAAAAGAAAGGGGTGTGTAAGGTTACATGTAGGTGTAGAAGGGAAGAGAAAGGAAGATCAGATATGGTTGTTAAGGTTGTTGTTGCAGAGGAAGTTGATAATGTTGGAGGAAGGATGGATTCTGAAGAGATCTGAGATTGAGGTGAGGAGAGAAGAGACCTGGAGTTTAGATATAGGGGACAGGTTAAGAGGAAATGCTTGATGGAGAGGTCTGTGATGCAGGTGGGGCAGAGAGGGCAAGGGAGCCAGAAAGGAAGTGGGAGTGGTTGAGAGAGGAGTGACCGAGGCGGATACAAGGACAACGATGTCTTCTCTGTGATTGCAACTGTGAAGAGGGGTGTTGGTCCCAACTTTGGGTTTAATGGTGTGAAGTTTGTTACTGGTTTCGTGATTCCAGGAGTCTTGCCAGGTCTTACCGATGTAATTGGAGATGGAGAGATAGAGGTCTGAGTGCAAAATTGGAAAAGGAGAAATGTTATTTGATAGAGCTTTGTTGGTGGCTCTGTCAAATTTTTATGAAAATTAATTGTCTAGCTCTTTCTTAATTATTGGAACCAATTTGTATGTATTTATTGAAGATGGGTGGGGTATAACATGAACTTTACATTAATATCCTCTTATCATTCTACTCACATACCTTACACTCTAAATATTTTTTTTTATTTTTATAAAAATACCTACAAAATTGTCTTGGATAAGCAAGACACTGTACACTGTAAGGTGGCATCTTTGAAATATACAGTAATACTCCTAAACGGAATAAGATATTAACATGATTTTTACACCAATTGGATGCTTTAATAGTCCCAATCTTAAATAAATGAAAATTTACAGGAATATTCCTTTAAATCTTTGAAGTATGACTAGTCTATCAAAAAATGTATGCATAGACATGCTTTAATTTTTTTTGGCCACATAGTAATGTCTGTTTGTTTGATGAGGGTTCAACGGCACCACGACAACGAGGGTCAAATTGTGCCTGAGAGGTTAGATCATTCTAAAGGTAGAAAGAAAAGGAAACAGGGGGAGAATGACCACATAGTAAGGCATTGTTTCTGCAAAATCACCTTATACTAAGTACTATCACTAACCTCTGAAATGTATGTCAAGGTTTCAGACGAAATACATTTTAAGAATCCTCTTCCCAGACTGCAAATACCCAACACACATTCTGATTGGCTAATATCACTGAAAAAAGGAACTTTCACAGAAGCTGATCCAATAGAAATGCTCTTTTCATTAATAGAAGTGTTTTCTGATCTGAGACCTTTGGAATAAAAAAAAAAAAAAACAGTATTCATGAGGTATAAAATATCAAATTTGAACATGCGATTTTTAAGCAAAACATTAGACATAGAAATCATTTTACCTCTTCTACAGTTGGTGCAAAAACAGTTTTCAATTTATAGGGTTTTTCTTATTGTCCTCTAAAATGAAAAAAAAAAAGGATACATTTCACCAAAAATCATTCTTGATAATGATAATGATAATGATAATAATGAATTTATATAGCGTTTTATGTATACAATCATATTAAAAAACGCTTTACAATGAAAGCAATAAATGAAACTACCCCTCACCCCATAAAATGCTGAATAAAAATAACTAAATTAGCTATTGAAATAAGCTTTGAAAGGATGATGAGTTTTTAGAAACGTGGATTGATGTTGGGTTTGTCTGATTTTACCTGATACTTCATTCCACCAAAGTGGTCCCACCCTAGAAAATGCCCTCCCACCAAGTGTTGTGTGCTTTATGGTTGTTACATAACCAAACAGCATTTCTATTATGAAGATTATAATTGGAGCATTTAGAAAATATGAGTTCATGAAGATAGTTTGGTGAAAAACTAATACTAAAATCTTAAATCTAATTATCCGAGTAATTGGGAGCCAAAGCAGGCAATAGAGAATGGGAGTAACATGGTCATATATCTTAGCCTTTGTTACTATCTGTTCAGCAAAATTTTTAATACGTTGAATAGATTGAATTAAGCTACTTGGCATACCAGCAAGGAGGGAGTTAGTCAATGTGGAAATGGGCTAATGCATGTACAAGGGAATCAGCTAATTCGTTAGTTAGCATAGGCCTTATTCTGTTAATATTGTAAAGAATGATCAATGCTGATCTACATTTTTTCATTACATGGGTTTTCATATTAAGGTTGCAATCATACCAAACACCTAAGTCACGCACAAAGTTAACAGCTTTTACTGATGTACCACCAACACTGACAGTAGTTAGTTTTTTGAGCTGTTGACATGTGGCCAAAGAAAATAACCTTCTGTTAACCTCTGATGATCTTTAACAGTATTTGCAAAAGGTAAGAAAAATGGAAACCTTGGCAGAAGTAGTCCAGTAATTGTGAAGTTGCTTGGCTTGATGATTCACAGGTTAGGATATTCAACATGGATGCCAGAGCTGAAGCCGCCATCAAACAAATCTCCTGGATTATTCTCTGAAAAGAGGACCAAGACATTAATCAGGGCATCAATGATGTAGTAGCTCAACCGGTCAACTGAACTAAAAATATTCAAGTAGTTTATCTATCTTTCTCATTTCTAATGGGTAAAATTGTAAAGACACAAACCTCTTCCCTTTTTATTGCTTTAGAACAAATACATTGTCACAGTACATTGTGTTTTCTTAAACATTTTTATACAAAGGTTAATAGATGTCGATAAACAAAATTGGTTAAGTGGTATATATTCAGCAGAACCATTGCGTTCATATGATAATTTTGTTGAACCTTATGTAGTATATCAGTAATATATCACTTATACATTGAAGATGTATAAACACAGAGTAGTAAATTTAATATTATGTGGCAATGACTTTTCAGTACAAAGACATTGGAAAAAAATTTCTCAAACGATGTTTCAAAACAATGTGAGACATGTATGAATTAAGATGTATAGCCCAGGAAGTCATTGTTAATTGTTTTGTTTCTTATGATTTCCTGGTCATGGATATTTATTATCATAGTTGCTTAGCAGGCAGAAGGTACCATAGAAATCACACAAAAGCTACTAGGGTCACAATAAAGTTACACTGTTCATATGTATAAGTGGTCGTTTCAAACACTCTATATTTTTTCTCAAGGATACCCATTATTGAAAACGCGGTGTTCATTCACTTCCCTGAGCAAATGAATGGACGATGCGCTGTTTAGGCAGATCTCCCCTATTCTAACGCTCTGATAATTGTGAAGCGCTCTTGAATATACTTGTATAGAAAGGGCGCTATACAAAATAATTACTATTACTATTATTACTATATCTGAGTAAGTTCTTATATGGAAGAGCCCTAGCAAAATTATGTGGTGGAGCATTTGATATTGGTGTGAATTTAGGCCGTAAAAGCAGAATACCTCTAAATCAAAGAATTTGTGAATTTTGATCTCTAGGTGAAAATAATGATGGGTACCATTTTATTCTTAGTTGCGCCTTGCTAAATGATTTGCATTTGAAGTGCATTCCACATTATTACTTGAATAACCCAAATGGACATACGTTCAACAGTTTACTAAGCACAGACTCAGAAAAGTTATGTAAAAGTTTGTTTGTATGTTTGTTTGAGATGAGGGCTTAATGGCACCACAACAACAAGGGTTAAATTGTGCCTGAGAGGTTAGATTATTCTAAAAGTAGGAAGGAAAGAAAACAGGGGGAGAATGAGAGAAATACAACAACTAAAAGTCAGAAAGCTGTAAAGTCTTTCAGTTTTTATTATCCAAGCCTGTAACCTGTGTGACTAGCATGATCATATGTAATATTCATGTTGATATTATTTCATATGTACAATCGCAAACTCTCAATCCTTTTTGTTAAGATGTATATTTTGTTGTATTTGTGACAAGGGCCAGAGGCCTAGTTTCACTAAATGAACAATTGAATTGAATGATGCAGTAGGTCAATCGGTTACCTGAACTAAAAATATTCAAGCATCTTCCTTTTTTCTAAGAGTCTATTTGTATAAGGGCAAACCCTGTCCCTTTTCAATGCTTTAGAACAAATACATTGATAATAAACTGAAAGCTATATGGACAGCTAGAGAGTTTTCACCCAGATAAAAGAGCATTGAATTCTGAACAGACAGTTTTTAATTGGTCACAATAAGCACTTACAGTTTGTTTTTAACTTATGATAAATGAAAGTGTTAAAATTTTAGCATGTATAAAAGTGATAATGTATAAAAAGGAATATAACTTATAACCCTTTTATTTATTTCTCGAATTTAAATAATCAGAAATTCTCAAATTGTATTCTACTTCCAAATCTGGGTCGAGGGTATGATGATATCCAAATTCCTGTTCACTGTAGCCAACTTCTCCCATTCAAAATATTTGGGGGAAGGAACAGAAAACAAAAAGGTAACAAAAGCAGTTTTCTACTAGTCCCATTCTCTGGTCACAAAATATTGCACAATTTATGCTGATTAGGTATCGAACTTGTAAAATGGTCATTTGCTGTTTCCATGGTTTTTGGTATACTTAAAAACCGCTTACGCTTGTGATGTTACTACCTGTCCATACACCTTTAGACCTACTGAATGCAAGAAAGCAACACAAAGATTGGAAAATTCCCCCTCCCTGATCTCCCTCCCCACAATGAAAAGAAACACCTTACAACCAATCTATTACCTTGTGAATCACTAGTTTTAGAAGACCATTCACAGTTCCACCAATGATCCACTCCTGGTCCCCTGTTACCTCCACATCCCTTTTCATCCATTTTTCAATGGTAGACCTTAAATACGGCTTTGTAAACATCTGAAGGTAGAGTTTAACTATCAAGAATGATCCGTGAGTTTTATAACTGCTCCCTGGTACAACAGCAAGGTGGGATACAGATGTGGGCATGACAATGGAATTCAGCTTGCTGAGTGCTGTAGTATCCAGAAATACGTCAAAATGATGCAACATCCAGTCTTGTACACAGCATCCTGCTTCTAGCATGTTTGTAACTGAAAAATGAATAAGAGAATAACTGGCTAGTACCGGAAGACAAGTGATAGAAGTTAGGCTAACCCTTCTTCTGCTAACAAGTTTTTTCTCTTACCAATCAACAATCTGCATTCAATCAAAAATTTGGGCTCAGTCAACATTTTTCATTATTAAAGTCAAAAATTCAAGATTCTATCAAAAATTCAAGATAAAGATCAACATTTTGCATTAAGTCAAGCACTTTGCAATTAGTCAAACATTCTGCAATCAGTCAAATTTTTTGCATTCAGTAAAACATTCTGCATTCAGTCAAACATTTTGGATAAAAACAAACATTTTGCATTAGGTTAAACATTCTATTCTGCATTTAGTCAAACATTTTTGATAAAGATACACATTTTGCAAAAGGTCAAACATTTGGCATTCAGTCAAATATTTTGGAAAAAGATTTTGCATTAGGTAAAACATTTGACATTCAGTCAAACATTTTGATTCAGTCAAACATTTTGCATTAGGCCAAACATTTGAGATATACTTGAAAACAAACATTATGCATTAGGCCGAACATTTTGGATAAAGACAAACATTTTGCATAAGGCTGAACATTTTGGATAAAGACAAACATTTTGCATTAGGCCGAACATTTAAAACAAACACATTTTGCATTCAGTCAAACATTCTGCATTTAGTCAAACATTCAAAATTCAAAAACTATAGTGTGATTTATTCAAGCATGAAGGCTCACAAGCATACATACACTCAATGTGCACCTCATGATACATACTGTACATTACATTAAGTGCACACACACAATAAGGGCTTAACATTTTCCTACCGAGATCCTCCAGAAAGAATTGGATACTCCTCCCTACCCACACAATTGTATTCGGGTTTGGTTTGTTGATGTTTAACGGCACTGCGACAATCAGAGTCAAATATGCCAATTGTATTTAGTTTTGGTTTGTCGATGTTTAACGGCACCGAGACAGTCAGAGTCAAATGTGCCAATTGTATTCAGGTTTGGTTTGTTGATGTTTAACGGCACTGCGACAATCAGTCAAATATGCCAATTGTATTCAGTTTTGGTTTGTTGATGTCTAACGGCACCGCGACAGTCAGAGTCAAATATGCCAATTGTATTCAGGTTTGGTTTGTTGATGTTTAACGGCACTGCGACAATCAGAGTCAAATATGCCAATTGTATTCAGTTTTGGTTTGTTGATGTTCAACGGCACCGCGACAGTCAGAGTCAAATGTGCCAATTGTATTCAGGTTTGGTTTGTTGATGTTTAACGGCACCGCGACAGTCAGAGTCAAATGTACCAATTGTATTCAGTTTTGGTTTGTTGATGTTAATGGCACCGTGACAGTCAGAGTCAAATATGCCAATTGTATTCAGGTTTGGTTTGTTGATGTTTAACGGTACCGCGACAGTCAGAGTCAAATGTGCCAATTGTATTCAGGTTTGGTTTGTTGATGTTTAACGGCATCGTGACAGTCAGTCAAATGTGCCAATTTAATCATGTTTGGTTTGTTGATGTTCAACGGCACCGCGACAGTCAGAGTCAAATGTCAGTCAAATGTGCCAATTGTATTCAGATATAAACATTCATAAGCATTAAGACTTACTGCTCAGCAATGCTTCATCTGTTATGACATCGAGAATTTGGTGCTTGAAGCTTCTTTTACAAAGTATGCTGCTAATGGCCAACTCAAACGAAGGGTTGATTTCCTTTAAATCAATCGGACAAAATTTCTGACATAATTTAAGAACCTGAAGAGAAACAAATAAAAATGATGTCAGAATTATGTAGCATGTTGGATATTAATCAAGCATAGATTCGCATGGGGTCTATGGACTTTTCTGTTCAACTGAAAAGATAATTAAATTCCAAGTGTATTAGTCACTGAATTTAAAAAAAAACATGTGTAGTTTTAAGTTATGAGTAATCTAAATTCAGAATTTTTGTTAATGGTTTGGTTTGGTTTCTTGATGTTTAACAGTCAGAGTCAAACATGCCAAGAGGGTGTTAAAAACTAAGGTGCATGAGTTCATACAGAGAGAAAAGAGAGGTGGGATAGAGGGAAGGAGGGAGAGAAGGTGGGTAAGGGAAAGAAGTTAAGGTAATTAATGAAGATGAGGAAGTTAGGGCAGAGAAGGAAAGGAAAGGGAAGTTTAAATCAGGTGGAATAAATTGCTGTTGTGGAGAAAGGTGATGAAGTTGGAGGTAGGATTGTTCTTGAAAAGATCGGAAATTGAGATGGAGGGGAAGAGGTGTGATCTGGACTTCAATCTTTTTAATATATTGAAATAATGTGATGCATAAACAGGAAATTATCTCAAATGTTTTCGTTTTTCTTTATATTTCCCCCTAAATTTCGAACCTAGAAGATGTTCAAAATACCTACTCCAGCTTGAGGTTGCTTGGAGGTATGGTAAAGATTAAGTATTCTTTATTAGAATTATTTTCTCTATTTCAAAGAGATGGTAGAGGGTTAAAAAACAATGGATTTACATCTCCGAAGGATTGTGGGCGACATTCAACCTTTGCCACTTCTCTTAACAGTTAAATGAGGAGCAAGAGCTGCAGATGATATACTTCTGCTTTGATGTTCGGCGTATGTGTCTGCATTATAGCTTCAGAAAATAGAGTGACTCTAGATTTGAGCGAGTCTCGAACACATGACTTCCAGCATCTAAGTTGTGCACTGTACTGACTCAGCTACCTGACTCCTTTTCATTGGAATGGCACAGGAAGGGAACCCATGTAAGAAAAGGCAGAAGCCTTTTGTTCATTATCACTTTCTATTAGGAAATTAAACAATCTCATTAAAATCCCTTGAAGTCTATAGTTGAATAGCCTATTAGAAAAGTGTCTGAAATTTTGGTACAACAATCTTTAAAATTTGGAACTAGATTGATCTATTAATTCCTTTTTCAGCATGACACAAAAACAGATCACATTTTTATAAAATATTTTGCTTCTTTCATGGTTTTGATCATTTTTAATAAGTATTTACTTATATTTGATAACTCTAAACATATCTACAATGTATAAAATATACATATTTCAACCTAAGCAAACTAAGCATAAAATTTACCTGAAATTTTAACCAACCTTGTTCATCTCGGATAAAAGTGAAATATCAGAAGAAAATGCCACACACAGATGCCAAGAGGTGGTAAGGAAGAAAGTTTGTTGCTCACTGCACTCTGTCTCCCAATATTCTCTCTGACAACACATGCAACATTCTGAACTTTTGTCAGGAGAGCATTCATCTCTTGAAAGTTTATTCCAAAATCCGTCTAGCCGCCTCTTCAGTTTTCTAACATCAGACTGGATGTGCTTAACTTCACTGGAGTAAAACCTGACAATAAAATGATGTTGGTTAAGATTTCCTAAATTATTTAAAGTTTAAGACAATTAACCCTTAAATATTATTGTGTTTTATTATTTGACTTTTAAAGTGTGCTATATTCAAAAAAATTACTTAGGGATTTCACATCGGGACGATTTTTGTCTTATTAGAAATAACAAATTTGATTCTTTAATATTCTAAACATTTTCTATTGGGGTCATATTATGATGCACCAATTTGGTGTACCTTTCAAAGAATTATCTGCCTTTTGACATAAAAACTAAATTTGAATTTTCCATCTTTCTTTGCCTTCAAAAATTGATGGTAGTGTCAATGATTTTATAGAAATTTCAATAACAATCCCAACATAATTTCAATAATTCTGCAGCCTATTCCTACAAGAATAAACAAAAGCACGAAAAATGAGCATTTTTGAACACTAATAACCTTGCATATCTAATGTTTTCCCCTTTGACTGAAGCTTGAGATCGTCAAAAAAGCATAATTACGTTGCTGTGCACCACAACATTCCTGGATGTCCAACCTCGAGAATACTTGGTGATTTAATAACATCACACAGACCCTTAGCTTGATTTAATAAAGGGGCAGGGTGCTAGACTTGTTGAGGGGCACATTAATGCACGCGTGAAGTGCTGTGTCTTTTCGGCAAGGAGTCGGGGACTCAAAGCCGTGGTGAAGAAGCTCTGGGATTTTAGCTATAATCATACCTTAGAATGAAACTATTCTGATTGATAAGGACCATTTATGAGCCAAACAGGACAATTGCTTACTATGCTATCATTCTGTGTTCTGTATCCATGTAAGGTATTTTATTTATGAGGTTAATTAAGATTATCAAGTTCAAAAAAATATATAATAATAATAATCATGGGGGCAGGGCGGGCCCACGGAGGGGCAGGGCGGGCTGCTCCTGTAAAACAGCAAAGCTAGGGGTCTGTCACATGGTAAATTGTTCCATAGTTAAACACCCGAAAAGAAAAATTATTTGTTCTGATATTTGACCTTTGTCTTCTCTTGAAGATTTTATGACTGTGCCCACGAGTGAGAGAGTCTTGTATTATTAGAGGTAAAAAATTAGATAGCCCCTCATCATACCTGCCAGATAATATCCTATAAGTTTCAATCATATCCCCATAGACTTGTCGATAACTTATAGTAAGTAGAATAAATTTTCTTCATCTCTCTTCATAAGATAGGTCTCTTAGTCTTAATCCAGAAATTGGATTATATATATATAAAAAAATTGGGGGAGAAATTGGATTATATATATATAAAAAAATTGGGGGTTATTGGATTGTTTTTTTGTTGGGCTGGAACCTCCTTGAACTTAAAGATCCATGGTTCTTCAAGACAAAGATGACAGAGCCAACTGATTTAAGACTTCAGTTAATCAGAACATAGCCTAGGCCTAATGGGCAATTCCAGAAAATATGTGAAGAGGGGGGGAGGGGGGGGTCGGTGACATACCACAGTATACCCACCCACCCAGCTCCAATCCCAGCTAACCCACCCACCCCCAAACTTAATCCCAGCAAGTTAACCCACCCCCACCTCCAATCCCTGCGAGCTAACCCACCCACCCACCCCCAATCCCAGCGAGCTAATCCACCCACCCACCTCCAAACTCAATCCCAGGAAGCTAACCCACCCACCCATTCCCAAACCCAGCGAGCTAACCCACCCACTCACCCCAAACCCAATCCCAGCGAGCTAACCCACCCACCCCAAACCCAATCCCAGCGAGCAAACCCACCCACCCCCAACCCCAGAGAGCTAACCCACCCTAATTATTTCACCCAGCCATCCACCCCTAATCCCTGTCACCGACCCCCTCCTTCACATATGTTCTGAAATTGCCCAAGTAATACAAAGTTTAAGTAAATAATTGTAAATAATAAGCCTACGATACCTTCGAGGTCTCAGTATGGCTCCAGTACCTATTGTGCGACTTAATTCCGCATCTACGTCTATCGTTGTGACCAAACTGAGAAAAAGTGATTCAATCTGTTCCAACTCTTCCTTAAGTTTTTTCGTCTCCACCTCCATGATTGAACTTGATGGCCTTTTTCAATCAACTACAACAAAACTCCTTCGACCCTCCACTTGTTCGACATCACAACAATTCGTGTCATTAGTTGTGTAACAAGAATAAAAGTGCGATTACCCAATCCAACATTGAAGAAGCACATAACTAATATCTAAGTTCTTTATCTCTGATAGAAATAAATTGGGTATCATTCGACCAATTTACGAGAACAAAGGGGATATTAGTGATCCAGATAATTATAATAGTATCACTATTCTTAGTTGTATGGGTAAGCTGCTCACATCAGTATTGAATTAATGTTTATTAACATTTGTCTCAACTGTTTCAAAGCTAAACTTACTGACACTTGTATCGCTAACTAGTTTTGTTTATATTTTTTACTCATACTTTTTACGCTTGGTTGGCGTTCATGTCCTCTTGAAGGATTTTTGCCGACTTAACCGATTCAAATTCAGATTCAGAAGACATGGGAATCCTTTGTGAAGAGCAAGCTGGATTTAGAAAGGGTTATAGTACTTCTGACCATGTCTTTGTACTTAAAATCGTGATAGATCTTTATCTTAACAAAAATTGTACTGCGCCTTCATAGATTATAAAAAAGGGCCTTTGACTCAATTGATAGAGCTGCACTGTAGATTAAACTAATTGGTTATGCTGTCAAGGGTAAATGTTGAGGGTTGTTCATTCACGTTATTCTTCAGCAAAATCTTGTGTCAAATTAGGACTGTCATCTTCAGATTGTTTTACATGTAATATGGGTGTCCGTCAAGGAGAGAATCTCTCCCCCATTCTTTTTAATCTCTACCTAAATGGCTTAGTGTTTTTTCATCCAATTCCTATCATGGGTTAAAACCTATTAACGATATTGTACATGAGAATCTAGATTCAGAGGATATTGAAGTGTATGTCAGACTTGATCTTCTTCTGTATGTGGATGATACAATCATCCTTGCAAATTCAACAGCAGAATTGCCAGCAGCTCTAAATTCATTATATCTTTACGGTGTAACTTGGTGTCTGGAAGTCATTGCTTCAAAAACAAAAGCCATGAGTTTTTTTTTTTTTTTTTTTTTTACAATTGGAAAATATATAAATAAACCAAGCATCATATTTAATGGTCAGAAAAACGAAACAGTTGACAGTTTCAACTATCTTGGAGTTGTTATGAACTATATTGGTAAATTTGACAGAACTAGGAAACACTTAGTTGATAAGACAAGAAAAGCATTATATGCAGTACAGAGAAAAAGTAGAATTATTAATTTGCCGATTGACATCCAGTGTAAACTGTTGGACACAATAGTCGAACCGATCCTATTGTTTGGTGCTGAAATTTGGGGCTATGAAAATGTGGACATAATTGAACAATTAAATTCAAAATTTTGCAAAAATAGACTTTTTGTAAAGCGCTCAACCAAAAACAATATAATTTACGGCGAACTTAGCAGAACCCCACTAAGTATTGCAATACAATGTAAAATGGTTAATTATTGGTGTAAAATAATTAATTCCCATGAAAACAAACTAACAAATACCTTTTATAGAGTGCTGTGCACTCTTGATAAGAGTAACAGTTTTTGTCATCCATGGATAAATTATGTGAGAGACACCTTATATAAATGTGGGATGTCAAACGTTTGGGAGACATAATGTGTTGCATATCCCAACACTATACAAGCTAACATAAAAATGCAATTATATGAACTCTTTGAGAATGATTGGAAGTCGGATATCTTTAGATCAAATAGTTGTATTAGATTACAGAATATGTAAACACAGTCTCCATATAGATCAATAGCTAACAAAATTTCCAACAAACCTTCGATCATTCTGAACCAAATTCAGATGTCGTAACAATAAAATGCCAGTTGGGAAGTTGGAAAATATAGTGGAACACCCCTAAATAATTATAAATGTAGCCACTGTGACATTGAAGAAATAGGTGATGAATGTCACTACCTGTTTATATGCAAGTACTCTGCAACTCGTCAGAAAAAGTATTTTGATAAATATCATTTCCAAACAGCAAAAACTTTCAAATTCCAGCAACTACAAACCTGTCAAGATAAAAATGTTCTAATAAAAGTTGCGGTGTTTTGTAAAAAGATTATATAAACTCTTTAAGTGTAGTAATTAAATGCTACGCAAATTTTCCATGGTTTTCAAATGAAAATAATTATTTCCTGTCCAACTCCATCCATCCTTTATCTCTAACATACTTGTAAATATATCTTCTTATTTATTTATTATTATTGTTTTTTTTTATATTACCTTATGTGTATCCATTATACATTTCTTGTTTTATTAGAATCAAGTCAATCTACTTTCATGGTTTAACTCATTATTTATACTACTGTTCTTTTCATTGTATTTTAAGATATACTTAAGTTGTATTACCACATACCCCAGTGGAGGGAGGGGGGAGGGGGAGGGGTCTTGGATGAAACAAACTGTAAACTGTAAATTCATAAAGAAGAATTACAGAACTTGACCGAATACTGACTAGTCTTTAATGCCATGCAACAGTTCTGAACAATCTTTGTAAATTTTAAATAGTATTTAGTATAAACTTGCTTATAGTAGTTGCTGAAGGATTTTTGCTAGTTTGTTTCAAAGAGGGTGCTGGGGAATTAGGTCGAAAATAAGAACAAAAACTTTCCATTATTTTTTCAGACAAAGTTTCCAGTTAAAGTGAAACAACATATAATCACATAAAATCTTATTCTGAAAACTTCGAAATATGATGTTCTTGTAAAAATATCGAAGTCAAGCTATTTCTTATCCTATAAAGTAATTTTCTATTGATGGACTCTGATTGCAGTACGAGTAGACCTAGAACATGTTTATATCCATCACCCATCCTCTTCCCGTATCACGTTACAGGAAATTTTGAAGAAATGCAGAAAAGGTCGAACAATTTGGTACATCTAGATAAGCCTCAATTTGAAATTCGATTTTTAGATATAAGTAATGAAGTATTTTGCTTTTCAAAAAGTTAAGTATAATAGAGCCATATCTCAGAAAATGGTAAATCATTTATTCAAAGAAATTAGGTAACAAATCAATATTTCACCCTGCACTACTCCCCCCTCCCCTCCCTTAAACACACACACCCTTTAACTACGCCAGTGGCAAGAGTATAATTAAACATTATAACTAGGCGAGCATTTGGTCGCCCAGTGCCGACCTAGATTTTTCACCTTGCTTTTTTTTTGGCATTATTAGATTATGTGGCATACACGAGAACTTCCATTGTTGACACCCTATCATCTGATTATCCTGTTATCAACATGTCCATAAAGATTGATAACTGTTATACAAAGATGTCTGAACATAATGGTCAGAGACGTCGCTACAGGGAGTGTTTGTGAGTGTCTCACCTCTCCCCTACCCCAAATATTGGATGCCTATTGGAAAATATGGTTTAAAAAAAACATGACAATAATCGTCCCTTCAAACAATCTGACAGCAGTTTTGACAGATTTTTCTGACTGATAATTTAATTAGCTGGCTCCAAGTTTTTTATTTTAGGGCTTCAGATATTCAAAACTTCCAATCAACCAAAGTCTTGTTTCTAACTGCTTTGATTTTATAATTTCAAAGAGTTGAAAAATTGGTTGTCTGATCTGAAAACAAGACAGTCAGACAGTTGGAAACCCAACCAACGACCCTCCAAACAATCTGAACGCAGTTTTGATCAATAATGTCTGAAATCAGACATTCAAAAATTTGACGAAAACTATTCTGATCAACAAAAATATTGTATCTATCTAAATGTGAGTACTTAGAAAATTGTTGATCAAATTTGAAACATGGCAGTTGGATACTCAATCAAATTTCCTTTATACAATCTGACAGCAGTTTTGACAAATATTTCTGTTTGAGCTGGGAATATAATAGCCTTGCCTATTTCTCATTTTGGGGCTTTATTCGAAAGTTTTCGATCAACCAAAATCTTTCCATGCTTTTGCGGTCTTTCACAGCTTTTTATCCAAATATATAAATGTATCCAATAACTTTTTGTCAGAAAAACCACGAAATCATGCTAAGATGCAAAAAATCACCATACAAAAGATATCAATTCGGATAAAAGTGGGTGGCAAGTTCCCCCTTGCCCCTTCAAATCCCGCTTATGCCTCCATAGCTGTAGGAATTGAGGGGCAATACAAATGAGGGGCACCTTCCCCCCACCCGCACATACAAAATATATTCGCAACTGATCATGCCTTTTGACTTTCTATGTACAGATCCGACATACTCAAAATCAGGGTCGTCGAGAAAATTGGGGAGCCCGGGAAAATGGATGGGGCCCTTTCTGTGAAGTGTGGTCGAGGTAATAAACTCAAACAGTGGTATGAACAAATAATGCGACTATTCTCTTTTGTTTTCTTTATGAAACTTACCCACATCACAATATGGTGCACTCCCTCTTTAATTATATGAATCATATGATATTTAGATATACAGAAAAATCACCGATCTTCATTGAAAAATATTATATAAGCAAACCTTGTATGATATTCTTCAAAACTTTCCAAAATACCGCTTTCCACGGGCATTGAATTTTGTCCCAGTTAATATACTATAGTTTCAGGACCAAGTTAGTAAGAAACGGGCCAAATCATGCTGCTTATCTCCGTGTAGCATTTTCAGGTATTTCCATATGCCCCTACATCCATCTGCCTATGCTTCTCGGGTACTGACCTCACAAGGGGCATTATACACATCCATTTAAGCAGGACAACCTTTGCACTTTTCATATAATGAGAATCATAGGCGGAAGGGGGCATGTCCCCTCAATAATTTAGGAAAAATGAAGACTTATGTCAAGCCTATAGCATGCTGGCCACAATATTGTCTGGGTAGGTGATATAGTCAAATGGGGGCAAACACTCCCCCAATTTTCAAAAGAAATCGCCGCAACCAATGAGGGCTGCGCTGCATGCGGTCCAAAGGCTTTTCGAGAAAAAAATATGTATGACAACTATATATGCTATATATGCCACACTTCTGATACCTTATGGGGAATTATGCAAACACAAATGTTGTTGCAATTTTAATAAATTTTGATTGAAAGATGGGGAGGGCATATGCATGCATGGTGCATGAACTGTGGCTCTGCGCAAGGATGGCGGCGCCGGTCTGGGTCATTATAAAACTTAAACTTGAAAATTGGTAGTCTGGAATAACCTTTAGATCATTTATAGCATTGTCATGCACCGTCCAACATAGCCTTTTTTCTAAAAGAAATCTGCATGGAATGGGAGCGGGGGGAGGGGGAGAGAGAAAACATACATAAGGAATATATTTAGGTGATATAGTCAAATGGTGGCAAACACTCCCATTTAGCGACAATTCATATGAAGTGTGTTATTTTAGAGGGGCAAAATTTTCATTTGGGAGCATTGCCCCCTGCGCCACTCCCACAAACTTAAAATCAGATAACTTATTCAGGCATATTACACATTTACACAGGACATTGAGCATTTTCACATCTTTTTTACTTAGTTTTCAATGTATTTTATTTTATATAAATTTATGTATTCATTATGCCATAATAATTCAAAAAATATCAGAAACCGTCAAAGGTGAGAATTAAGATCAATTTTTTATATTTCTTTTATGGGGGAGGGGTGATCAAAAAATTGAAATTACAGGCCCTTGAATGGTTGAATCAGTCGTTGGCACCCGGTTTATTGACTAATTATCAGAATTTACATACAATCTATTAATTTCATAGGGATATTTTTCTAGGGTAGCAAAAACTCACCACTGGGGGGTAATCAAAAGGAGTGGAGGGGGAATTTCCCCCAGTTCGAACTGGGGTAAGTTTCATTTCTTAACAGGGCACATTTTCATGTTAGTGTGAAAAAGATGTGCCCAAATAAGCCTATACACCAACTAACAATTAAGGCATTTTTGAACGGGCCAACTAACAAGGTATTGTTGCACCAACTAAGAGGCATTTTTGTAAAATATAAACTTTGAAATAATCTAGAAGCATCTTTTATCTAGTAAAGGGGAAATCTTTTCATGTTTCAATAAAGTGTCAAAAAATATTTTTCCCCATTTCACCAACTAACGGAATTTTTGCACTAAGATTTCTCAGGCGAAAACGTTTGACTGTTCAATAATTTAAATACATCTTTCATCTTGTAAAAGGGCACTTTTCTCATGTTTAAAATTTTGGTAGGAAGAAGTGTCCCAAGTGGTGTATGCATGCATGAATCCTTTGCATTATGGAGTGTTGGGAGGGACATTGCATAAGCGTAAAGGGGCAATTCAGAAATTTAAGAAAATCTAAAAATTGAAAAGTTTAAAAATATTTTTCCCCATTACACCAACTATCAGGGAATTTTTGCACTAAGATTTCTCAGGCGGAAACGTTTGACTGTTCAATAATTTAAATACATCTTTCATCTTGTAAAAGGGCACTTTTCTCCTGTTTAAAATTTTGGTAGGAAGAAGTGTCCCAAGTGGTGTATGCATGCATGAATCCTTTGCATCATGGAGTGTTGGGAGGGACATTGCATAAGCGTAAAGGGGCAATTCAGAAATTTAAGAAAATCTAAAAATTTAAAAGGTAAAAATGAAGGTATCACAAACATAAAATGCTAGCAACTAACAAAGCATTTTCAATAACCTTTTTAAGAGAAATAATGAAAAAACGAGGGACACATTTCATTTAGAGAAAAGGGCACTTCTGTCATTTTTCAAAAGTGTGTGAGTGTGTGTGTGTGGGGAGGGGGAGGGGGAGCATATGGAAATGTTTTACCCCAAAACGCACACAAGGAAACAACTCGCGGAGCTAACTGTGATGTGTTACGGAAAACTATAAAAAACTTGGGAGGTTTTGGATTGTACCATTATTCTGCGGGTTGGTTTTGAGAACGAAGTCGTAAAAGTATATTTAAGGATATAACTTAAACAGATATTCATTCATACAAAAAGTTTGATAAATAGCATACTTCTTAATTTTTGCTATCATAATCATGCAACCTAACGTTGTCGTAATTTCTCGCTTTTGCACTCTTTGTTCCTGGTTGAAGTTGTCGATAATATTTCAGCCAAATAATGTTTTAATTTCTGATGAATACAGTCATGTAATTAGAAATATATCTCAGTGTAACAAAATATACAAGAGAACTGTTAAAAATGGAAGAAAATCAGCCAAAATCCGACATTAGAAAACACTTATTCGCCACTTCACAGCATTGAGGTGGTCGGTTCGACGTAACCGTGTACGGGCTCAGTACGGTTTTGACAAGAAAGTTGGGAAACTTTATCATTACAGTCAATGGGATATTTTTTATGAATACTTGTGTCACCTTAGCCAGTCAGCGAAAAATAAAAATAATGGTACTCATATATGTTGGAAACTATTATCTAATACACAACATTTGTAAAGAAAATAAATTTTATCCAGTATTTGATGAAAAATCACATAAAAATATGTTTTTCTCCCATTGACTGCAATGATAACTGACTGTTTGTTTTCCCCTTTGACTGAAGTTTGAGATCGTCAAAAAAGCATTGTCACGTCGCCGTGCACCACAACATTCCCGGATGTCCGACCTTGAGAATGTTTACAGAACACAAACAACAGGAAACCCTCTGCACACAATAGTACAGTCCACGCGGTTTTGGGCGCTAAGATTACGTCAGAATTTGAATTAATGGGATACATAAGCGGACTTAAAATGAAGTTGCAATAGCTCAGATATCAGATATGTTTGAGGCAGACATAGATGTACCCTTCACACATTGTCCCATATGGGACAGTTGTGGTGCACTGGCGTGTCTACCCAACCCAGGCTGAACCCAAGGCCCTGGGTTCAAGCCTGGGTTGGGTAGACATGCCAGTGCACCACAACTGGTTATAAAAGACCGTGGACATTGACTTGGTTGTCGATGTTATGTCTGTCCGTACGTCGTACCTGTGTTCTCGTCCGAGTCGTATTAAGCATTTCGTGATAGCATTGTTACTAGCATAACCGAATACGCAGGCGACAACCCCGTCATTGTAATTTTGTGTTCACTCGTCGTCGTTTTCTCTCATCGCTTTCTATTTGTTGGAAAATACGGGCCCTTTTTTTTGGCACCAATCACATGGGATTTTATATTTATGGTAAATTGATATATGTTAATTGTCAGGCCGTGTGAAATGGACTCCCAAATACTTTCATTCATAAGTTACAAAGGTCAAAGCGGCGATAATCTTGTGATTTTGCTTGCGCTCTCATTGAAAAACAAGAATTTTTCTTTTTAATAGTTCACAAAGTACGGTACTTTTTGTTGGAATAATTGAATGAAAATGGTCTCAAACAATAGGTAATGAATTCAAGTTCTCTGTACCGTTTGAAATGGAACAAAGTATTCAGAGACGCTTTAGTTATAACGTTTAAAGTGCAAAACATGTGTGATTTTTTAGAGCGTTTTGCACAGTTTAGGAGATTATCACAACAAATGAAACAAACATTCCCATCATGTTTGTTTGTTTGTTTGTTTGATGAGGTCTTAACGGCACCACGACAACGAAGGTCAAATTGTGCCTGAGAGGTCAGATCATTTTAGAGGTAGTAAGGAAAGAGACCAGGGGAAGAATGAGAGAAATTCAAGAACAAAAGCCAGAAAGCTGTGATCGAGAGAGGAGGTGCATGGGTAAAACTAAAAACAGAGTAGAGAGGGGGTGGAAGAGGAGGATTAAATATGATTGTAGAGGGATGCATGCTGGAGGAAGGAGACTATTTTATCTGGAGGATTTTTTTGGAAGAACTCAGCAATTGAGTTGTGGGGAGCGAGAGAAGCTCTGGGAAGGTTGTACAGGGGAAAGCAAGGAGAACGTGATGGATTGTAAGGATGCAGTGGCAATTGTTACAGAGGGGTTGGGGGAACCAATAAGGAGGTGGGAGTGAGTGAGGTGGGTGTGACCAATTCTAAGACGGGTAATATGAACGTTGTCGATACGAGAAAGGTTGTTAATGGTGGATTTGATCGATTGTGGGCTGGATAACATGGAGTTTGTTATCAATTTGGAAGTTCCATAAGGTTTGCCAGCGGTCACGAACAAGAGAAGCGATAATCGGTTTGATGTCAGAGAGGGTTTTGGGAAAAGGGGAAGGGAGGAGGTTAAGGGCAAGCTTAGCGGCTGTATCAGCCCTGTCATTGCCAGGGATGCCAACATGGCTGGGTATCCAGAAGAAAAGAACACTTTTCCTGCAGAGGGTGGGAGAAAAGAGTTTCCGGAGGAGGAGGTGGCAGGTGAGGTTATCCCATTTAAGATTGAGTAATGAAGTAAGAACAGCCTTTGAGTCAGAGAAAATGGCAAAGTGACTAAGAGGAGAGTACTCAATAAAGTTGAGGGCGAGGAGAATGGCCTTAGCCTCGGCTGAAAAGATGGATGAGTGGTCAGGAAGTCTGCTACTGAGGGTGATGTCTTGGATGATGGCAGCAGCAGCTGTCTTGTTGCCTTCCTTGGAGCCATCAGTATAGATGGAGGTGTAATTTGAGAGTTGGTCTTTGATTTGGTTGTGGAGATTGATGAAGAGATTAGGTGAGTTTGAGATTTGTTATAAGTGGAGAGGTCTAGGTGGACAGAAGGAAGAGGGGTGGCCCAAGGCGGAAAAGTGGGCCAGGAATAGGTGCCGAGAGTGGCGGGGTTGATGCCAAGTTGAAAGAGGTCTGATTTAATGCGTAAGCTGAAGGGGGGCGATAGGGTTTTAGTCCTATCAAAGAGGGAGGAGAAATTGGGGTACCTAATGAGGTTGTAAACAGGGTTCTGGGTGTTGGTGAGGACTCTAAAAGCATAGGAGAGGCTAAGCTTTTTACATCTAAGTAGAAAGGGGGGTTCGTTGGCTTCAACATGAAGGCTAGTGATTGGGGAGGTCCTGTAGGCTCCTAGACAAAGCCTGAGGGCTTCATTTTGATGGTGTTAATGTGGTTGAAGTATGAGTTGTGAGCGACACAGTAAACAATATTGCCATAGTCAAGCTTGGCACGAATGGTGAGCCTGAAAATTTTGAGGAGAGCATATGGTTCGCTCCCCAAGTAGTGTTGGAGAGCAGTCGGAGGAGGTTGAGGGAGCTATTGCATTTTAGTTTCAGGTTGGTGATGTGTGGCTTGTAGGTGAGCTTGGGGTCTAGAGTTAGACCAAGGAACTTTGTGTTTTCAACTTTAGGGATGCGATTCCCATTGAGCACAAAGTTCGGGTTGGGGTGGAGGTTGTTGAAATGACAAAAGTGCATGCAGACTGTCTTGTCTTTGGAGAATCTAAAACCGTTATTGTTGCTCCAGACTTGCAGCTGATTGAGGCTGGTTTGAAGCCTATTTTCAACAATAGGAAAGCTAGGGAGGAGTAGAAGATGGTGAAGTCATCCACGTAGAGGGTACGTTTGATGCTGGGGCCAAGGTCATTCCTGATGTCATTAATGCTCAGGTTGAAGAGAGTGGGGAGAGGATGCTGCCTTGGGGGACGCCCTCTTCTTGGGGTACGGCTTGGAGAGGGTGTGGCCAATACGAACTTGGAACTGCCTGGGTGAGAGGAAGTTTTGAATAAAGATGGGGAGGTGGCCTCTGAGGCCAATGGTGTGAAGTTTCCGGGTAATGCCGTATTTCCAAGTAGTGTCGAAAGCTTTCTCGAGGTCAAAAATATGGCAATGAGGTGTTCCTTTTTGCAAAGGATTCCCGGATAGCGGTGTCGAGCGTAATTAACTGGTCTAGGTATTGCGACGTTTTCGGAAGCCGCTTTGGTGAGGAGAGGATTCTGTTGGTCTCGAGGAACCAGTTTAGTCTCTGATTAATGATCTTTTCCATAATTTTACAGAGACAGCAAGTAAGGGCGATGGGTCGGTAGCTGGTGGGGACGGTGCTATCCTTCCCGGTTTAAGGACGGGGATGACAATAGCTGTCCTCCAGATAGGGGAAAGGAGTGTGAGGACCAAATGTGGTTGAAGATGGTGAGTAGGGTAGTGGTGGCTTTGATGGGGAGGTGTTTCAGAAACTGATAGGGGATGTTATCTGGGCCCTTGAGGTGCAGCCAGCGTCGCTGATGGCTTGGTTTAATTCAGAAAGAGTGAGAGGGGTGTTGTAGCTTTCGGAGTTGTCAGAGGGAAAAGTGATTCTCCGGGCTTCATCGCAAGCTTTTTGATTTTGAAAGCATTGGAGTAGTTGGTCGAGGCCGAGATGTTGCTGAAAGAGGCGGCGAGGTGGTCAACGATGTCTTTTTTTGCGGTGAGAAGGTCTCCATTCCAAGAGAGATGGGAGATGGAAGATTTGCCTACTCTGCCGTGGAAGCTGTTAACCATTCTCCAAATCTTCTTAGTGGGGTGTTGGTGGTGAGAGAAGAGATAAAGTTGTTCCAAGTGTTGGTTTTACTGTCCTTGATAGTGCGTCTGGCCTTGGCACGGCTGATGCGAAAGAGGTTAAGGTTATGGGTGGTCGGGTTAGTTTTAAAGTTCCTGAGGGCTCTTTTCCTGTTCTTGATGGCGGTTTTGCAGTCATCTGAGAACCAGGGGTTGGGGGGATGATTTGGGGGTTTGGAGGTTTTGGGAATTGAGCAGGTGGCGATGTTGATAAGGATATTACTGAAGTTAGACATGGGATCCTCATCCTCGAGAAGATGGGGGGAGAGGTGTGAGTCACAGAGGGTTTCAAAAAGGGACCAGTCAGCCTTGTCGAGGTTCCAGTTGGGGGTGTGCTCAGTGGGGATTTGAAGATTGGAGTGTATAAGAAGAGGGTAATGATCACTACCACAGAGGTCAGCAGTGACTCTCCAACTAAAGTCAGGGAGTGGGACATAATGTGTGTAGGGTACACCTATGTCTACCTCAAACGTATCTGATATCTGAGCTATTGCAACTTCGATAGAAGATTGATAGAAATACTGAACAACATGCAGAAGAATGTTGTTGCTCGGCCATTCCTAAAATAAGCCTTTGACCATTAACTAACTTCAATATGGTCTGGCGACGTTTTTCTATTCGGTTAAATACTCTGTATCTTATCAGGGACTTGTCATCTCCCTGATCTTACGCATTTTCATATTCACTTCATAAAATTTTCTTGGAAATTAACTGTTTATGTTTTTGTGGTGCGTAAGATTGTGTCACTTCCGGTCTGTCCTGGATGTAGGTTATTTGAATACAGCTGACCGGCATTTCTACTGTTAATGTCACGTATGCAACATACAACATTCGACCTCGCGTACTGACGTACCTGGTGTACCTTTCGCATACGCGTAATATATAGTGCATGCATGCCTTGCCTGTATGCAGTACGCTCTGAGTATGCAGTTGAGCAAACCGTAATAATATATCGCATCCAATTTCAAGTGTCAGGCCCAGCACTGCTGAAGACTCACTGTGTCAGTTTATTATTGTTATAAGTCATATTCACCAATTTTAACAAAATTTTCAATAATGGCGTCTAAACCTAAAACAGATCTTGACAAACGTAAGCAAATCAGTGTGAGAGGAATAGCTCAGGTGGAGGATGTTACAACCTTCAAAACAAGTTTCAATCGCCATTTGCATTACACTCTCGTGAAGGATCGTAATGTAGCGACTCAGCGTGATTATTTTATCGCCTTGGCACACACTGTGCGAGATCATTTGGTCAGCCGATGGATCCGAACCCAGCAATATTACTATGAGAATGATCCCAAGGTTGGTAGAATTTTATGTTTACTTTTGGTTGTGACTGATTTCTATGTGGAAGGCTGGGGGAGAGGGAGGGGGGGGTGGGCTGGGGGATACCTAGTGAGATAAACATCTCACTCAGTATGCCCTACATGCTAGCCTACACACTACTTGCAATAAACTTCCATTGGGATTTTCATTTTGACCTATCATACGTCCAACTTTTTTACAAATTATGATACCAAAATTGTACTGACGAGCTACCACTAGTACCAGTACCAATTTGATGACAATTATATTGTAAACTTACTAAATACATTTTTAATCTCCTTATATACAACAAAAAGGAATGAAATTGATTGATTTTCGGAGCTAATTGTTTACCTTGACAACTTTGACCGTCTGACTCGCGACAGGCGTACAAAAGTCATGCACAGCTCAGGCCAAATTACGCTGGCAAGTGTTAGTTTTCAGATATTCGCACTTACAATTTTCCTAGAGAGACAAGTCACCAGCGCGAGATAAAGTTTATATCACATATTACGATGGAGGAGCATGTTTGACATGCAATAAGATATCATTTAAGCGAAATAAAGTATGTATATGTGGCAAACGGTAAAAAAATATTTGGGAAAAGAATTTAGGCGTACAGCTAAAGAAAGTCTAGCTTAGTCAATAATTGTTCTTCAGGCAGTTATTGCATATTTGTTTTAATGAAATCCATGTCCATGTCGTGATGCTTAAGACATAAGTGTAGGAACGGAAGGGCAGGGGAATGGTGCCCTACACACAAATGAATAAAGTGCCCCTGTAGAAAATAAAAAGTTCACCTCAATTATTGTCAAAGGTGCAAGAATTTGTGGCAGAATTTGCGGATACTTTTAAATAAATTTTACAAGAGGCCTTTTTCAAAATGAATACTGCTTGGGCTCAGAAATTATATCTACTGTGTGAGGAGGGAAGGGGGGGGGAAATAAAAGTTCACCTCAATTACTGTCAAAGGTGCAAGAATTTGTGGCAGAATTTGCGGATACTTTTAAATAAATTTTACAAAAGGCCTTTTTCAAAATGAATACTGCTTGGGCTCAGAATTTATATCTACTGTGTGAGGAGGGAAGAGGGGGAATTTCATTTATAGAAAAAAAATATAATTAAGACGATAACTGATTTGTCAATTAATGTATAGACCTGTAACAAAACATTTTGTTAAAACAAAATTCATATATTTTGGCTCAGTAATTGCCATACTCCTTACCCGGACCAATTCAGCCTCATGACACATACCAATATGAAAAGTGGGCGGAAGTTTCCTATCGAAAGTGGGGCAAAATCAAAAGTTTGGGGGGACAAAATCACGCTAAAATGCAAAAAATAATCTTACAAAAGGTACAAATTCGGGAGCAGTGTGTGTGGGGGAGGGGGCGGGGGGGTTGGTGGTCTTTCTTTTAATTTTCTTCTCAAATCCCGCCTGTGTACATGAACAACAGTGTGCGATATGGCTAATATTCTTGTTTACATTTTCCATGTGGTATATCTGACGTATTGTTGTCAGATCTCGTTCATACTTACAACATCCAAGCTTTGTTATTATTGGTACGCACACTGAGTTGTTCGATTTAGTGGTGTTCGCCTGCGGATTCTTTTGATGCTTGTACGTTCGCAGTGTTTTCAATTAATTAGGAACAGACACTTCAACGCTTTGTACAGTAAACCATCGCGGAGAAGAATCAGTAAAATAATTTCTTATTTTAACCAATTTACAACAGCCATTGAGGTTTAAAATGTAGGTGCCCATTGAGATTAAGTCTTTTTAAGTATGTATATAGTGGTACAAATTTTTTAGCTTAAACTTACAAAAGGCAACAGCCACAAATTTGTCGCAGAAAGGCTCATTTTAAGCTGTGCGTCGTCAATATTTGGTTACGCTATTATGTTGAGCAATGCAAACGTTTTCCACGTTATAATTTGCACAATGACTTCTGACTGTATCTGAATCTGAATCTGAAACGGTTAAGTCGGCAAAAATTCTTCAAGAGGACATGAACGCCAACCGAGCGTAAAAAGTATGAGTAAAAAATAATATAAAAAAAACTAGTTAGCAATACAGGTGTTAGTAAGTTTAGCTTTGAAACAATTGAGACTTAGTGCATGAACAATGTCTGACGGTAAAGCATTCCAATCCTTTAGTGTGTGAGGGAAGAAAGAGTGTTTATATACATTCTTTTAGCATAGGGAACCTGGAAATTAAGGTCATGATTATTTCTTGTATTAGTTCTAACGGTGGGGATAAGTTCATCTTTATTGACGGCGACAAGATTGTTATTGATTTTATATAGCATATGTAGCCGGGTGTTGTATCGTCTTGTTTTAAGCAGGGGCCAATCTAATTTATAAAGCATGTTTTTACACTAGATTTATAAGAGTAGTCTGCCATACAGAACCTGGCTGCTCTCCTTTGAATAGATTCAAGTTTATCCACATCGCACTGGTGATGGGGGTCCCAGACTGCAGATGCGCACTCAAGTACTGGCCTGACTAGAGCTTTATAAGCAGTGGATTTAACGTCGATGGGACAGTTTGAGAGGTTACGTTTTAAAAGGCCAAGTATAGAGTTAGCTTTCTTGGTTATGTTATGTATATGTTTATCCCATCTAAGTTTATTATCAATTTCAACACCTAGGTATGGGTGGGAGTTGACATGTTTTAGTGGCTGGTTGCATAAGGTATAAACAGGTGATTTAAAGCATTTCTTAGAGGAAATTGACAAGATGTAGCATTTGGAGGGGTTGAAATTCATTTGCCATTTGTTTTGCCATTGTTCAAGTTTGTTAAGATCATCTTGGAGGATTTGTTGGTCAGAGGGGTTATCAATTGTTCTGTACACAAGGCAGTCATCAGCAAACAGTCTGACTGTGCTGTTTATATTATCAGGGATGTCATTTATATATAAGAGGAAAAGTAAAGGACCCAAGACAGTACCTTGTGGTACAATCGGATAAAACCTGTTTAGAATCAGAGATTTCACCATCGCAAACAACACGCTGGATGCGGTTGTTGAGGAATGATGCAAACCAGGCCAGAAGATTTCCATCAATGCCATAGGCAGAAAGTTTGGATAACAGGCGCTGGTGGGGACTTTATCAAAGGCTTTTGAGAAGTCAAGAATAGCCATAGAGACGTTACTGTTTTGGTCAATTTGTTTAGAGATATCATTTATTGTTAAGAGGAGTTGTGTTTCAGTCGATCTTTTTGCACGGAAGCCATGTTGTAAATCAGTTAAGATATTATGCTCATCAAGGAATTTCATCACATGTGAGTGGATTATATGCTCAAGGATTTTACTACAAACGCAGGTGAGGGAAATAGGTTTATAATTAGCTGGGTTTTGTTTATCACCTTTTTAAAAACACTACATATGTTTGCTTCTTTCCACTTGTTAGGGATAGTACCATTATCGACAGAGGTTTGAAAGAGATCAGTTAGAATTTCATAGAGGTCATCAGCATGTGCTTTTAGAAACCATGGTGGTATTTGGTCAGGACCTGAGGCTTTGTTGGGGTCTAGGTTATGCAGTTGCTTTTGACACCTTCTGGGGTAATTATAAGTTGGTTTATTTTGCTGTTGGTAAGTGGTTTAGTTACAGGAATTTGGGAGGTGTTTTCTACTGTGAAAGCACTGAAAACTGGTCATTTAGAATGTTAGCTTTAGTTTTACTGTCACTGCAGAGTTTACCGTTATTTAGTAGATCAGACACACCTACAGAGTTACTTCTTAATCTTTTGATATAGGACCAAAATGCCTTTGGGTTTTCAAGTGAGTTTTTAAGTTTATCACAGATGAAGGTGTTTCTAGCTTCTTTGAGGTTTTTATGGACAGCCTTTCTAAAGCTTTTATAGGTAGTCCAGTCATTGGCTTGTTGATTAGTCTTAGCTTTTTTAAACAGTTTATGTTTTTTCCTGCAGAGACGGCGTTGGATACGGGTAAACCAGGGCAGATTTAGTTTGGTTGAGGTGAATTTGTGAGGCGTGTTTTATCAATAATCAATTTAATTTCTTGTTCAAAGAAATTCCATTTTTCATCAACATCAATGGAGGAATTAAATTGAGTATAATATTGCAGTTTAAATTTGGTCAGGTCTTCTTTTATTCGCTTTATGTTAGCTTTTTTCTTTAAATAGATTTTACGTTTTTAGGTAACTTTTTACGAGGAGGGAGATATTTAGGTCAATTCAACAATATCATGGTCACTTATACCGAATGACATTAGCTGAGGTAACAGCTGGTGAATTGTTAGTAAAAACAAGATCAAGGATGTTGTTATCTCTGGTGGGTGACTGCACTATTTGGAGTGAGATTGAATGAATTGGTCACTTCAAGAAGAATTTTGGCTGCTTCGGAGGAAGCGTTAGTTCCTGAAATAATGTTTTGACTCCAGTCAATATTAGGTTGGTTGAAATCACCAGCAAGAATAACATTGTTTTTGTCAGCATTTTTACCAAGCTTTTGGAGGGATTTTTTCAACTCAAGTAGGCTAGTGAGATCATTGTGACTGGGTCTGTAAAATGTTCCTATATACATGCTCTTTTCCTTAGGAAATTGGAATTTGGTCCAGATAATTTCACAGTCAGAGTCTAATTTAGTGAGCTCAGTGAAAACCAGGTCATTTTTATTGCCTGTAGTACACCACCATAAGTATTTGAATTTCTATCTTTGCGAACAACTGTATAGTTGTCCGGGAAAATTTCAGCGCTGGTAATTTCGAATTAAGCCAGGTTTCAGTGCCAATAATGACATCTGGCTTTTTCTTTGATAAGACTTTCCACGGAGGCCGCCTTGTTTCAACACTCTGAAAGTTGATAACAAGAAGTTTTAGAACCTTCCTTTTTTCCCTTTTTGGGATTTGTTTTCAATTTGACATCGGGATGGTGGTTGAATCCTGAGTCAAGGCCAGAAGAATAATTTTGAAGTGGCTCATATGAGTTAGTACAGTTGATGGAATTGTTAGTTGAGAAGAAAGAATCAGAGAAGTTCATGAAGTCACAAGTGTCACACACCCAGGTACAGCTAGAATGCATGAGATCGCTGTATTTTGAGTCGTCAATGCTACAGCACTTAGTGTGGATCCATAGATCACAATTGTCACACTGTACTGCTTTTTCGGATCTCCTACACTGGAGTCCACACAGGCCACAAGGTGCCAAACATTCCAAACAAAACCAATCATCAGATGATGATGCAAGAGTATTGTAAGCTGCATTTCTAATGCCTGCACACTTACTATGAACCCACGAGTCACAATCATCACAACAAATACCTTTCTGGTTATTTTTAACAGATTTGTTGCATTGTTTGCAAGGATATTTTGGGAGGGTCCAGGATTGCTTTCAATATCACCAGAAAGGGTAAGGAGTAAAAGGAGTAATTTTCTCCTGCGTGAGTTGAATTTTGTCAATTTCAACTTGATTTGTACGAATGTAATTGCCCATCGATACAAAGATAAGTTGCAAGTGAGTGATTTGAATAATCACTAGAGCCAAACAAAACATGGTAACCAGTTCCTGGGGCGTTTAGAGGCAAATTTGATGCCTGGGATGAATGAGGTTGCGACGAATACAAGAAATTTAGAGAGTTAGAGACTCGGGAGTATGTTAACAAGAACAGTACAGGGAAGACGAGGTTGTGAGTGAGAATGAACATGATTGATGGCAAGAAGAATGAATATACTTGACAAACAGGAAATACAGAATGGTAGAGCAAATAAACACTGTAATACAGAAAAGAATATGAATGGAATGACAATAAACAATAAACTTACTCAGGTCACAGTATTAATAATGTTCCAATCACCGAATAAAAAAAAAGTGGAAATGGTAAAAGTACAAATAGTGTGTTAGGCTATATAACATTAGGTTCACAACTGTTACGCAAAAATAACAAACACAAAAACTGCATCAAATGATAACAAAAATAAATAGACAGGCAATGAATAAGCACGAATAATCTGCAGAAACGTAAAACAATGATATATATCCAAGTGGGGTAAAATGTACAGCGGATGCACATGGCTACAGTGCACAGCCATATGTTATCTGACTAGAAGCTACCTGCTCTTGTTTCTGGGCCAATAAATAGAAATAATGTAATTAAAAATTAGAGATATTGACATCACAAGGACTTCACTCCTGGTCCCCCAGATTGAATTTATTTTGTTTTTCTGCCGTGGCCCTCAGGAAGCAACAGGACTATAACGTTAGGCATAATGTTAGTATTAGTATTGTAGGCTAAACTTACAATCTTTTAATTGAAAAGTATTTTAGATTTTATTAAATGAAGAAAATATTGACTTCAATTAAGTGCTATTTATTGAAGGTTGTATTTTAATGGTTACCATGCTACAATCAATTTCAGCAATGCTAATTACAGAAATTTATGACATTGTTTTTATTCGCTAAAGTCATGTAAATTTGCAACGTTGAGGAATGTAGATGAACACTTTTGGTACCAATCTAATATTTTAATAACCAGGTCTAAAAAGTGATATGAAGAAGGTATTATTTAGATATTTTCACTATGGTTTTAGGAGAAAAAGCCCCGCCCCCTTTAAGACATACCACTGCTTTCTTTATTACTACTGTATCCATACGAAAAAATTAAAATGCCACGACAGCCGTCTTTTAAAGGGTGTTTTTGTATGAACTAGGCCAAGTTCTAGTGCAATTTTTGTTGGAAACATGGTAAAGTATAAACTGTACATTAGTGTTCGTGTTTTTCAGTGTTGATATTCTTGTAAAATGTGCCATTTATATTGATTTTTAATATAAGGATGTCCAGTGTATCCATTTTGAATTGTGATTGTGAAAGTTGAATTTGGAATTAATATGAGCGTCAGTGGTCACAGAATATGCATGACAAACTATTATCTAAATGTATCATGATATTACTGTAAACTGAAAGCATGTTTGTGCGAGGTAAATATGAATGTAATAAAAATGTGGCATTGAACTATGCTAAACTAGGCCTAACATGAATGTTAACAAAATGGAAAGAATTTTATTTTTGAAAGATAATATACTGAATCAACTTTAAAATAGAACATGTAAATCATAAATATTTTGTGATGAAATTTAGAAAGCAAGTAAAGGTTTAGTAGGATAAATTTACATGTCAAAGCTAGATGTTGAGACTATCAAAATTCAAAAGACACTTGTGTTACTTAGTGTAATGTTTGAACCTTTTAATGTATTTTGCTTTTAAATATTAGTAATGTTACTTACTGTATATTATTATTCAATGGTTGACTTTCAGTGATCATTGAATTTGGATAAAAAAATTTCAGATTAGTGAAATCAGCATTGACTCTTAAAGGATTAGTTCAGTGGTCAAGCATGTTTATCTTATATGAAAGAGGACTTTAAAAGAAACAAAATGGTGAAGAAAGCATTCAAAAATCTTATTCCGTTATGGAGATATGCAAGTTTAAAGTTTGGTATCATTTGTGTAGAAACGACTGAAATCAGACTAGTTGAGATGTCACAGCCTCAGATTTCTCAAAATCTTTATGTATTTTAAGGAAAGTATATTTAATTTTTGTCACTTTAAATTATTTTTCTCAAACTTTCTTCAGGTAATATATCATAAATGTTCTTCCTAGATTCAGTTTTACTATTTTTTTTGACAAATCCCATGCTTTTTCAGCCACAAAATCGCAGGACAAAATATGCTAGAATAACATAAAAACTTTTAAGGAATCTGAGGCTATGATATCACAACTAGTCTGTTTTCAGTCATTTCTAGCCAAATGAGGGTTCATAGTTTATAGGCCATAGACCTGAAACACAAGAGTGCACCACAAACCATCAAAACAAAATAAATATGACCCTAGTTTTCAAAAATTGCTTACTCCTTATGATACTGTACTGTTTATAGTTTAAAGGATTAGTTCAGTGGTCAAACATGTTCATCGTATATGAAAGAAGACTTCAAAAGAAACAAATTGGTGAAGAAAACATTCAAAAATCTTAATTCCGTTATGGAGATATTTAAGTTTAAAGCTTGGTATCATTTCTGTAGAAATGACTGAAATCAGACTAGTTGTTATGTCACAGCCTCAGCTTCCTCAAAGTTTTATGTATTTTAAAAAAGTTGATTTAATTTTTTCACTATTTGAATTGTTTTTCTTCAAACTTTCTTCAGATGGAATATTATAAATACTCTTCCTAGATTCAGTTTTACTACTTTTTTGACATCCCATGGTTTTTAAGCCACAAAATTGCAAGACAAAATATGATAGAATACATAAATACTTTGAGGAATTTGAGGCTATGACATCACAACTAGTCTGATTTCAGTCGTTTCTACACAAATGACACCAAACCTTAAACTTAAATATCTCTTTGAGGGAATAAGATTTTTAAACGCTTTCTTCACTAATTTGTTTCTTTTGAAGTCCTCTTTCATATAAGATTGACTTGCTTGACCCTTGAACTAATCCTTTAAATAGATTGTTGAAGCAAGACTACAACCATTGGTCCACCAACAATAACATACAGCACTGTACTTAAAAATTGTCTTTTCTGAAGTTGTTGAATAAAAATACTGCATTTATCAGATTAGTTTTAAAAACGTGATTAAAATATAACTTTAGCCTTCCTGACTAAAACAGCGTGATAGTTGTAATATCAAGTGTACACTGTATGTATCTACAGTACATTATGATCTAGGGATAGTGGTAGGAAGTGCTTCAATATTTGAAGGTGTGGCAAAGGAAATTGAACTTCACACTTCCTCTGTAGCTACTGTATATACATACATACAACCAGATCAAAAATATACTGTACATTGCAAGGAGGTTTTCTTTAGTCACCAACTCGTTGATGTTTGAAATTGAAATGTAACGGGGAGAAGAGAAGGGAGATGATTGAGTTACAGTACGTTATGTTTAAGATAATTTGATGAGAAAGACCGGTTGAAATGTTTCAAGTCTATGGACAAGTAATTTCAAAACTTGTGGACAAGTAGACGCAATTGCAACGTTATTTGTATTGCTTCAGAATGCATTGAAAACCATCTTACTAGCCGAGTGAGAAGCCCATCAGAAACATCGATGAAGGTCATGGTTGCTTCTTGAGGAGGGGGTTGGGGGGGTGGGGCACTTCATACAGTAAGCATTCCAATGCTAGTCTATTATTATATGTGATGCAATAGTCCCTTGCCACATGTACCACATCAGAGTATCAGCTGAAATGAGTTGTTTGGCTCGAAGTGTAGATGGTACATGTATATATATATATATATATATATAACTTACGGACGATAGCTTATTTACATACATAAATTATAACTGATTGGCTGAGAGTTAGATAATATTTATACTTTTTTTGTGGACCTCTCCCGGAGACCCGTTAGATGATACCTTATTTAAATACATAAATTATACAGTACCTCTTAAAAAAATCTCATGATTGACCGTGCCCCTCATGTGCTGTGACTTTGATAATTGACAGGGAGAGGTTGGAATTACCAATTCACCCACACATTATAATTTATACAAAACAGCTCATAACTTTTGTTAGAAGCATATTTTTTAGCTCAAACATCAACATGATTTCATTGTTTTCCCTATTGCCTTTTTAAGTTTTTATATGTTGGAAAAATGTATATTCCACCATGTGGTATGTTTAGGTTGACCGTGTCCCTTGTATATCTTTGATAATCAACCGGAAAGAGGTTGACATTAGCCATTGAAATTAAACATAATTTAAACAAAACCACTAATAAATTTTGTTGTAAGCCTATTTTTATTCAGTGCATTTGTATATCCTCCAATGATTAAGTGTTCTTGGAAGCCGTTAGTGATCCATTCATTTGATAAAATGCAACAGCTTTGCTCCCTTCGACCCCACCATAGTATACAGTTTCGTACCAGTACGTACTGTGATACCGGTACACCGCCCAATTATATTCGGTTATAAAGTATAAAGTGATGGTATTATTTTCAAATATAATCATTTATAAATTGTTCAAAGGCCCACAATAGCATTAAAATTCTGTAGAAAACATATTTCAATGAGGGTATAGATGACACATTATGACAATATAAGGAACCGGTTCAATTTTTACAATGCCAAGTTGAATATCCCTTGCCTTTATTAGGTGTAGCATGGGGAGGTGGGGGGCACTCCTGGATTGAAACTATGACCTCCCAACAGAAGTGAAACGAATATCCCCACTACCAAACAACCCACTTTTTTCACCGATACATATCTTTACATTGAATGCTTTCACAACCTATAATTCATTATATACAGCAAAGACATAAAGAAAAACTAGAACATCAATGATGTAGTTGCTCAACATATATTTTGGGGTATATATAAGCCTGGTTTGTTGGTGGGTAGTTAAAAGTTTGGGTGCTTTTTGGACAGTAATTAAGTGGGCACTTTTCATCTGAAAAAAGAGACACTTTTGTCAGTTTTAGAAAAGTGGAGGAATCTTGCCGCATGGCCCCATAGTTCCTACTTATATGGTTTAAACATACCTGGGATTTGAGGGGAGCAAAGGGCACTTTCCCCACCCTCACCTTTTGTCCAAATAGATACTTTTGTATGGTGATTGTTGTATTTTAGCATGATTTTATAATTCCCCCTCCCCCCTTCTCCCCTTACTCTCCACACACACACATTTTTGACTTTCTTCCACTTTCGGTAGGCAAATCCCGCCTATAGGTTTGGGATAGGGGAGCCAGGACCACTGTTGACAATTACTGATTGGGCAAAGAGGTAAAAGGCTTTTAAAATTGCTGTTTACAAGATTATTGGGGGATAGCCCCCTACCACCACGGCCCTCAGTGTGGGTGCCCTTGGTAAAATGACATGTTTTAATTGTGTTAAATAAATACTAAATGTATGCAACAGCTTCTATGATTTATGTAATATTTGTGAGTGAGTGGATTTCTATTTGTTTTAAGCTTCAAGAATGACCTAGAATATTTTCATATAATTTTTAAAAGGGTGCCTCCAGCCCGGTCTGCCCTTAATTTTCAAAAGGGCACCTCCTGCCTGGTCCGCCATCAACTTAAAAAAGCACCTCCTGCTCTACTTTAGGGCAAGAGGCTTGCCGCCACGGTTCCAACATTGCTGCAAAGTGCCAAAATTCCCACAGTAATGGAGCTTTAAATATCGCTTGATATGTGAAAACTGTTTTTAAGTAAGCCTACAAAAACTGAAGTCTCAACAGCAATAATATGCAAAATTTATTACCAACATTTCCTTTTGAGGAAATTTCAAATCAAATATAGACATACTACATTTTACATCCTTGCATTAAGACATGCTTTTAACTATGGCATATTTTCCTCATATTACTAATATATTAGCCATTTTTGAGCAAAAATTAATTATCACTCTTAATGAATCACAATTAATTAATAATAGTATTACACAAATACACTTGCAAGTGACAATCATTATACGAAATATAACTAAACAGATTTTATAAATTTGTTTTGAAGTTCTCTTTCATATAAGATAGACTAGTGACACCTTTAAGAAACCTGTTACAGATAACCTATTTTATGCATCATTCAGTAATTAGACTCCTTTCTGTACGCAAACAAAAGAACTTTCTGTGTTGTTGTTAAGAACCAGATAGAATTACTGAAGTGAGATGTTACTTGAAGCTATCTCCATGCTTGAAGTTCCCTGGTTATTAACACTGGTGATTTTAAAGGCACTGAAACTTTATAGCCTGTGTTTATCCATTTGCATTATTTGGATTTATAGCCCATTTGGGCTATTCTAGTTTTAAAGCTTTATTTTGAAACGCAAGTTATAGCCCAAATGAGTTATCAACTACGAGTGATACCCCAATTTTGGTAAAGTGTGGGACTAATCCCAAACGGGATATTATAAACCAATTGACACATGAAAGCAGCATTCTTTTTCTCCGGAAATGTTCGCTGGCCCTTTGGAGTCTTTATGTTATTTTTATGCTAAATTTATTTGGATCGTGCGAACGAAAAAAATATCTTTGTCTAGTCAACTTTGGTGAGATTTGGAATGCAAAATTCTTTAAAACTATACACTAGTATGAAGTGTTGTTGCATCCATGGATCGATATATGTAAGGCAAACAAGACAACGCAGCAAAATGTTGAATAAACGCTTAGGACTAGATAAACGCTGCAAACATTTATATATATATATAACGGAAAATCTGGATTTTATATATATATATATTAATATAAAATCCCCAAATATATATGTTGAGTTAATTACCCCCATAATTTACCTATAGATAGTTGAGCTAGCACATCAGTGATGTCTAGTTATAATTAAAAATATGATTTTTGTAAATTATATATATTTATATATATATATATATATATATATATATATATATATATATATATATATATATATATATATATATATATATATATATATATATATATATATATATATATATATATATATATATATATATAATATATATATATATATATATATATATATATATATATATATATATATATATATATATATATATATATATATATATATATATATATATATAAACACTATACATATGTATATATATATATATATATATATATATACAGCCCACATATGTAAGTGCCCCCACCAGGTTACTTTCAGTTTGTGTTGTATGAATGGTTAGACCTGTGTACCCATGTATCAATTGTTTTGTAAAGGATTAGTTCAGTGGTTAAACAAGGTTTGTTTTATACAGTATCTCAAGAACTGATGATTGTATTTTGATTAAATTTGGTGTGTAGTTTTATTATTGCTATTGGGACAAGTGAATAAAATTTGGGACCTACTGTTTTCAGGGAAAGGGCAGAAATATAGGGATGGAGATGTTTCGGGTGAGGTATGTCGAGACTTACAGTAGTTGAAACTTGGTAATGGAATGTGCTGAAGAATGAATTCATGCCCTGAAAAGAAATGTTAACAATCAATTATCTTTACTCAAAGAAAATAAAATCAAGTAGTCTTTGGTATCAAAGAAAAAACAATTAGTTTCTGCCATGAATGGCAAATGATGGAGTGTAATCTTGCCTGAATGGAACTTGTTCAATGAATGCTTAGCTTGAATAAAACTGAAAACATTGAAATCAATCAGAAGGTAGATTATGAAGTTTTTAGAATGCAAATGGAAATAAAAATTAAAAGTGAGAAATAGATTAGGAGGTATTTGCTTTACAGAGTGCTACAATAATCTAGTTGCCTCTCACAATGACTGTCACTGAGGAAACAATTGTCCTTATGAATGCATGAGTGGTCCTTACAAATGCAATGATTGCTTAAAATTATGAGTGAAATGATTGTCTCTATGCAGATCTGTAATTCCTGGAAGGGAGAGGAGGGGGAGGAGAGACTTGTACCACCACTTTTCAGCAGAATTTCACAAATTCAGTACATTTTGAAGAAATTATACCCCCACTTTTTGGACAAGAGGCCATGCCCCCCACTTTTCAAATGAGAATCATGACCCTGTCTCTATGAGTACAACAGCTAGTTTGAACTAAATATTTCAAAATTAATATCATGGAACATGATGGAAGATCTTTGTATGTAAAATTGATCTGATTCATTCAAGTGTGGTCTTTAGAGCTGGAGCATCATCTATCAAATTGGCTTTAAACATTAATCACAAATTACATGTAGGGTGAGAAGTTCACAAAAGGAAGTATCAGTATTATTTCAATTGTCCCTATCAGGAAATGTTCTTGGAAATTGCATATTACTAATATTAACATGAATCAGCATCATTTTCGTAGAATCATTAAATAGGTTAAACCATCGTACGAGTATTGAGTGCAATTGAGGAAATAATCGTATGGATTGAAACAATTTTTGGTTCCGATGCAATAGCATCAGGAACTTATGCGATCCTGATGGCGTGTGTGTTTATGTGTGTGTGTATTTGTATGTGATAGCCAGCTCATAAACACGATATCTCAAGAACGGTACAGTCTATTCATGTCATATGTGGTATACATACAGCCCATGGTCTGTAGATGTGCCGTATTGTTTTTGGTGGTGATGTCATGCATATTAATGAGTAGGCGGGGCTTAATGTAAAAATCTTAAAATGCTCTTATTTTAACAACCGCATATCTGTTTTCATATTTGGTACACTTATGATGTTAGCTATTGTGTATATGTTTATGGTATGAAAACATTGAATTTAATTAATATGCATAGTGGGCGGGGCTTAATATGATATTGCTGAAAAGAGCTTGTAAACACGATATCTAAAAAACGATAAACTGGATTCAAGTCATATGTCATGCACAGATTGCCCAAGGTCCATAGATGTGTCTTAGTGTTTTTGGTGGTGATATCCTGCATATTAATGAGTAGGCGGGGTTTAATGTAAATTTTTTGAAATGCTTATATTTATAACAACCACATATATCTTTTGTTTCATATTTGGTACAGTTATGATGTTTGCTAATGTATACATGTTCATGGTATAAAAACGTTGAATTTCATTATATGCATAGTGGGCAGGGCTTAATATTATTTTGTTAAAAAAAAAAAAAAAGCTTTTAATCAAGGTATCTAAAGAATGATAAACTGAATTCAAGTCATATATGATACACTGATAGCCCATGGTCTGTGATGTGCCTTATTGGTTTTGGTGGTGATACCATGTATATTAATGAGTAGGTGGGGCTTAACCTAACATTCTTCAAATATGATACATTAGAACCATACAGTCTGTTTTGCATCATACTTGCTATGATAATGTTGATAATTATTGTGCACATGCTAGTGTTGTCAATATTTTATTTTATTTCTATTTTATTCTTCTGCATCATGCATGGTGGTCGTGGCTTATAAATAAATATCCTGGAACAAATATTTCATGATATGCAATGACATGACAGTTAATACGAAACTTGCAAATCAATCAGCATATGTAAAAAAGCATCGAAACCACAAAACTTTTTCGTTTTGGTTCTTATACATGTATATGTCAGTCCATGCAACCTCACTGTTCTGCATTTTTTTTATGAGGAATGACTTTTGAAAAGTTGTCCGCTCCAGCAGGGGCACTAGAATATTTTCAAAGTGGGGAGGGGGGGGGGGGGGGAGGGAGGGTGGAGGGCAAAGCAAAATGGTTGCCATATGTCAATATAAAATTTGGGTGCAAAGTACCAATTTTTCACAAGTTGGGGGCCATGCCCCCCCTGCCCCCAGATACTGTTATTGCATTTGGCAATGGATTGATTAATTGGTATGAATCAATGGATTGATTAAAAAAGTCTTGAACATGTTTTATGAATCAATGTACACATTCTGTTCAAAAAAAAAAAAATACTCTGACTCAAAGAAAAAATGCAGAAATGTATGTTAAGATGCCAGATAAAGCTACAGTACTGCTGTATGCATCTAGGAGCATTAAAGAGGTGAAATCTTCACTTAGCTCCTTGTGCCATTTCTCAGTCTCATCTTGTCTTTCAATAGAAATGAATAATTTTAGGTTTGCGACTGACAGTATCTTCAGTTTGCAATTCCTGGTTACAATAATATTAGAAGAAACCATAGTGATATAATGTTCACCATAGTGTTTACATGGGTACCCAAAATATCCTGGTACCCAACCGATTGTGTTGTTACTCAGTTCCGAATAAAAACCTGAGTATGGATTTTCATATTATTACCAATTGCAGACTGTTTCTGTTTCAGAATTGTATGTTAAAAGAATAAATCTGAACTTACAAGAATTATAAAGTGTTTGTTTTCTTTCTATTCCAATGCAATATAATAAAGCAATCATAAAATAATGTCACAGATTGCAGAAATGATGTTGAATGAGTGATGTAGCGAGTAATGTATGTACGCTAGTAGTAGTACATGTACTAGTAATGCAAAACTTAAACTCTTAAAACTTAGCTGTAAAAAAAAGATATCCAAACCAGCACACAACAAGCAGTGTATGTAGTATGCTGCAGAAAAAATATATTACGGTTCTACATTACCAAACTATTTTGAAAGCGTGTCTGCTATTTGCAGAAAGAAAAAATGTAATACCTATTATGAACCAATCACAAGTTGTCTTCAAATGAAATTGTTAGGTGTTATTGAGCATGCACATAATGGAACCATGGAAACATGTATTTATTCCAGAATACCAAGTAATCCGTCCTGTGAAATTTTGAGGAAGTGTGTATATTATTATTTTACGGAATTTTATAAAGACAGGTAAATAAAAAGTTAAGAAACATTTGTATATTATTTCTTTAATCACAAAAACAAAGATACGATTGAAAAAACAAGAAATTTTACAAGATTTTACACTGTTAAATTTGAACACATATACTACTTCCATGAAAAACAGCAGTAGTCGGATACCTGGATACCCGACCGATAATGCAGATCATGTACCCGGTCCGATTTTTGGACCCGGTGCAAACACTAGTTCATCATGTGATGCCGGGCATAGTAGCGTATCATACTTACTATTTCAAGGAGTGCTGGATTTAGCATTGGGGAAAGGAAGGCGGGAGGAAGGGGGGATTGCAGCTATATGAAACAACAAATAAGACTTAATTAAGAGAAAAGCATGAACAATCGGAGTAGTCCTATAATCAGAATTACAGTAATCTAGTATATTTATGTGATATGTGATGAAATGGGCTTGTGGAAAGTTCATTGGGCTAGGGAAATGTGAGGTGAGAAACCTGACGGACTAGTGATAAATTAATATTTTTAAAGCCTTGCGACTTGGTTTTATTTGTTGAAATTAGACTTTGACAGTTCTAACGTGACAAACAATTGCTCCATATTGAATATTTTGTTTGACAGTTTCACCTGAACTTTCCCAGGATCCTCAATGTCATTGATGTATGCTGGTACTTACAGTATACTGTCAGGTGTAAGCCCCCACAGTAAATGCAATGTTAATACTGAGAAGTTTATTCAGAAAATATAGAATGTCTTCCTATTTTAAGAAAATTAATAAAGATTGAATTAATCCCTCTTACAAGGGCAGTAATTATCATCCAGAAATTGTGTGTTGTGTGTGTGCAAGACCCCTAGCTTTGCAGTTTTACAGGGGAAGCCCGCCCCTCCCCCCCCTCCGTGGACCTTTCCTTCCACCTGGGGGTCTGCCCATTCCCCTGGGGTCTGCCCTTCCCCCTGGGGTCTGTCCTATTCCCTGGGGTCCGCCCTGCCCCCCATGATAATTTGTATTTTTATATATATATTTTTTATGGATTTTTTATTTTTTTAAGTTTAATGATCTTAATTAGCCTCATAAATGAAATACCTTACATGGATACAGAACACAGAATGATAGCTTATTAAGCAATTGTTCCGTTTGGCTAATGACTGGTCCTTATCATTTAGAAAGCTCCATTCTGAGATGTATGATTATACTGTAGCTAAAATCCCAGAGCTTCTTTACCAGGGGATTGAGCCTTAAGGGGCCCCCTGGACTCCATGCCGAAAAGACACAGCGCTTTGTGTGCACATTAATGTGCCCCTCAACAAGTCTGGCACCTTGCCCCTTTAAATCAAGCTAGGGGTCTGGTATGTATGGGTCTGGTGAGACATGTCTTCTTATCCAAAAAGTGGGGGAGGAAGGGGGGGAGGGACAAGAGGCAAATTTTCCCCACATTTTACTAAATTGTTAAAATTCTACTGAAAAGTGGGGGACATATCCCCTTGGGAACTACAGCACTGCCTCCTGTCATCACTTGTTTTTAAATTATTATATATGTATTAGTTCTTTTAGTATTCCCTTAATTCCAGGGTGCTGCCATTTTGAAATGACAAGTCAATCCTTCCACAAACCAAACGATCATTGATCAGTACACAATGCAAAGTGTTGACATAAAAGTATTACTGTATGTGAGCTGTTGTGCATGCACAACTGTCTTATGAAATTCAGTACATTAATTCGTTGATTTCCCCGATTCTTTGAGGTTTCAGTACACCAGTAATATTGCCAATTCCCATGATTACTATGCTCATTATTTAGATTGTAAATCATTAGAGCTGTGATGTCAGAAGTGTTGTCTTGACTTGTGTTAAATTATTTATGTGGAAGATTATAACTTGGTTCTGTTTAAGGCATTTGAGAACCTGGTAGAAACCTTTCATTGAGACTACATGATTTAAAGCCATTTGAGAGGTCAAGTGTCTGTGTGCCAGCCATATGACCAAAATGTGGGATGGTTTCCTTCCCCAAGTTCCATAAAATGAGTTCATCAAAGATTAAAAGGTAAAATATAAGGTCGTTGGTTAAGTATGTGGTATGATGCTTTAGAAAAAAAAAAAAAAACCCATCTCAAATGTCACAGTATTGTTTTACTGAAGGTTCAGACTACAGTATGCATGGCACTAAGAACTGCATGAAAAAAGAGGGTTGGACACACACCCTGTTAAACTGAGTGTCACTAAAAAAACCCCATCTTAAATGTCACAGTATTGTTTTACTGAAAGTACAGACTACAGTATGCATGGCACTAAGAACTGCATGAAAAAATAGGGTTGGACACACACCCTGTTAAACTGAGTGTCACTAAAATGAAATTCTAAAAAACTTTACTGAAACATTTAGAAAGTTTTTCTGAAGCACCAAAAGAGTGAGGGAAAGTTGGGGTGGGAAAGGGGGGAGGAGAGATAGGGGTAGGGAAAAAAGTTTCACTATATACAGTAGAAAACAAAGCTCATAATGTCCTTCGGTCTTTGAATCAATAGTTATAAGAATTGACAGTTGACAAATTTTGCTGTAGGTTTTACTTTAATACTGTATGTTTGACTCCTAACTGGTACAAAATATATTCAGTCATTTAGAATTTTAAATATGTTTAATTTGTTCAAAATATATTTTGGAAGGACTGTTTTCAGGGTCTTACACCAGAGCCAAAACAACCTTCTGAAAAACATCACCTTGATATGTTTGAAGGATTAGTTCAGGGGTCAAGCTTATACAAAAAGGACTTAAAAAGAAGCAAAAAGTGAAGAAAGCATTAATAAATCTTATTCCATTAAGGAGATATTTAAGTTTAAAGTTTGGTATCATTTGTGTAGAAACGACTGAAATTAGATCAGTTGTGATGTCATAGCCTCAGGATTCCTCAAAGGTTTTATGTACTCTATCATATTTTGTTCTGCGATTTTGTGGCTTAAAAACCATGGGATAATATCCCACCTGAAGAAAATTGGAGGGAAAATGTAAATAGTTTAAAAAAAATTAAGAAAAATAATTTGAAATAACATTAACAATTGTTAAGAATGTGAGGATGAAGACACTATTTCATAGTAGACCTACTACACCAGTCATTTCTACACAATTGATACCAAACTTTAGACTCAAATATTTCCTTAATGGAATAAGATTTTTGATTGCTTCCTTCACCATTTTGTTTTATTTGAAGTCCTCTTTCATATAAGATGGACTTGCTTGACCACTAAACTAATCCTTTAAGATGCTTCTCTCTCTCTCTCTGTCTGAAATATAGCACTACCCAAGAATTGATTTCTTGTCCGTCATGGATAGTATGTACAGTACAGTACTTCAAGGAGGTTGGGACATGCTTATTTGTGCTTCAATGCTGATTTCTGAAACAAGAATCCTATTATGTGACGTGTATTGCAAAATAACCCTTACAGAAATATCAGCATGCAGCACTCTTGCGACAAGCTAACAATTTTTAGCTTGCGTAAGCATGCTGCAAGCTTGCGCAAGCATGCTGCATGCTTGCTGCAAGCTAGTATTTGGAACAAATACTAGCTTGCTAGCTTGTGCAAGCTATTACATTAGCTAAAGCAAGTGAGCATAAAATATTTGCTAGCTTGTGCAAGCTTACAACCAGTTTTGCTAGCTTGCACAAGCTTGCAGATAGTTTTTGCTAGCTTGTGCAAGCTAATTTGTTCCAAATACTAACTTGCAGCACACTTGCTGCAAGTTTTTAACATGCTTGTGCAAGCTAAAATTGTTAGCTTGTCGTAGGTTGTTTTGGTCATCCTTTTTGACACCATTTTGACCTACAGTTCTCAACAAAATTTGCAACAATTTAAATTTGTATTTTGCATTCTGAAATGACTGTCTATTTAGTGTATGCCTGAAATCTTGACTCTTGATGAAAAATATATTTAAATTGCCACCTAATGACCCATTGTTAGGAAATAGGATGTGCTACAGCAAATACCAAAATCTAAGAGGATTGGTTTATCAGTGCTTTAGTTAGTGCTTTATTTACTAGTACGCCCCAGTCATAAGAGAGCTGTGGGCAGGGGTGGACTGGCCTGCCGATCGATTGATCTTGGATTGGTGGGCCGCTGGCCTCCGAAGGGAGCCGAGGCTACATAAGCTTATAAGTATGGCCCTACATTTTGGTTAACCATGGTGTAAAGAAATATAATGTGAGCCGGTCTTCACCTCAAAATTGGAGGCTGGTCCTGCACCTGGATTGGTGGAACAATATTGGCTAGTCCGCCCCTGGCTGTGGGATGGGAATGTCTATTTGAGTTAGTGTGTAATGTGCATAGTTAATAGTTAAGTGTATGTTGTGAATTTATCCTTGACAAAATTAGTTGGAAGGGAGGGTAGGATAGGGGAGAGATGTATCTAAAACAGGGTAATGAGAATTTAGAAACGGGGTACACGTTTTTATTATTTCACTTGCAAGTTGCACTGAATGACATTTAGAGAAAATATTGGGAAAATGTATCATCTTCTATTTCCGACTTGACTTGCTTCAGTCAACGCAGCTGTAAAATGACTACCAGCAATGTTGGGGAGTTAATCTGCGATGGACTGGCATCCCGTCAAGGGGGAGTTAATGTGCTCTCATCCGCTTGCGCCACTGAAATTGGGGATAAGCACTGGCTCTATTAGCCTAATGGCTCGGATGGATTTAGCTTTTTACTCTATTTCCTGTGTACTCAAGTTTTGAGTTTTAAGACTTTTATGGTTTACTTTTCTCTGTGAAGACATTTTACATATAAGTGTTTTTTTTCTTCTTTCATTTTCTTATTCTGTATCTAAAAGTAATATTTGGATTAGATCATCTGCAATCCCTGATTTGGTTGTCATGTAAAAACTCTGTTATGTTACAACCAAAGTAAAACTGAAACAAATCTCTTTTTATGCTGTTACTCAGTTGTCTGTACTAACCATAGCCATTCATAAACAGGGCAGATGTTAATTAATGTAGCTGGCCTGACAATTCACCACACCAGCCTGAGGTATCCTGTGTATGCAATAGCCAGCCGAGTCTTTATTAATAGGATGGAATGGTATTACTGTAAATGAACTGGCGATATATATACCTTACCCTGGAATGAGGTCATGTTGGCTTGTGTACGTGCTTCTGTACATGTGCATACTGTATTTGGATTCCAGTGCATTGGGATTGCTGTACCTGCTACCTTTGTTTTAAAGGTCTGTGGGCCTTTAAAATGTCTAAATATTTAATTGTGTAGAAATAACTTTGAAATTCTGTGTAGAACAGTTTTCAAATTTTAAAAAAATAAAAAATTATACTTTCTCTGAATTTTGCATGTTAAAATGGCAAACAGCTCAACATTTACAGAAAAACTAGGTTGCCTCAAGCTTGTATAAGCCAACATATTGAGCTTGCGCAAACTTGCTGCAAGCTTGCAGCAAGCTAGTATTTGGGACAAATGCAAACTTGTTAGCTTGCGCAAGCTAGCAAAAACCATTTCACAAGCTTGCTGCAAGCTTGCTGCAAGCTTGCTGCAAGCTTGCTGCAAGCTTGCTGCAAGCTAGTTTTTTTCTGTAAGGGAAGTTCGTTATGTAATTATTGCTGTCCTATGTAGATTATGTTAAGTATTATCTATAAAAGCCATTTACAGGCCTTTAACTTTTTCTTGTAAGCTCAAATGAAAGTATTTTGTCACAGTGGGTGCAGAATCTTATACCCTTTAATTGATTTGAACTGCAAGAATGACTTTTGACTGCATACTTGATGAAATGTTTTTCGACCATTTTGTTAAAATGATCTATTTTTTTGATTCAGTATGAATTTTTGTTGTTGTACTGTAGCAGATGACAGTATATCGTTACAGTATATCGTAACATTCAGTATCAACTACTATACAATACTTGCATTAGTCACTGTTGTATATTCCCCAAGTTTGCCTCTCTGCATTTTAATGTGATTTGAATAGCCATTAATAACTTATTCTAAATGGCAAGTACTTGGCTGGCTTTCCACTCCGTAAAAGAAGTCTTGTGAAAGGTTGTTGACCTTAAAGCCTGCCTTACAGAAATTTTAGCTTACAGCACACTTGCGACATAATTGCGACAAGCTAACAATTTTTAGCTAGTACAAACATGCTGCAAGCTTGTGCAAGCATGCTGAAAGCTTGCAGCAAGCGTGCTACAAGCTAGTATTTGGAACAAATACTAGCTTGTGCAAGCTAACACTAGCTTGTGTAGGCTAGCATAAAATATTTGTAAGCTTGTGCAAGCTTGCAGAAAGTTTTGCTAGCTTGCACAAGCTTGCAGGTAGTTTTTGCTAGCTTGTGCAAACTAATTTGTTTCAATACTAGCTTGCAGCACGCTTGCTGCAAGCTTGCTTGTTGCATTAAAAGATATACAGTATCGCCTCTTATAATAATTGCATATATCATCATTAGGATTGATTTGCTGAGTAAACATGTGTTCATTTGTTTTGCAAATACAATTTCCTATTTTAATTGAAAGAAGGGTGGAATTTTGAATGAAAAAGCACATGTGTTGACATTCATTTATGGTAATGTACAATTTAATAGAAATAAACTGCTCTTGCTTGCCCATTGTTGGTAATAATCAGCTCGCCCAAATAATTTGCTCAATGATGAGCTCGGCTTTGCCTTGCCCATTATTCTTCAAATTATTTGGGCTTGCCTGTCATTACTCAACAATAGGCTCGCAATTGCAGTTTATTTTTAAATATACGGTATTAACATATTTGAAAATAAATAATTTTAGCTTTAAAGATACATAGACATGTAGATAAAACATTAGCTATGAAAATCCATTGTATTAGCAAACATTTAATACAAATTGGTAAAACATTGACCATTTTACAGCAGTTTTAAATCTCAGGCATCAATTTGCATATTTTATGCAAATTTTGTGATGTATTACAGGGCAACCTTGGTATTTTCTTTTGTAAATCCTTTCATTTGTAAATGTGTCATTCATTCCTTGATGTGGTGCAGCAAATTCTGACCAAAGGTTTTTAAGACTGCCATTACCCCAATAAAGGAAAATAAAATATTTGTTAGCTTGTACAAGCTTGCAGAAAGTTTTGAAAGCTTGTAGAAAGTTTTGCTAGCTTGCAGATAGTTTTTGCTAGCTTGTGCAAGCTAATTTGTTCCAAATACTAGCTTGCTCTGTAAGCTTGCAGCATGCTTGCGCTGTAACATGCTTGTGCTGTAAGCTTGCAGCATGCTTGCGCTGTAAGCTTGCAGCATGCTTGCGCAAGCTAAAAAATAGCTTGTTGCAAGCTTTTGGTAAGCCTGACAATATATAATATTGACAATATATTAATATTTCTGTAAGTGATATCATAACCAAAAAAATTGTCAAGTTCTGGTTTCAGCACAACATTTAGCCTGAGTTTCGGCTGGAACCGGAACTTTCAAAAATCTTAAGTTCCGGCCAGAACTAAGTTTCTGCACATTCCTAACTGGAGTGGAAAATAAATAGTGGCTGTATGCTCTCATACTGTACAGTATGTTTTCCTTGAAAAGTTTGAGCATTCAATGTGGGTTACACACTGCACTTGAATGATAGCCATAAACTGTTGTCTAAATTTGGTTAAAAATTGAGTGGAAGCCAAATGTTCCACAGATGGGGGCCTTGTAGGAGTAAGATCTTATAACAAGATTGCACAAGCTACCCACAACCTCACACACACGCACACACCCACACTCATACCCCCTTTTATTATTTGAAATGTACAGTATAAAAGTGTGGTAATGGCTGTAAGAGATTTTAGGGGGGGGGGGGGGGCATGAACATGATTGTGGGACAAAAAGTCATCATCTTTTTTAATGATCCATTTATAAAAAGCAATGATTAGCAAATCCCCCTATGGTGATCCGCCACTGCTTAATAGTTACTTGAAGGACTACAGTATGCAATTCATTAAGGCAACACTGCAACCTTATATCATTATTAATCATTATAAACTGCTCCACGCAGCACAGAACCAATGCTTGCTTTTTTATCTGAACCAAGTACAGTAGATCTTCGCTTCATCGTGTGTTTTACAATCTAAAGCATTCAACATTGTAATAATCTTTCACCAGGGCATTTTCAAGTTGAAATCCATACTGATCCTCTTGTAATGCAATATTCATAGACAGGAGCCATGACAACTCCCTGGTGTATTGCTGTGGCTGTACATTATGCCTTGGAATCTGAATTGCTTAATGAAATGTTATACCAGGGAGCTGTTATTTGGAAAATACCTCACTGGTTGTACACAGTGGAACACTTTTATAGGGTTGTCCATGCATGGTTTAAACAAAGCAGATGATTTTTCCATGCATGGTTTAAAAAAAGCAGATGATTTTTTTTTATGAAGAAACAGTTTTTGCTGTTGCGCAAGCTAATGTTAGTTTGCAGCAATCTAGCTTGCTGTACATGTAGTACTACTATAATTAACCTCTTTAAGTATGGAAATAGGCCACACCCATGGTAGCAACAACACAGTAACTAGTTGAGAGCAAACAAACCTCAAATCTGCCATCATGCATAAATAATGCATTGACATTTAGATCTTCATTTGGCCTGCTGCAAATTTTGATCCATTTATGTCACTTTTCCGGATCTTTAGAGTTTTTAACAAAAGGAATAAACAAAATTCTGTTTGCTAACCATTCTGGGTAATGGGAAATCAGATTAACAAATCCTGTATAGCGGGTTAGTAGGTGCAATTTGTCATTATTTTGTCGTCACTCAGTCTGTGTGTGCAGAAATTTGTTTTGTGCATTGACTGCATGAGCGCCCCACTAGCTATATGTACAGAACTTTACCAGTAACAGGTAGGATTTTGCCCAACTTGTTTACATAGATTTTTTGGCCAGGCAAATTTGTGCCGTGATTGGTTGAAAAAGCTGTCAACCAACAAACTCAAGAGAGGTTAATTGCAGCAAGCTAAAACTGTTAGCTTGTTACAAGCTTCTTGCAAGCAAGATTTTTGCATCCGATGCGATCATCATCAGGAACCTTTGCGGTCATGATGGTGTGTGTGTATGTACAGTATGTGTGTATGTATGTGTGTGTGTGTGTGACGCTAGCTCGTAAACACGATATCTCAAGAACCATACATGGGATTCATGTCATATGTGGTACACAGATAGCCAATGGTCCGTAGATGTGCCTCATTGTTTTTGGTGTGTCTTGCATATTAATGAGTAGGTGGGACTTAATGTTAAAATCTTAAAATGTTCATATTTAAATTAACACATGTCTGTTTTGTTTCATATATATTGTAATTATGTTGTTAGCTAGTTTGTACATGTTCATAGTACAAATTTTTTTTCAATTTTAATTAATATGCATAGTTGGTGGGGCTTAACATGATTTTGTTGAAAAGAGCTTGTAAACACAGTATCTCAAGAACTATTCATGGGATTCAGTTCATATGTGGTGCACAAATAGCCCATGGTCCGCAGATGTGGCCAATTGTTTTTGGAGGTGATGTCATGCATATTACTGAGGTGGGCTTAATGTTAAAATTTTAAAATGTTTATATTTTAATAATCACATGTCTGTTTTGTGTCATATTAAGAGTAATTATGTTGTTAGCTAGTGTCTTCATGTTCATGGCACAAAATTGTTGAATTTTATTAATATGCATTCTGGGCGGGGCTTTAACATGATTTTGTTGAAAAGAGCTTGTAAACACGGTATCTGAGGAACTATATATGGATGTGGTACAAAAATAAGCCCTTGGTCTGCAGATGTTCCCTATTGTTTTTGGTGGCGATGTCATGCATATAAATGAGTAGGTGGGGCTTAATGTTAAAATCTTAAATTGTTCATATTTTAACAACCGCACTGTATGTCTGTTTTGTTTCATAATTGAAATAATTATGTTGTTAGCCAGTGTATACAGATTAATGGATAATGATGGTTGAGTTAAATTAATTGTAAAATTCCTTTCTTGTGAGGACTAAGTTATTTGCTTATCAATGTAACATTGAGCCCATTGTTTTATAACATTTATTATACAATAGCTCAAACTTTAAATTCATATTCCGTGTCGGAACCTCAAAACCTTTGGCTTTCTGGTTCTGTAAGGGTGCCTGAATAGGGTAGGGGAAGGCAGTTACATTATTTGCAACACTATGATATATTTATACTCAGTACTTTTACACATAACTTTTGTGATAGAGGAAGTATAGTAATCCAGGAGTGGGTATAGATTTTTGAATTCTTTGAAATGAAAGAAAATTGGTGCTATTTAAATTTAAGATTTTTATTGTTATTCTTCAATGGAACATCTTTCAAGTTGTGACCCATGATGTGAAACATTTTTTTGGGGGAAGAAATGAATAAATAATTTAAAGATAAATAGCTTGAACCCTTACAGAAATTTTAGCTTGCAGCATGCTTGGGACAAGCTAACAATTTTTAGTTCGCACAAGTGTGCTGCAAGCTTTCCCAAGCGTGTTGCAAGCTATTGTTAAGAACAAATACTAGCTTGCATAAGCTAACATTAGCTTGTGCAAGCAAGCAAAAAAATATTTGTTAGCTTGCACAAGCTTGCAAACAGTTTTGCTAGCTTGTGCAAGCTTGCAGATAGTTTTAGCTAGCTTGCGCAGCTAATTTGTTCCAATTAATAGCTTGCAGCATGCTTCAAGACGCTTGCGCAAGCTGAAAATTGTTAGCTTGATGCAAGCGTGTTGCAAGCTAATATTTCTGTAAGGGAATCTACACTTGGTGCGCTCTTGGGAAGTGTATTGTGTTTCGGGTGCTGCCAGCCCTCCATTGTGATACAACATACATGTATGTGTTTTTACCCTCACCCTCCTGGACGGGGGATAGCAACTATGATCTTTGTGTTGATAAGTTATCTGATGTTTTGCTTTAAAGATTTCATGATGATCACTAGTAAACTCGATGATGTTTTTCTTTTCAGCGTGTGTACTACCTCTCGTTGGAGTACTACATTGGCCGTACTCTCACCAACACCATGGTCAACCTTGGCATCCAGAGCGAGTGTGATGAGGCTTTGTACCAGGTATGTGTGCCTCTGATTCTCTAAACGGGCAGGTCAACATGGACATATGTATTGTATTAGAATTCTAATACACGTTTGGTTTCTACATAGCTGGAATCCAATTGAATATTTTCTGCTTCCTGTTGAAGTAGTAAGATGTGTAATGTTAACAGTTTTGTAAACACAGATGTGTGCATATATTTTACATTTAAAGGGTTAGTTCAGTGGTCAAGCAAGTCCATCATAAATGAAACAGGACTTTAAAAGAAACAAAATAGTGAAGAAAGCATTAAAAAGTCTTATTCTGTTAAGGAGATATTTAAGTTAAAAGATTGGTATTGTTTGTGTAGAAACAACTAAAATCAGACTAATTGTGATGTCATAGCCTCAAATTCCTCAAAGACTTGATGTATTCTGTCATATGTTGTCCTGCGATTTGGTGACTTAAAAACCATAGGATATGTCAAAAAAAGTAGTAAAACTGAATCTAGGAAGGGTATTTGTAATATATCTTAAGAAAGTTTGAATAGAAATAATTTAAATAGTGAAAAAATTAAATAAACTTTTGTTTAAAATACATTAACAATTGTTAAGAGTGTGAAGATGAAGATGCCAACTTTCCATAGTAGCCTTAATACACTAGTCATTTTTACACAAGACAAGACAAAGCTATAAACTTGATTATCTTCTTAACGGAATAAGATTTTTGAATGCTTTCTTCACCATTTTGTTTCTTTTGAAGTCCTCTTTCACAAAAGATGGACATGCTTGACCACTGAACTACATTAATCCTTAAAGAATATGTACAGGTAGATAAGGTGCAGTGACTCAGTGGTTAAGGAGTCAGGCTTGTATTCGAAAGGTACTGGGCTCGATTCCCCTCATCACTGTGTCCTTGAGCAAGACACTTTACTTGCTTCAGTCCACTCAGCTGTGAAAAATGAGTACCAGCACTGCTGGGGAGTTAATCTGCAATGGCATCCCATCCAGGGGGAGTCGTGTACTCTCATCAGCTGCCATGGAAACAGGGGATAAGCACCTATCAGCCTAATGAAATCAGCTTAGGTATGTACAGGTAGATCATGCTTCATCTGACTTGGAATATAAAGATTCATAAGATATTTCCAGCATATCTTTGTTATAGTTATTACAAAACTGCAGTATACAGTAGACAATTACTTATGCCAGCAACATTTATAGAATGAACTAAAATGTAATATTAAATGTTAAATGTAATTTGACCCAGTAATGAGAGAATGGCTCAGTTTGTGGTGTTTAAAGCAAGGCTTATATGAGTCGGCTTTCTTTTCATCTCGTGAAAAAAGAGAGGAACCTCAGGCCATTCTTATTAAATGATATTTCGTGACGTTTTTGTTGTCGGGAAATGAACAGCAACCCCCCCAGCTTGATTCAGAAAGGAGCGGGATATCAATCAGGGATGTAGTCAGAAATTTGATATGGGGTAGCCTAACTCCTCAAGAAATATTTAAGTTTTGTTTTTCTATGTATGTAGAAAGTTCTTGTTGGGAAGTGTAAAACCATTACGATCTATGTATAGAATATCAATTACGATACAGTATTTCTTTGAATGCTTTTATTAAAACAGTTAAACCCCTAAAATACTTGTACACAAAGAATAGGGGAGTAGGACGGGGAGGGGGAGAGACTATTGCTATGCCCTAAACTTTCCCTCTGGATACTTCCTTGGTGTAAATCCCAAAAGGGGCATCATTAGTTAACCCTTGCTCTACCACGCGGCGATATTATCGCTGTTTTGGGTGCCCTGTCTTTGACTTTGCCTCCCAGGCGCATTTTCAAAAAAGCGTTGGTAGAGTAAGAGTTAAAGTAATATGTTCCTGCATCACTTTGTATCAATTAGGGAACTGTAAATTAAGAATTACCATAACAAGAAAGTGAAAGCAAGTTTGAAATTGTATCATTATTATTTTAGTACATGTAAAACAGGAGGTTGGAAGTAATTGGGAGCAGGACAGGGTTTAGGTAATCAGGGGGCAGGACAGGGTAGAGGTAATCAGGGGGCAGGACAGGATAGAGGCAATCAGCGGGAAGGACAGTCATAGGGAGGAAGGAAAGAGGTAATCAGGGGGAAGGACAGGGTAGAGGTCATCAGGGGCAGGACAGGGTAGAGGTAATCAGGGGAAGGACAGGGTAGAGGTCATCAGGGGCAGGACAGGGTAGAGATAATCAGGGGTAGGACAGGGTAGAGGTAATCAGGGGCAGGACAGGGTAGAGGTCATCAGGGGCAGGACAGGGTAGAGGTAATCATGGGGTAGGACAGGATAGAGGTAATCAGGAGGCAGGACAGGGTAGAGGTAATTAGGGGCAAGATGGGGGTAGAAGTAATCAGGGGAAGGACAGGGTAGAGGTAATTAGGGGCAAGATGGGGTAGAAGTAATCAGGGGAAGGACAGGGTAGAGATAATCAGGAGGAAGGACAGGGTAGAGGTAATCAGGGGGAAGGACCAGGTAGTGGTAATCAGGGGGCAGGACGGTAGAGGTAATCAGCAGGCAGGACAGGGTAGAGGTAATCAGGTGGGCAGGGTAGAGGTAATCAGCAGGCAGGACAGTGTAGAGGTAATCAGGTGGGCAGGGTAGAGGTAATCAGGTGGGCAGGGTAGAGGTAATCAGGTGGGCAGGGTAGAGGTAATCAGGTGGGCAGGGTAGAGGTAATCAGGTGGGCAGGGTAGAGGTAATCAGGCGGGCAGGACAGGGTAGAGGTAATCAGGAGGCAGGACAGGATAAAGTAATCAGGGGGCAAGGCAGTTACAGGGAGGAGGAAAAGAGGTAATCAGGGGGCAGGACAGTCACAGGGTGGAGGGAAAGAGCAGCACAGTGTTGAGTACTCAAACTCCTTTAAGAGAGCTTATACTGGGGAGAAAAGGGGGTCTCACAAATAGTGATACGTTGACATGTAAAAGTAATCTAAAATGTAAACCCCACCAGCCTGAATTAATGTACAGTATGATGAATGTCATTAATCATGATATACATGTATCTTATTAATTAAGATGTGGAAGAATCATTGTACCTGTATGTGGTTATGCATCATTGTAACATCTTCACCTCAAAGATGTTATTTCATGTTGAAGTTCATTCAATAGTAAAACATTTTGTCAAAGTTCAAAACATCTCAAAATCCGATATTTTCCTCATTTTCCTATCTCTCTTCAAAAAATTAATTTCTTGCCTCGCATGCTTATCTCCACGCTTGCATACATTTTGTACCCTTAAGTACATCATACTGTATGTTAGCTGAAGTCCGCCATAAAGTTGCCCTGTAATACACTTCCTATAGCTATAATAAACATGTGTGATCATGATGGTCGCACCTTTCACATTCATATTTTCTTAATGATTTTGAAAAGCATAATTTACTATAGAGCACCCCTTACTTTTCACCACTTACAAGTTCAAAAAATAAACATCTTGACTTACATGCCTATGTATGCCTTTCTCCATACATGTGTACATTTTGTACCCTCATATGTTAGCTGAAGCAACTGTAAAGCTGCCCTCAAAGGAATATTCCCATGAATTTTCATGTTGATATAAATGATAGAGGACTACAAAAGAAACAATTTGGTGTAAAAATCATGTTGATATCTGTTTCCGTTTAGGAGTTATTGCATTTCAAAGATTGTGCGAGTGTGTTGGAAAGTGACCTTACAGTGTACAATGTGATGTCATAAAAGCAGATCCAATACAAATCTTATGTATTTCTATGAAACAAAAAATTTTTTTTTTTTTTTTCCTTAAGGAGTGCAAGGTTCATGAGCAGATGGGCAAAGCTTATTCTTGTAAAGTGCATGTTATACCCCATCTCAAAAATACTTCCAGTAATTTAGAAAGAGGCAATTAATTTTCAAAGAAATGCACAAAAATTGTCTTGGATTTGCCTTTATGACATCACACTGTACACTGTGAGGTCACTTTTGAACACACTCACACAATCTTTGAAATGCAATTACTCTTAAACGGAAAAAGACATCTACATGATTTTTACACCAAATATTTTCTTTCATATTCCTCTATCGTATATATCAAAATGAAAATTCACGGGAGTATTCCTTTAAATATACTTTAACGCTATGATTTTAATGGTCAAACCTTTCACTATATAACTACATGTATTGTGTCTTGAGTGTATATCATCTGTTGAATATATTGCCAGAGTGAGATGATAATTGGATTTTGTGCGTGTGTTTCAAGTTCTGATGAGACAGATAAAATATATTTGTTAACAATCTAATTTTTCTGACCTACCTGACCAACTTAGGAAATGAATAATGAAGCGGCATGAATGAAGTGTGTGGAGCAGAATCAATTATTTGAGCATGGAGGTACCTCCATGATTTGAGGAACAATGTGGTAGAATAACAACATCTGTACATGGAGGTACCACTTTCTGTATTGAGGTAGACGTTCAAGAGTAAAATGTTCATTTAGGTGTTTGGAAAGAAATGGTGAGATCTACTGAGAAGGTATGTCAGGTAGATACTTGATGGGATTCAAAATGATGCGTAAGAAAGTAAAGAATAAGCTTGCACGGTTTTGCCCGATTTGAAACCGGTTGAAAGTACAAAACTGCTTTTAACAGAAAACCTGGTTTTTAACATATTAAAAAAATCTATAATTTTTTGGTTTGTTATTAATGAACCAAAATGATGAACCCTGCATTTGACAGTGTAATTTTTTTGTTTAGGTTGGTCAAAGGTTGTCTAAATTTATCTAACTTTATTCATATTTACCTATCTTTATCTAAAATTATCCAGATTTTAAAAGATTAATCAAGATTTATGAAGATTAATGAAGAATTTAATTAAAATTAGTTAGATAGATTCAAATTAATTTAGATTAATTTTGTCAAACTTGGACACACTTGGACAAATTAAATTACACTGTCAGATGCAGGGGTTCATGATCTCAGTTATTATTATAATTATTGTTGTTTGATGCAAAATTCAAAGAGGTTGTACTTTCACACTCTCTAGACTTACTATATGTAGATATCAACCATAATTTTAATTAAAATGGGACCATTAGCAAAAAGACTAAGTGCAGAGGGTATATGTGGTCAAGCCCCCTGGATCTGTGCCTGTATACTATTATACATCTTACTTCGTAGAGGTATTAACGATTCAGTATTTATAACCGATCTATGGTATGCTCAGAGTCATGTGGTTATTTAATAGTATTGCCTCTCTTTAATATACTATCATGAACAGAAAGATACCACACATGCATGCTCCATGAACTAGGTGCATTGTGTTTGTTCACCTGGTTGAACAAACAAATGTACTATCTTACATCCATATAGTGATGTGAAGTGTTTATTTACAAAGTTCATTTGAAATGTCAACCTTTGACCAGGGATATGTTATTTGGGAATAACATATCCCTGCTTTGACAGCCAGAGCAACAGTGTCCTGTATTTTGTTAATTTCATTGTCCAATTGCATGCTGACTTATCAGATTTGCACTTTCCTCTAAGTAAAATGTTTGGAGTAGGGGTACTCTGTACTTGGAGAAGGGAGGGAGGGGGGTACTGCAAGGACTAGGGGCTATATGGTTGGGGACTAGGAAAGAAATATATTAAGCATACTGTAACTGAAATATTTTTTGATTGTTGAAAATGCCCCTTCCCCAGTAGAGAGGATATGCACAGAAATGTCACCAATATAAGTTTCACATCTAGGTATAAGATAAGCTTTAGAGTATGAATTATAAAATGTGAGATTTGAGAAGGTTGTGTGGGGAGGGGGAGGAAGGAGTTCTTATTTCTTTTAAATGTTGTGTTGAAGTAAGATCTTTTCCCATCAATTTTATGTCAGAGGCAAAACTTTAAAAAATTGTCATAAAGTGTGAATGTGGATCGACAAACTTCTAAATTGAATTTGAAATATATTTTTTAAACAGTCTGGTCCATGCTCCTAATTGGGAGAGCTCCCGAATTTGTGCTGGTGAAAATGGAGAAAATAATTTCATCGTTCTGTTACACCAATAAAATTTGAATATTTCACATGCATTTTTCCTACCTTTGGCTTAAAGCTATTTAACCATTATGTATTTCTTTAAAACAATTTGAATTTGGAAAGATGCATTGTGGATTATAATGACAACAAATCTCTTATTTGGGAAATCATTTAATTGTGAGATCTCCCGATCGGCAGCATGCACCAGACTAAAGATCGGGACTAAAGAGTTGTATGCAGCATTTTCTAAAATACTAAGAAGATTGTGACTCTGAATACAGCTCAAATTCTCCTACACACAGTAGATATCTTCATTGCTTCTAATGCACAAAAATCTAAGAAATTGACACTGGTTCATTTTCCAGACAGACTCCTACTGCTGAGAGCTTTCTACAGCGGTTAAAAACCCCATCTCACTTTGTAAGATGAGTGAAGTTGCAAATGACTATTGGGCACTGCATATACAGTACGTAAGAAATTCGAACAAAATTATTGACTTGTGAAGAGAGAACAAGACTCTCATCCTCACCACAGGGCACAGAGTTAGAACTGTGAATATGAACACTTCTCTTGATAGCTTAGATATGTCACATACTAAATGCCCTGGGGATTATCAGCGGGCAGATCCTATTCAGGTATAGGGATGATTGGTAAACATTGGTATCTTGTTGAATGGCAAATGCCAGAGATGATTTAGAGCATGCAAAATCACAGAGAGAAACTAGACTTTTGGCTAAAAATAAAAATTATCGACTTCTGAAGAGTATCAGTCTGAAGGCACAGAGTTGCATGTAGAACTGAATATGAATGCTTCTTGTTTGATTCAAAGCTTAGATACTGTGTGTCACATACTAAGTGCCCTGGAGATTATCAGCAGGCAAATCTCATTTAGGTATAGGGATGATTGGTAGACAGGGTTATTTTGTTGAATGGAATGATGGCTATATTCATAGGGGTAGATTGGAATGGAGGGGGAAGTGGGTGGGGTATATACCTCCCAATTTTTGCCCTAGTATTTCCAAAGCATAGTAATTTTTAATTTCACCTGGCAAATGTTTGTGTTACTGTCTTCTGTCAGTAAAAATATCAGTTCTAATCAGGGGATGGTCTTTAACATCACATGGTCTGAACGCGCCCATTTTTATCCCTGTGGGGTACTTTTTGGTTCCGATGCGATAGCATAAGGAACCTATGTAGTCATGCTGGCATGTGTACTGTATGTATGTGTGTCTGTGACAGAAGCTTGTAAACACGATATCTCAAGAACCGTGTGGTGGATTTATGTCATACTTGGTATATGGATGTGCTGTTGTATGTAGATGATCCCTATTGTTTATGGTGGTGATGTCATGAATATAAATTAGTAGGCGTGGCTAAATATTAAATTATGTTAACAAGCTTGAACGCGATATTCCAAGAACCGTGTGGTGCATATATGCCATACTTGGACTATGGATGTGTTGTGGTCTGTAGATGATCCCTATTGCTTTTGATGCTGATGTCATGAATATTAATTAGTAGGCAGGGCCAAATGTAAAATTTTGTTAACAAGCTTGTAAAAACGATATCTCAAGATCATTATGGTGGATTTATGCCATACTTGGTATATGGGTGTGTTGTGGTCTGCAGATTACCCCTATTGTTTTTGGTGCTGATGTCATAAATATTAATGAGAGGGTGAGACTAACTGTGAAATTCTGTTTGATGTTCATATTTCTACAACCCATGTGTCAGATTTAAATCAAACTTGGTATGATGCTGTTGATAAAAGCAAAGATTATACAGGATCCCATAGAATGTTGAGTAGTTGACTTCATCATTACTCATATCAGGCAGAGCCAAATACAATTTTTCATTGGTTGTTGTGATTGTGGCTCATAGCTTGAGGCACAAACCTTGAGGCACAAACCTTAAAGGACTGGTGACATGTAGAAGCAAGTTTGCTTTAAACTGATGTTTGACACTCACTGAATAGTAACCCCTATTTCTCCAAAATAATATTTGAAAAAGTGAGAATCACGCTTTTTTGAAGTTCAGAATAACCACTTTGTGTGGTGTCTGCAAATTTATTTATATATGTGACGTTGCAAGTTGTAGACCCCACAGAACTGTCTGTGTAAATGCATACAAAGTAATTACAGACCTAAAATGTTGTCAGCAAAAAGTTAGGAAATTTCATCCTTTGATACCTTACAGTAGATACAGAAGAATGCTTTTGAGAACTTGACAGAGACATTATAGACCCCCATAGTATACCTGAAAATGCAATCCAACCATAAATGTTTGAGATATTACCGGGAATTAGCCAATCTGAGTTGGCTGAAACGCCAAGTTCAGACCTATAGGCCTACCTACATGTATCCCTTCAGGAATGCCTTTACATTACAGCAGATTTAAGGTAACTTACGAATACATTTTGGAAATGCCTCTTGGTCTCATCCGGTACATTCACTGATTCATACAATTGACTCCTTTTCATCTAAGCGTATACCATCATGCGATCTATTTCCTAGAAATCAGCAAAAGAAAGCTAAAAGTTTAGGCCTACAAATGGACTCTAGCTAAGTAGCCGATGAATACATGCATTGTTTGTGTAGGTCTATGTCAGACCACCGGAGATAAATGATATCACTGCAATGTCCAACTTGACACGTCACAAAGTTTTAGTAATGAAATTAGACTAGAAAGTTAAGTAGTTTATATCGATCAGCAAAAAGGTTTTTCTAAGATTGTAAAAGACAGACAATTTTTCGAACTGCATATGTATTAGAAAGTTATTCAAATTTAAAAATACATCAGTTGATATTAAAATTGTTACATGTCACCAGTCCTTTAACACTTTAAACATGAAACAAAGTATTCACAAATTACATGTTCCAGTATGATAAATAAACTAAAAGTGTAAAGAACACAACATTTAAAGATATAAAATCAAAACAAATTTGCTTCTAATCTGAAGTAAGCATCGGAACCATGTGGGATTTCTCCCTCTGGTTGAACTTTGCAAAGAAGGTGAGGGAGGGCACATCTGTCTATGCCAAGAGCCTGGGTTCACATTGTAAGTTTTCCCTGTACCCTGTTTCAAAGATTATTTTAAAGTGTTTTCATAAATTATAAATGGGGAAACAGCATACAGTATGTGATTGCTTTTTCAAAAAAAGGTAAAATGTACAGAGGGCTGTTTGGCTCAAGATTGTCTTTAGGGAAATATATGCATGCAATGTGCATAAAATTTCACAATTTCAGTCTCTTTTATGGCAATATATGTGTTAAGCTTGCGTGGTCTACCGTTTCGTAATTCAAACCGGTTCCACGAAACTGCAGTTTCGGTCTGACTCATGTTTTATCAAAAACCGAAAGTACGAAAAGATTTAAATCACTGTAAGAAATTGCCAAAAGATGGTAAAAATTATTTGGTTTTCTTTTTGTTTTCCAGTATTGTTTACATCACAAGTAAATCAATTGAAACCAGTAGTTTCAATCGATCCTTTATCAATAAATGACCAGTGCATACGAGATGTACTAAGTTTAATCCTGGTGCATTTTGAGAGCCCAAACTTTTAGATTTAAAGAAAGAACATGAATGACCGATGATATCAGAATGTTCTTGTTTGCAATAGAAATTTATAACATCTCATTGAGTGTACTATGTGCAGTTTATAATCTTCACATACAGTGCAACAGTTGCATTGAGTATTTTTCTGCATTGCTCGAATTGTAAGATTACACAGAAATGTGTGAAAGGACTTTGACCGTAGCATGATGAATAATGAAGTTCTTGATAAGTGGGAGATCTGTTCAGGGTTGCAAATACAAAAAGTTTGTATTAGTGGAGCTGCCATTTCCTGATCTTAGAGAGTTATTCATGCATATTCATATGAACTTTGAACTCTGTAAGGATAATAACAAGCACAGCCCTTTCAAAAGGGCTTGGCTGTGGCCGTCGACTTTAGGAAAAAGACACCCCATTAGCAAGGTCCGAATAAAGACTCATAAAGACTGCGAATATGTTTTGTTCAATTCAATTGCTATTTTACAATGATATGATGTTGGTTTGACCAAATGAATAAGTGTTTCGGGACTCAAAAAGGGGATACTGTTTAACTCTAGATGGCTGATAATGTCCACATTACTTCAGATTTAATCCACTTCCTTCCCAGTCCTCAAGTTTTATCAGGTCTACGCAGAGCTATGCAATCACAAAGAAGATAATTAATATTATTGTTTTGACATATATAAGTATACGTCAATCCAGCAACCTGACAACACACATTGTTCACCTTTTTCAATAATGGTATTGCCCAACTTATTTTGTAATGAGGGCTTTAAATAGAATCCCATTATTGTTTTTAAAGTTTTTACTTTTTTTGATTACTGCTTAAAAAATTAATCATGTAGTAGTATTAATTTTCAAATTTTTTTAAATATATCAAAAATTTTAGTTTTAATTTACAAATGTTTGTTATTATTCTTAACTTTTTAAGTATAGGGTATCAAAGATATTACCGGTCTTTAGAATTGGTCACACCCACATCACTCACTCCCACCTCCTTATTGGCTCCCCCAACCCCTCTGCAACAATTGCCACTGCACCCTCACAATCCATCACGTTCTCCTTGCTTGCCCCCTGTACAACCTTCCTAGAGCTTCCCTCGCTTCCCACAACTCAATTGTTCTTCCAGAAAAACCTTTCAGATGAAATTATCTCCTTCCTTCATCATGCTTCCCTCTGCAACCATATTTAATTATCCTCTTCCACCCCCTCTCTACTTTGTTTTTGTTTTACCCATGCACCTCCTCTCTCGATCACAGCTTTCTGACTTTTTGTTCTTGAATTTCCCTCATTCTCCCCCTGTTTCCTTTCCTTCCAACTTTTAGAATGATCTGACCCCTCAGGCACAATTTGACCCTTGTTGTCGTGGTGCCGTTAAGCCCTCATCAAACAAACAAACAAACAAACAAACAAAGATGGCGGATTTTGAGCATGGAGCATTGCGATTTTAGTCCTGTGTCTTGAGGGCTATGACAGAAAAGGAAGGGTTTGAAAAGCATAGGGTACAATTAAAAAGATGTGAGATACATGTACACTAGAGAATACAGTATTGAAAATGACAATGTTTGGTACCATACATGTATATCCATTTGATTCTTTAATAAAAAGCAGGGAACAAATATATGTCAGTCACAGTCCATCACATTCTCCTTGCTTTCCCCCTGTACAACCTTCCCAGAGCTTCCTTCGCTGCCCACAACTCAATAGCCGAGCTCTTCCAAAAAAAAAAAAAACCTCTGGATAAAATTCTCCCCTTCCCTCATCATGCTTTTCTTTACAACCATATTTAGTCCTCTGTCCTATATATACATCACATTGAAATATAAATGGTTTTTAACAGATAATATTGCTCCAGAACAATGGGAAATATGTACCTAAATCTTCAAATAAACACCCATTATTCTAAAAGAATTTTTTTTTACATTGTTTTTTCTCAAAAAAAAATCACAGAAACAATGGATAAAAAAAAATCCATAAGTTTAAACATATCATTTTTTCACTATTTTCGTGGAACTGGTATATAGCTTTTTTGTTAATGAAAACAGTCCAATTTATTATTGAATGCTAGGTCCCACTATTTCCTACTGAAAGGGCATCATTTTGCACACTTTTTAAAGACCTGCACATTCAGGAGTCAATAAATATTTATAGAAAATGTCCTTTGCTACTAAAATTTGGAAGAGTGGCTCAGAAATCTACACACACTGTTTGTACTTGTGCTGCTTACTGTATAGACAGTTTGAATTGTGAACAGACAAATTAGTGGGAAATATCTTTTAGTTTTGAGGATAAAATCTTTTAGTTTTGAAGATAAAATCTACTTTCAGGTGTCAATTAAGGGCTTTTTCACATAAATTTGGGGATGCGTATTCCTTTTAAGGAATTAGATGCGATGTTAGATTAAAACTTTCATTGATTGCAATTGCTCAACCATAACAAATAATGAAAATTAATTTATATTATTGTGCAATGTCTATGGCAGCCTTTACATACAGAGTTAAGGTACTGTATGTCTGGAATTAATAATTTCTGCCTGTGGAACATATTTTTAGGTAATATTTATTGAAATTTGATGACTTTAATCAACTCTTAACATTATTGACTGCCTGCAACTTGATATTATTACAAATTACAAACTTTTTGTGGCTGTACAGTAAAGAAAGGTGCATGTTTGGTTGTCATGTTAACTTCATTATTAGTTCATGTATAATACAATATTGGTGGAAAACATATCGATATACCAATATGACCCTTGAACTCAATATCAACCATATCGATATGGGTCATCATCGAATAATATCGATATATCACCCAAGCTTACTTCTCTGTAACACTTTCTTGTATCCCTCTGTAACCTCTTTCTGTATCCTTTCCCTGTAACCCTCCTCTGTAACCTCCTCTGTAACCCTTCACTGTATCCCTTCTCTGTAACCTTTAGTCCCCCTTCCCCACCCCCTCTCTCTCTACATTATTTTTTCACCCATACACCTCTCTCGATCCCAGCTTTCTGGCTTTTACTTCTTGTTTTTCTCTCAATCTTCCCCTGTTAACTCTCCTTCCTACCTCTGGAATGATCTAACCTCTCAGGCACAATTTGACCCTTGCTGTTGTGGTGCTGTTAAACTCATTTAACAAACAAACGAAGTGTAACCTTTCTCTGTAACCCTTTCTGTATCCCTTTTCTGTGTCCTTTTCTATATACCTTCTCTGTATCCCTTTTCTGTATCCTTTTCTGTATCCTTTTCTGTATCATTTCTCTGTATCCTTTTTCTGTATCCCCTCTCTGTATACCTTCTCTGTAACCTTTCTCTGTAACTCTTCTCTGTATCTCTTCTCTGATTCCCTTCTCTGTATCACTTCTCTGTAACCCTTTTCTGTACCCCTTCCCTGCAACCCTTTTCTGTACCCCTTCCCTGCAACCCTTTTCTGCAACCCTCTGTATCCTTTTTCTGTATCCCCTCTCTGTATACCTTCTCTGTAACCTTTCTCTGTAAGTCTTCTCTGTAAGTCTTCTCTGATTCCCCTCTCTGTATCACTTCTCTGTAACCCTTTTCTGTAACCCTTTTCTGTACCCCTTCCCTGCAACCCTTTTCTGCAACCCTTCTCTGCAAACCTTTTCTGCAACCCTTTACTGCAACCCTTCTCTGTAACCCTTCTCTGTAATCTTCTCAATATCACTTCTCTTTATCCCTTCTCTGTAACCCTTGCTCTGTAACCCTTCTCTGTATCCCTTCTCTGTATCCCTTCTCTGTAATCCTTCTCTGTCCCTTTGTATCCATTCTCTGTATCAATTCTCTATAGCTCTTCTCTGTATCCCTTCTCTGTATCTTTCTCTGTAGCCCTTCTCTGTAACCCGTCTCTGTAGCCCTCCTCTGTAACCTTTTTCGGTAACCCTTCTCTTTATTCCATTTCTGTAACCCTTCTCAGTATCCCTTCTCTGTAACCCTTCTCTGTAACCCTTCTCGGTAACCCTTCTCTGTAACCCATCTCTGTAAGTACTTCTTACAGCTTGGATCTTTGTTTTTACAGTTGGGTCTGAACATTGAGGAGCTTGAAGAAATGGAGGAGGACGCTGGTCTGGGAAACGGTGGCCTTGGACGATTGGCGGGTAAGATGAAGAAAATTCCTCACTTAAAAATCAGGATTTTTAATAAAGAACTTAACTTACATAGAGGAAATATGGATCACACTGTATATCTGTATGTGTGTGTGGTTTTGAAAGGAAGGGGAGGGGGATGGATCACACACCCATTTTTTAAAACTTGTCTGTAAAGTTGGACTTTGTTAATTCTGTGGTAAGTGCATACTGTGCAATGAATGGTGTCTTTGTTGGTAGATGATAATAAAAGTATATTACATGTATAACAAGATACTCATGTAAATATGGACATAAATAGATGGTAAAATTCAGGTTTTTTTTTACTTACTATCTGTAATTATTAATCTATCAATATCATGAAGATAACATTGAATTTGTTTTAAATTCGTTTACATGAGTTGTTGGCAGGTTTGTTCGAAAATAGTTTACCGTATTATTCAATAGTTCTTCAAACTGTTTATATCAATGTGAATTTCAGATGTGCAGTGCATAGAATGAAATTGAATACAAATTTTGTAAGCACATCAGAGAGGATAATATGTTGCATGAATGATTATTTAAACATGCAGCCATTATAAATTTGTTGCTGCAGGTTTTGATAGCTTTTCATTTTCGTGCTATTTATTGGTGAGCATGCGAAACATAATGAGAACTATGTAATGACGATTAGTATGCCTGACCGTTTAAAGTTTTTCCTGAGATTTTTTAAAATGTTAGTTTTTTGAGAATTTTCCGAAAATGATAAAGTTTCTTCAGAGTTCCTCAAAAAAGTTTAAATGTTTTCTCAGATTTCCTTATGGAAGGTTAGAATTTCCTTACAAAATGTTAACAGATTTTCAAAGACACTTAAGACAGATTGAAGACTAGTTACCTAAAAGTCTACAAAACATTTGATATTTTCTTAGAAGATAACTGAAAATGATATAATTTTCCAATATTCTTTAGAGATCCTGAAGCGTCTCTCTCGTAGCACTGGAGATTTATAATCCTTAAAATTCTTTAAAATGTTTGATACTTTTGGCATAATTTATCAAAATACAATTAACATAGTAACATGTATTGAGTCTGGGAATAAGAAATTTGTGACAAACTAAACCAATTAATGTTGAATTGTCATAAAAAAAGGAGTTAATAGCAGTTAATTATAAATTTAATGAGTCTGGGAATGAGAAATGTATATTCTGCAGCTGACTGCAAACTACAACCAATTAATGTTGTTATTGATTGTCATAAAAAGGAGTTAACAGCAGTTAATTATAAATTTGATTATTTAACCTGAAAACGATTCTTTAAAGATGCTCAACTACACATATAATTTCCCTACTGAACAGAACAAGAGCAAAGTATGAAACTTACTTTGTTGATGAAGATTGTTTGTGAGAAGGAAGTTTCATGAAATCTGGAAAATTGGAAACTTACCATGGCTAAAACAAATGGACTGAACTGAATTGAATATTTCCATGCATTATTTTATCACTTGTCTTTCTTTGTCTCCCCAGCCTGTTTTTGGATTCCATGGCAACACTAGGACTGGCTGCTTATGGATACGGTTTGCGCTATGATTATGGTATATTCACCCAGAAGATCAAAGATGGGCATCAGGTAAATTTGCATATGATCTCGGAAAATTAAAAACAAAATATTATCTTAACTACCAACAGAAACTCTGGTAAAAAGAACATGAAATCAAGCAAATTCATTGGAAGCAAAAGTCCATTGGAACCAATGTAAAGTTATATCATTTATTAACTTGAAATTTAGGGGATTTTGATTTATTCTGTGTCTTGGCATAGTAAGTCAATGCAGGTCTTTAAAAGTCAGTCTTAGAGTGAGTTTGTTGCCAAACTACAAATCTGTTAACTACAAAGTTTGCTCTTTGTTTCTTATCATAAAATACCTGACAAATATTATTCATTATGTATTATTATCCCAGCTAATTGTGGCTAAATGTGTTTTTAATTTACTTGACTGCACAATTAACTGAAAGAAGAGGATATTAATTACACTTGACAAGTAAATCTTGTTTTAGAGACACTGAAATTAATCTTAATCTTAGTAGGAATTTATACAGCACCACTAGTATCAAAATTATAATCAGCAGCACTGTACATACACACAAATTATACATATCTATGCACAATTACAAATGTATGAACAAAGATGTAATCTAAAACAAAGTAAATAAATAAGTTTCAAACCTTTTTTGAATGAATTTATATTGGTTGTGTTCCTGAGATTTAATGGAAGCGAATTCCAAAGAATGGGGCAGCATGGGAATGATTAGGGTCCTATTGATTTTTGACTTGGTGGGTGTTATCTTGTATTTGTTTTAATGTGAAGATCTTAACCGGGGATCTCAAGTTTCTAGAGGGGTTGTCTTTAATCAATAGGTCATTAATATTTTACATGGCTCTGCGCCATCTTACCTGTGTAAATTCGTTGACCTATATGTTCCAGCACGTGAGAACTTGCGTTCATCGTCTCAGGTTCTGCTTCAGGAAAGAGTCGCGAGAAACCAGTGGGGATCAAGATCATTTTATGTCGCAGCGGGCAAAGTGTGGAATGGTCTCCCACAAACTGTCTGATCCGCTAGGTACCTGGACAGATTCAAAACTGGTTTAAAACATTCCTTTTTAAAAACCTTTCTTGTTAATGTTGCACTGTTATGTTTATTCCAGCCTGGAATGAGTTTGAACTGTTTTACTGGCTTGTTTTTTACAAAGCGCCATTAGTGCCTTTTGGCGGATACTGGCGCTTTATCAAGCATACATTATTATTATTATTATTAATATAAGATGGCGCCAAACCAACTCTAGCTTTAAAGGTAAGTAGAATGATTTCATTGTTAATTCTATGTTCGACCTTGAGCCAGTGCAAAATCTTTAAGAACGGGTGTTATATGCTGAGATCTTTTGGTATTAGTGATTAACCTAGCAGCGGCATTTTGAACTCGTTAAAGTTTTTGTAGCTGGTATTTTGGGATTCCGAATAGTATGGTATTACAATAGTTTAAATGGGATGTTGAGAGTGCGTGAATTAATTTAACAAGGGCCTTTTTATTTACATAACGTTTTATTTTGTCAAGTTTATAGAGCTGTGCAAAAAACTTTTGAAGAAATGTTACGAACTTGAAAATCCATCAAGAAATTTTTGTCAAAATTACCCCAAGGTTTTTAACACTCACAACTGGTTTTATCTAAGCTTGACCAACTGTTATAGATTGAATGTTTACTTTGGAAAGCATTTTATTTCAGGCTTAAAGAAGGAATTCCGTTTTATTGTCATTGACTTTCAAATTATGTGTAAGCATCCACATTCTTATATCAGCAATGCACGAATTCATAGCTTGAACTGCAAGCAATTCATTCTCAGTTGTACCAGGTTTGAAAAACAAATACAATTGATGGTCATCAGCATATTCTCCTACAGAGGGCAAATGTCTACTCATAACATCATTCAGAAAACTAAGTAACCTAGAAACAGTGTAGGACCAGTACAGCTACCTTGCGGGGACTCCACATTGAAGTGAAAACGACTCGGAGAGCTCTTTGTTGACCCGGACTCTTTAAGCTCACGGTTAGATAAGTAACTTATAAAACTATTCTTGACATTATTAATTAAAACAAACTTGCTTTCAAGTATCTGAAACAGAATACTATAGTCCACTGTTATATGTAGTGCTGAGGTCGAGCATAAGCAGAAGAACCACATTTTGGTCGTCCATTTCCATAAGCATGTCAGAATGGATGTTAGTTATAATTGTTTCTGTGCTGTGGCCCTTCTTGTAGGTGGAATTTTGATTGCATGACAAAGAATGCCTTCCATGTGGTCCAGAAACTGACCCATAGAGGCTGACTCAATCAGTTAGCGACATTACACCTTTTGCATGCATCAGCAAATCTTCAAACTTGTTATCATTCCTATCTCAAAATATACCATTTTAAGCTCTTTTTTTTGCAAAATAAAAAAAATGAAAATACTACTCTGTCAACAGCAAGAAGAGGCTAGTACACTTGACATTATTAACATTATTTGAAGTAAATCTTATCATAGAGACACTTAAACAAAGGTCCTTAAATATCTTTCAACCTTTTGCATGTATCAGTAAATCTTATAGAACTAAATTAAGCTCAATGAGTGAAGCCAATATGTATTTATGAATTTACAAAAAATCTGTTGATTTTCACATTTTGGCTTTATTCACCTGCATAGACTCAATCAGTTTAGTACCTTGAAATCTTTCAACATTACACCTTTTGCATGCATCAGCAGCAAAGCAAATCTTCAAACTTGTTATCATTCCTATCTCAAAATATACCATTTGAGGCTTTTTGTGCAAAATCAAAATACTACCTGTTAACAGCAAGAAGAGGCTAGTACACTTGACATTATTAACATTATTTGAAGTAAATCTTATCATAGAGACACTTGAATAAACTGTACACCTTTTGCATGTATCAGTAATATAGAACTAAATTAACAGAGAATGCTGAGCTTAATTGAGTGAAGCCAATATGTATTTATGACAGTCACCAAAAAATCTCTGTTGATTTTTACATTTTGGCTTCACTAACCTACATAGCGGTCAATAGAAACTAAGTATTCTCGGTTAATTTAGTTCTATGGTAAATCTTCAAACTTGTAGTCATCCATATCTCAAATTATATCAAAGCTTTCTGCAAATTAAAAGACTAATGCCCCAAGAATCAAATTCTACCAGCAGGGAAATCAAGCCAATATATTTCTCTTAGGTTTTGTGTACGTCCCGAAGCTCCCTTAATTTCATTCCGCATGCTGTTACCTATAATTGAAAACTGCAGATATCTGATTGAGGCAAGTGCTATCAATAAGATTTGTAAGCTGCAGGGTCCTGCAGTGTACAGGTGAAGGAACCTTGTGAATTAATGCATGTTTATGCATGAACTGATGCTACACAAGGTGTTCTGGACAGTTGTAGGAATTTTTTTTTTTTTTTTCAGGTTTTGAGTTATGGGTGATTGTAACTCATAAGTTTGAGGTTTTTTTGACTTATGGATAACTTGTGATGTATAAACAGAGAATACAGCTCAAAATTGTTCAGCAATTTATATCGCTTTTCTTTATTTCAGCCATTGAAAGTTATGAGAATGTCTTGAAAATACCTGAAAAGGATAATAGTAACAAAATACACCAAAATCAACAATGGAACAAAATCATAGATACCCAAAACTTATTTATGGTGACCTTGCAACTTAAAACAAAATCAGAACTAACCATCCACTCAGACAAAATACCCAGGGGAAGGGGAGGGGAGGGGATGCATCCATATGTGAGGTAACTTTATGTGCTGCCTGAGCAGGTGCCTTTTTTGCATATTTTTATAGAACAGTTCCAAAAAATATGGCTTTACTCTTGTTTATTTTGTATTCCAGTTCCATTTTTACAATATTTTGTTGAATACTCATACTGCAGGTATCAAAATCGACTTCTTTCAAACTGCGGGTATCAAAAGTGTATAGATTTCATCTTGCAGTTGCAAAAAATCTGTCATACAATGCCGGGTATGTTTTTCGGTTGAGGCTGCACATCCCTACCACTCTTAGTATGAAGTGCCCCCCCCCCCTCCCTCCCGGACAAAATATTTAACTCATTTACAATCTTTTGAGAAATGCTAAAACGCTGAACTTTAATCCGTAGAACTCTAATTCTATTTCAAACTGTGACCATCTGTCACATGAGGATTAGCTGAAGCATGCACCTCCCCTCTCGATCACAGCTTTCTGACCTTTTGTTCTTAAATTTCTCTCATTCTCCCCTCTCCCTGTTTCCTTTCCTTCCTACCTCTAGCATGATGTGACCTCTCAGGCACAATTTGACCCATGCAGGAATCATCAAACAAACAAACAAACAGGTTCCAAGTCAAAGCATCACTACCAGATAAGAACTTGAATACCTGATTCATATCGCCACTTACTCTCCTCAACTCAGGCGGCTCAAACCAAGAATTCACATCCTAGATTGATAAGAAAGATTATTTTGTGAATAAGTCTAAATGGCTCTTTGCTGAACCTGCTCAAAATGGTTTATAACAGGCCACACTGATAGTAATTTAAAATGATTGATACACAGCTTTTTCCAAATGAGGTATACCATTGTCTTACAAATGTTTAATTTGCTGTCATCATTCAAACTCTGTATTTTATCATTGTTAGGCTATGCAAAGTAATCAGTAATTAAACTGTTTGTACCAAAGAATAATATTATCTATGAAATTAGTGGAGTTATTGTATAACATTGTCTTGGAAACAGTTGTTGTCATCATTCAAACTCTGTATTTTATCATCGTTAGGCTATGCAAAGTTATCAGTAATTAAACTGTTTACACCAAAAATAGTAATATCTATGAAATTAGTGGAGTTATTGTATAACATTGTCTTGGAAACATTTGTTGTCATCATTCAAAACTCTGTATTTTATCATCGTTAGGCTATGCAAAGTTATCAGTAATTCAACTGTTTGTACCAAGAAATAGTAATATCTATGAAATTAGTGGAGTTATTGTATAACATTGTCTTGGAAACAGTTGTTGTCATCATTCAAACTCTGTATTTTATAATCGTTAGGCTATGCAAAGTTATCAGTAATTAAACTGTTTACACCAAAAAATAGTAATATATATGAAATTAGTGGAGTTATTGTATAATATTGTCTTGGAAACATTTGTTGTCATCATTCAAAACTCTGTATTTTATCATCGTTAGGCTATGCAAAGTAATCAGTAATTCAACTGTTTGTACCAAGAAATAGTAATATATATGAAATTAGTGGAGTTATTGTATAACATTGTCTTGGAAACATTTGTTGTCATCATTCAAAACTCTGTATTTTATCATCGTTAGGCTATGCAAAGTTATCAGTAATTCAACTGTTTGTACCAAAAATAGTAATATCTATGAAATTAGTGGAGTTATTGTATAACATTGTCTTGGAAACATTTGTTGTCATCATTCAAAACTCTGTATTTTATCATCGTTAGGCTATGCAAAGTTATCAGTAATTCAACTTTTGTACCAAGAAATAGTAATATCTATGAAATTAGTGGAGTTATTGTGTAACATTGTCTTGGAAACATTTGTTGTCATCATTCAAAACTCTGTATTTTATCATCGTTAGGCTATGCAAAGTAATCAGTAATTCAACTTTTTGTACCAAGAAATAGTAATATCTATGAAATTAGTGGAGTTATTGTATAACATTGTCTTGGAAACATTTGTTGTCATCATTCAAAACTCTGTATTTTATCATCGTTAGTCTATGCAAAGTAATCAGTAATTCAACTGTTTGTACCAAAAAATAGTAATATCTATGAAATTAGTGGAATTATACCATCTAATTCGCAAATTTGCACCACATGTGTCTGTTTAGGGAACATTGACTTTTTGCTCATCATAATCTGCTACATTGTATGATTACCTCCACCAACAAAGTTGGATGGAGGTTATGTTTTTGCCTCTGTTTGTCTGTTTGTTTGTCTGTCTGTCATCAAGATATCTCAAGAACTTATGATTGGATTTGGATTAAATTTGGTGTGTGGTTTTGTTACTGCTTATGGAAGAAGTGATTAAAATGTGGAACTAATTGGAACAAGAGAAGATCAGACATTGAGGGGTGGGGATGTTTTAAAATGAGATCTGTCAAGACTTAAGTTGTCAAGACTAAGTTGAAACTTTCCAATGGAATGTGCTGAACAATGACTTTGCACTCTGAATGAAGATCCAAACAATCAATTTTCTGTTCTCTGGAATCAAAGAAAATGAAACAATTGGTTTCTGCCATGAATGGAAAATGATGGAAGGTGAATCCTGGCTGAATAGCAGAGCTCAAACAATGATGCTTCACTTGAATGAAACTGAATTTAATGGTATGGCTTTGGCAGAAATCCAGTCAGAAGATAATCTTCAAGTGTTCAGATTGCAAATGAACATTACAGATCAAAACATGGGGGATGAATCTTGGTGGGTCTAGGATTTCTGAGGTAGATTATATTGGGTATGGGGATCAAATGAACTCTAAAATTATTCTAGGCATGTTGGAATTGTAATGGGGCGGAGGTATGCGCTCTAGAGAGTACTAATATTTTGTTATGCATTCAGGCAATTTTCCATTCAAGCAAATCTCAATATTTCATGGCCTGAATATGAAATGATGAAAATGATAATTGTGTCAATAGCAGTGGAGCATGTTGGGGATGTATATTTGCTGTACATGATTGGGTATTCACTCATGGTTAGGAAAGTAATGAGCTATTAAAGACAAAAAAGGATTTCACGATGTAGAAATGTACGTTAAGAGCAATCTTGCATGATGGAAAGGATTACATTTTAATGCTTAGATCATAAATATGAATGTGTGTGTTGTATGTTTGCAATCAGCTTGATTAGATAGGCATTTTCATGCTTTCATTCATAAGAAATTTTAATTATGATTAATTTGATCATTTGTATAAACCCTTAAAGACCCAGGGGGTCCAAAACATGACTGAAATTTTTCAGAACTTTTTGTTCAGAATCAATTTTCATAACTTTCCTTTCATTTGGTATCACTACAAGTTTAGTTTATATGATTGCTAAGACAAACTTTTCAATAAAAAAGAAAATATTGACATAAATATGTAAATTTTAAAATTTTAGGCTAAATTAGGCAAAACAAATTTGAGCTTGTATTTTTTTGGTGAATAGTGAAAATGATTTTTTTACATATATAGATTGTTTGTGAAATTTCCTTTCCAATGATACCAGTCTAAGTTTTTTTTCTTTCTCAAAGCATTACCTACAAAAACAATGAAAATAAACACTGCTGTTAGTACTCGCGAAAAACAAAGCCGTGCATCTGGCCTGATATTCAAACCCTGGGTGCCCACGTTGCAATTCCACACATTACCGCTAGACTACCTTGTGTATGTCCTAGTGTGTGGATTTATTTTTTAACTTATATTATGGTGGTGAGTAACGATGGGGTAGTTGCTCTTTTTTATTTCAATCAAAGTATGTGAATTGGCCTTTCTAATGGTGTATTTCGCATGGGGAGTTATATCGCATCGAAACTTTAATTTTTGCCAAATTTTGGTCTTAAAAATGCTAAAAATCATGATATTTTTCACAACTTTTGCCAAAAAAAGATATTGATAATAGGGGCAATCAAAATTTGACCAGAATTGGATGCATTGATGGCTTTGTAAGTTCCTCATGGGTTTTCTGGCAAAAGCGAGGTCTGTAAAGTATGGCAAGTAAGTCTTTGAAGAAAAAAATTGTTTGCATGAAATTTTGTGCAATTTTTTAATTTTCTTTATTTCAACCCATCTTTTTGAAAAATCTTCAACATAATCCCCATCAAAAGGTTACATTTTCTGAAAGAACTATTCAAGCTCTTTCAAATGATACCAGGATCACTGATGTGGGCCTAATTGATAAAGCAAAATAATTTTTTTGAAAAGTGCATGTCCAGTCCACTGTATCACAACCACATGGGAATTTAAGGGTTTATGGTTTTCAGTACCATTACGTGTACGAAAAGTGTGTTTGAATATTTTAAGCCTCAAGAAAAATATGTGCTCACTTTTTAGATGCCAGCTCCTGTAAAATCTTGTACTCAACTTGACAAATTGGCGGGGGGCTGGGGATCCTGGGGGGTGGGGATCTTTTTGGCGATCTCATTGTAACCCTGACAAAATATTTGTTAGTTTTTTTATGTGGATATTTACATTAGTGGATTTAATCAAAATAAGAAACATTTAGAGGTGAATAAGTAGTCTTAAAGGATTACTTCAGTGGTCAAGCATGTCCATCTTATATGAAAGAGGACTTCAAAAGAAACATAATGGTGAAGATCACTTTTTAGAAACAAGACTAGTTGTGATGTCATAGCCTCAGATTCCTCAGTCTTTATGTATTCTATCATATTTTGTCCTGCGATTTTGTGGCAAAATCTTATTTTATAATATACCACCTGAAGAAAGTTTGAGGGGAAAATAATTTAAATTGTGAAAAAATGAATAAACTTTCTTTAAAATACATAGAGATTTTGAGGAGATAGTCAAGTTTTAAAGTTTTAAACTTAATTATCTCCTCAACGGATTAAGATTTTTTAAATTTTTTCTTCACCATTTTGTTTCTTTTTAAGTCACTTCTTTAGAAACACTTGTGATGTGAAAATCAGTTATCAGTTATTTTCAATACATTTTTCAAAAGGAATTGGAGGGAAAGGGCCAGTGAGCATTATGACAGACTTTGGAGATCTAGAAATGATTGATGATAATAATGAATGATTGTTCCATTTATATTTAATAATTTCAATTTATGTATTGTTCTGAAAGGTCTCAGATGGTTCAAAAATAAGTGATGTCATAAATGATGTTGCATTCCATTGATTCATTTTCATTGGTTGATTTCCAGATTGAGCAGCCTGATGATTGGCTGAGGTATGGCAATCCTTGGGAAAAGTCCAGACCAGAGTACATGATCCCAATCAACTTTTATGGCAATACAGAAATCAGGGACGGGAAGAACGTGTGGGTCAACACCAAGGTGAGCAAAATTTATTTCATGATTGTGAATCTACTTTTGGCTTTATCAGCACTGGGGTAATGGGGGATTGTGGAGGTGGATTGGTGGGTGGTGCATGTGGGCACTGTGTGGCGTGGGGGTAGGGAGGGTTGGTTGTCCTTGAACGGCCTGGAGGGAGACGGTCGGGAAGGAGAGGGATGTGATGGGATGGAGCTTATGGACAGAAGCCAGACAAGTTGCAAATAACAGAGTCCAGTGGAGAGAGTGCACTGCAGCCTTATGGGATGGGAGGCCTGAAGAGACTAGGTGAGGTGAGGTAAATCTACTTTTGTGTTTTAACATTTATTTTTATTTTTACAAAGAAACCAGATCTCATTTATACTTTTTCTTTCATTTTATGATAATATGCTTCCTTATATATGGCTATCCCTAGAGCAAGGGTTGTTGATTAATTTTTTCCAAGGGCCATCATTTCACAACAGCCTTAGGCTGTGGGCCAATCGCATGACAAAACCAGCATTACGTGATTAACAAAACCCGTCAAAACAATCCCTGAATACAAACAAGCTGAGAGTGCACTGATGTGAAGGACGTATGCCAGATGTTGCCGGTTTTCTTATCAGCTTTCCTTTGACAAGCTGCAAGTCTGCCCATTTTATAACAGAACTGAAAGTAACATTTTGCTTGATAAGCCGTGATGTTATAGTGCGCAGATCTACCTAGGAAAACCCCAAAATAAACAAGTATTTTGGGATTTTTACCGATCCCATTCAGATTTTGTTCCTCGCTACGACTATTGTTGGCGGGTCAGAGTGGATTGTCTGGGGGGCCAGATTTGGCCCACGGGCCTTCTATCAAGAAACACTGCCTTAGGGTATTGGCACATTTGACTCATGAGTGTTGAGGTGCTGTTAAACATCAACAAACCAAACCAAACCTTAGGGTATTGTGTGTTATTCTATAACAGAATTTCTCCAAAATGTTAGGTTGGTAGGATTGCAACATTTTTAGAAAAATAAAAGATTTTCTGCATACCTGTAGTGTTTTGCCTGTTTGTTTGTATGATCAATGATTGGGAAGTCAGCAATATCATCATATGGGGTTAACAATGCCAAGCTGACAATGCCAGTTTCCGAATTTGGATGAGAAGTGGGAGAACACTTGGTACTCACCCTGCTCTTTGTGAGAAGTGATCAGAGAACAGGATAGGGGATGATGAACCCTGCCATCAGAAGTGCCATTTAGTGTTCTCATTCGATGGACAGTGAGTGCCACCATTGGCTGCTTTTTCCAAAGGCTGGGTGGGGGAGAAGGTTTGATGGAGATGACCAACCTCTGCACTTGATGTCTGTGTATCGTTCTGCAAATCTGTGAAAATAATCGTGGGTTAAATCCTTGTCAGACTCAACGTTCATCCTCCATCTTCTTAGTCGTACAATCAACCAACCAAGCCACCTGTCTCATATATGTGCACTAAAGCACTTAAAACTGAAGATTACACAAAGCCACCTGTATATTATGTGCACTAAAGCGCTTAAATTAAACATTACTAAAACTAAACATTACATAACTATTCGAGTTGGTAAGAATTTTTTCGGGTCGAAGTCTCAGGAAACAAAGTATTTTCAAGGGTGGACATGTTTTAAAAGTTTCCACAGGCTAAAGATACAAATTCATGATGTGTTCTCAAATGGTATTATGAATGATTCATGAACTTGAATTGTTTACAGGAACACTACTTTTTGGAATTTTTATACTTTTTGAACACCATGTTTCTGCCACAGGTTGTGTATGCCATGCCAAAGTATGACTCCCCCGTAATGCACGAAACTGTTTTTTTGTTGATTTCTTTCAGCCATTACCAGGATACAAGAACAACACAGTGAACACCATGCGTCTCTGGTCTGCCAAGTCTCCCAATAGCTTCAATCTAGAATTCTGTAAGATGTACATTTTTCTTATATATTTTGTTTTTTTAGGCAAATGTGTAGAGGCACTATTACCTGAATTGTTTTAAAATCTTTTAAAGGAGACAAAGTCTGACATAATCCTTATTTCATATGATAGAATTGAAAATAACAAATTTTTCTGACCAAGTTTCATACCCCCTTAAGCAATCTAACACAATTTTTATAATTATTAAAAACATTAATTCTACTACTAAATAGTACTATGGGAGCCGCCATTTTGGTTTCAAAACATGCAGAGTATAGTGTCATCAGCCCAGCAGGATGTTGGAATGCTTTGTATTTCTTTGTAATCTACCTTAAGATTTCTAGGTTATGAAAAATTGTTTTTCTTTTGTAAAGGTCAAGGAACTTTTTGTGTACACATGAAATTATCATAACATGCTGTTAAAACTTTTTGTGTAACATTATTTTGGAATAAAACTTCAATCACATTTATAAAGAAATACATTATAAACCTTATGTCCCTATTTGGGAAATTATGTCATCATGCACAATATTTCAATACAAAATTGAACAAAATGGCAGCCTCCATGTGTCAACTTTAAACACAAATAACTTTGAGATAAAATAAGATTTTGACTTTGCTGTTTTTGGTAGTTAAGATTTGCCTCTATCATATTAAATAATGATTGTATCACACTTCATGCCTTCTTTAAGAACCATGATATTAGTGAAAAAGGATCACCAGCATTGGCCAAACATTGACCATTTTGCACCTTTTTGAATCTTCAGGCCTCAATATGCAATTTACAATAACTTCTATTACTTAAATGTAAAGAAATATTTTTTAAGCTATTGCACAAATGACTTAGAAAGTTGAATTCACAATTCATTTTTGTGCTGTTTTTTTTTAATAGTCAATGATGGTGATTATGTTCAAGCAGTCCTGGATAGGAACCTCTCGGAAAATATCACGAGGGTGCTATACCCGAATGATAATGTGAGTTGATCAGTCTTTTATTATGTTTTCCTGTTGTAGTAGATGGGTTTTTTTTCTTCTCTTTTTTGATGAAGTATTTTTTGATTAGCTTTTACTTGATAAAGATGGTTTCACACTCAACTCTACAGCATTGACTAACATCTTATAGTAAGCAACCTTTAACATAATATCCTTGCTGTATCAAAGGGAGAAATTTTAAGATTCAGAAACGAAAATCACATCTTGTTGTGTATGTTTCCAAACCCACGTTTGGGTGGAGTTTCATGTTTTAGGGGAGGATGGGGGGTGATAAATTGGTTTTTCCACCAGTAATGCTGTGGGGGCAAGTTTTTATATTAATTTGCTAGAAATTTCCAATGGATGTACGCTGTTTTTATTTTCTGTACCTTTACAGCACTCTTTTTATTCATAAAGGAGTATAACTTGACTTCATTCTGGGGATTTTCCCTCAAGATGTAATTTTGAAAATTTTAAGCTGTCTTACGTGGAAACTTTACATTTAAAAAAAATCAAACGGCATCATTGTATATTCCACAAATGCTTTATTACAGACCTGATTATTTATATTGTTTTAATTTTTGTTTATATAAAATTTTCAACCAGAGATATTTACATGAGGCAATTTTGCAGGAAAATTTAAAATAATTGAGAGACTCTATGGAAAGTTTTGAAACAAAACTAGAGTCCATTATCATTCTTTAATTTTAACAGTTTTCCCTTGTTTATATCATAGGTGGTGGAAGGCAAAGAGTTGAGACTTCGACAAGAATACTTCATGTGTGCTGCCACCCTTTCGGACATCATTCGGCGTTACAAGTCTTCCAAGTTTGGATGTCGGGATCCCGTGAGGACAAACTTTGACTGTTTCCCACAGAAGGTAACGGACAAGGAGACTTTGATTGTATTTTTGTCAAATGCAAAGATTGTATACTGTAAATTCCCTAATAAACACCTCAGGGGGCATTACATTTTTAAAAATGGGGGCGTTTATTTGAGGTTTAATTTTAAATATACTTACGGAACTGCAGGTGAAATAAAAAAATTGTGGAACTAGTATATGAAGTCTATTTAATTTGCTAGAAATTTCCAATGGATGTATGCTGTTTTTATTTTCTATACCTTCACAGCACTGAAATGCTTTAATTTGGCATTCTAAACCATGAAAATTATTTCTTTAGTACCATTGATAATTTTCTTGAAAAAATGCAAAGATTTATTGTTTAGAAGTAAAGGAATGGTACATTTTTATTACGATTAAACCCACCTCTCCTAGTGTATTTTGCCACAAGCCAGAACTGGAGCTTCATTCTGACTGTATGAAATGTTGAAAGCATGCCATCACCTGCCTCTTAGAAATGGCCTCATCGTTTCGTAACTATATATGTTGAACTTCACCTCTGTTAAAACATTTTATTCACCGTAACTATATACGTTGAACTTCACCTCTGTTGAAACATTTTATTCACTTTATTTTCTGATTTGTTCCCCTTTTTGGCAGGAATAATTTTGCTCATCAAGTAATTTTTCAGTCTTTTCTTGTGTGCATAGCAAGTTCAACTCTTTTGACTGTGTATTTTTTTGACTGTGTATTTTTTGGGCAGTTTTACAGTTTTTAAACAAATTTTGGCTGAAGCCTAGTTTTAAATCACACTGTGTATTTAACATTATGATACTACCAACCAATTTATGTGTGACTTTACGATTGCCACCGCAAAAAAAAGATGGGGGGACGTTTATTAGAGGGGGTGTTTATTAGGGAATATACGGTATATCTGCATGTGTTACCCCGACTTGCCCTTACCCTCAGTGTGCATCAATAGTAAGTAGAGATATGTATTGATGAGTTTGATTTTAAAGAGGGATTCTCTTCTCAAGATAATTGCTTGACCCTTTACCAATAAATCTTGCTTGCCCCCTGTACAACCTTCCCAGAGCTTCCCTTGCTCCCCACAAATCAATTGCTGAGTTCTTCCAAAAAAATCCTCTGGATAAAATTATCTTCTTCCTTCATCATGCTTCCCTCTACAACCATATTTAATTCTCCTCTTCCACCCCCTCTCTACTTTGTTTTTGTTTCAACCATGCACCTCCTCTTTCGATCACAGCTTTCTGACTTTTTGTTCTTGAATTTCTCTCAATCTCCCCTTGTTTTCTTTTCCTTCCTACCTCTAGAATGATGTAACCTCTCAGGCACAATTTGACCCTCATTGTCATGGTGCCATTAAGCCCTCATCAAACAAACAAACAAAAGATTGGGAGTTGGAAAAAATCTACGGTTCTGGCAGTTATAACCACGGGAAAAAGTGAAGTTTGCGGAAGAAACATTTTATTCATCAAAGAATAGAAAAACATGGGAAGAAAACAAACCCAATGTATTCAATGTTTACAAACTTTCAACTAATTTTGTCATTTCAAAACATGAAGAAGAGTCAACTAAATAAAAAAGAAAGCAAATATCAATTCATTGCACTTTTTCTACTGCAAATTTTTTAGGACACATTAACTTGGAACCGTGGAATATGTATCATTACTTAAAACTCCGCAAGAGATATAAACTGGTTAGAAGGGTGGGGCCTCTTTGCACCTGTTATCCGGCTTATGATGTGTACCAATAATATGTAATTATTTATTTTTCATTGTGTTGTTGAACTGCTGCATCATTGATGCTCTATTTTCTCTTTGTAGGTCGCCATTCAGCTTAACGACACCCACCCTGCCATGGCCATCCCAGAGTTAATGCGGATCTTCATTGACTTCGAAGGACTTGAATGGGATGAAGTAAGTACAAGTCAGTATGTAGAGTTAGTGGATTTTGTATGGAAATGATACATTTTTTTGCCGCCTTTGATACAGTGGACCATGACATTATGCTGAAGGTATTGCACAACCGATTTGGAATAGATGGAAAGGCATTACAATGGTTCCATAACTATTTAAATGGAAGAAAATTTAAAGTCCAAATCGGACTATCTCTATCTGAGGAGATCAGCCTTCCATTCTCTTTGCCCAGGGCAGTTGTGCAGGCCTGGTTCTGTACAATCTTTATGCAAGCACTGCACAAAATCACAGCAGTTTAAATAAGCAGCATGCTAGAGAGATAACTCTCAAACTCTCATGGGATACGCTGACGACCATTCATATCATAGCAGTTTCGCAGCAAGCAGCTTTCTAGCTAAGCAGCATTGCATTGATGCTTTGGAAGAATATGCTATCCTTGTTTCAACCTGAATGAATGAAAACAGACTAAAACTGAATAATAGTAAAACTGAATACATAATTTGGCAGCAAGGTCCAATTAGATAAATGTAGGGTTAATGTTATCAATATCAATAATGTCCACGTGTATGATAGTCAGTGTATTAAGTATCTTGGAGTTTGGTTGGACAATCAGCTAACATTTAAAAGACACATAAAAAAAAAAGGGTAAAACAGCTATGTATATGCTACATCGTCTAAGGTCATTAAGCAGCTATGTATATGCTAATCAATCTAAGGTCATTACGCTTCAAAACAGCTATGTATGTGCCACATCGTCTAAGGTCATTACGCAGTCATCTAAACTATCAGTCCCTTCAACAGTTGGTACTTTCTCTTGTTATCTTTAAGCTTGACTATTGTAGTATGGAGGTTTTGAAGTATATGTTGTTCTATGGCTTGCCAAGTATGTCAATAACTAAATTACAAAGAGTTTCAAATTTTGTAGCGAGATTGATTTTAGGGAAGAAGAAATATGATAGTGCTTTGGGATGATACATTGATTGCCAATAACGTTTAGAATCTTATTTTGGTTGCTATTCATGTCTTTTAAATGTATAAATGGATTAGCTCCAACCTACTTAAAGAAGTTATTTTCATATAAAACAAAGCAATTATTGACTGAGATCAACTCATTCTTGCACATTCAAAATACCAAAAACTTACAGAAAAATCTTTGGGGATCGTGCATTTTCTGTGGCTGGGCCAAGAGAATGGAATAGATTGCCAGACAAGATAAAATGTATCACATCTTTTGCCCTTTTCAAGAAAAAACTTTAAACTTACCTTTTTCAATTAGCATTTAAATGATTACCCTGCTTGACTTTTTGCTTTTTATTTTGATTGTAAAGTGCCACTGATTATAGTTAATACTGTAGAAGTGAGCGCTATATAAATAGCACCTGTTATTATTTTTATTATTAAAAGTGTACCTGAGCTAAATGGATGCACTTGTATTATCATAAGATCACTCAGTATCATTCAGTATGCGGCATATAACACTTGGCTTATATATACTGCCATGAGTGTAGTTCTCATGTTAGTTCAATGCTAGCCAACTTTGTCCATGATTTTCTTTAGAAACATTGTTTCAAAGTTCATCATGCTTTTGATACATTTCTTAAAACTTGTAGATTGTGTAGGTACTAAATTTTAAGTTTGGAAAATTTTGCAGAAAACCATCCCTTATGATTTACAAATCCCTGGAATCTGCATTTTAGGAAAATTCATAATTTAAACATACTTGGAACTGGATATGATTTACTTAATATTAATTGTATATTAATGAAATTATAATTAATTAATTGTATTAAAATATAATTCATTTATAATTAAATCATGATTAAATTGGAACTAAAATGTAAATAATTATTACAATTAAATAATCATAATCAAAATTCAATTATAATTAATTGAATTAAATAATGTAATGAAATCAATTGTTTTTAGATAAAATGATATAATATTCTCATATGTTTTCAAATATAATGAAAATTATTATTGTTTTTACAGTTTGGTTGTGTACTTGTACCCTTTTGAATGCAAAGGTTATGATAAATTCTGTGTGCAAAAAGTTTGATGACCTCTTTTTCTTTTCCTCATGTTATAGGCTTGGGATATTTCTCAGAGAACATTTGCATACACTAATCACACGGTGCTTCCCGAGGCTTTGGAACGCTGGCCAGTAGGACTTTTACAACACGTACTCCCCCGCCATCTGGAAATTATTTATGAAATCAACAGCCGCCATCTTGCCGTAAGTTTTTGTTACGAACAGTTTTTTTTTTTCACCCATGCACTTCTTCTCTTGATCCCAGCTTTCTGGATTTTAGTTCCCGTGTTTCTCTCAATCTTCCACTTTTCTTTCCTTTCTACCTCTGGAATGATCTGACCTCTCAGGCACAATTTGACCCTTGCTGTCGTGGTGCTGTTAAACCTCATCAAACAAACAAATGATTCTTCATCTTATCCTTTATTGTAGATTGCTTTAAAGGAATATTTCATTGAATTTTCATTTTCTTTATATATGATAGAGCACTTATAAAGAAACAAATTGGTGAAAAGAAGAAAGAAAAACATGTTAATATCTTATTCCATTTATGAGCTATTACATTTTTCAAAGATTTCACCAGCGTGTTAAACAGTGACCTCATAGTGCACATTGTGATGTCATGAAGGCAAATCCAAGACCATTTTTATGTATTTCTTTGATATTAATTGCCTCTTTCTAAATTATTGGAAGCATTTTTGGTTTGAATATTAAGATGGAGTATACCATGCTCTTAACAAAAACATGCTTTGCCCATCTGCTCATGGACCTTACATGCTAAGTAACAGAAAAGCATCATTTGTTTTATATAAATACAAAATTAATTTTCTTAGATCTGCCTTATGATATCACATTGCGCACTGTGAGGTCACACTGGTGAAATCTTTGAAATGCAACAACATCTGAATGCCATAAGATATGAACATGGTTTTGACACCAGTTTGATTCTCTAATAGTAGTCTATCATATAAATGAAAATTACAGAAATGTTCTTTTTAATAACAACTATTGATAGACGTATTGCCCAAAGGATTAGTTCAGTAGTCAAGCATGTCCATCTTATATGAAAGGGGACTTCAAAAGAAACAAATTGGTGAAGAAAGCGTTCAAAAATCTAAAGCCGTTAAAGGATTAGTTCAGTGGTCAAGCAAGCCCATCTTATATGAAAGAGTACTTCAAAAGAAACAAAATTAGTGAAGAAAGCATTCAAAAATCTTGTTCCGTTAAGGAGATATTTAATTTTAAAGCTTGGTATCACTTGTGTAGAAACAACTGAAATCAGACTAGTTGTGATGTCATAGCCTCAGATTCCTCAAAGTCTTTATGTATTCCATCATATATTGTGCTGCGATTTTGTGGCTTAAAAACCATGGGATATGTCAAAAAAGTAGTCCAATTGAATCTAGGAAGGGTATTTATAATATACCACCTGAAGAAACTGAAGTGAACTAATTAAATAAAATTTCTTTAAAATACAAAAAGATTTGGAGAAATCTGAGTCTGTGACATCACAACTTATCTGATTTCAGTCATTTCTATAGAAATGATACCAAATTTTAAACTTGAATATCTTCTTAATGGAATAAGATTTTTGAATGCTTTCTTCACCATTTTGTTTCTTTTGAAGTCCTCGTTCATATAAGATGAACTTGCGTGACCCGTGAACTAATCCTTTAAGTGATCCGAAGGATGACATAGAGGCATGATCCTATTAATGTAGTTTCAAGGTAATAACTTGGTAAATGATGATTCTAAAATTCTCTGAATTCTTCAATTGTATACTGAAAGCAAATTATTCAACCTATAGACCTTCTCAAATCTGAACCGGCAATTTCTGAAAAACTAATTTAAATGATATCACATGGCCCAAATTCACATGTCCATGATGGACCAATGGTAAACTGGGGGAAGCTTATTGACCAGGCAGATACTGCGGGAATTCTTGCCTGCCTGTGCAGTTCATGCACGGTTTGGAACAAAGCGTATGCTTTTCAATGCTTGTAACATATGCGTTATACATGAAGGTAATACACACGCTTTGTTTCTGACCACTTATGCTCTAACAACTGCAGCTGATTGGTTGAGTAGCAAAGGGAAAATTCCACCCTGCTGATGATTGGTTGAAGTACTGAAGAAATCACGTTCAGCTAAATTAAAAGGTCTATATTATAAAGTAGAAAATCACTCGTGAAATTTTTGCTTTCTGTTCATCTTCTCTGTCAGTCAGGTTTGTACCCCCGATCAGGAGAACAGTTTTGTTTTCCCGATCAGGAATCCTTTACAGAAGTATCCCACAATGCATTTATCCAAATTCAAAGTTTGTATAGGAATAAAATAAGAATCAGACACATTTCGAGTGTGGGGAACTGAACCAGTGTGGTGGAAGGGCTTAAATAATTCATGATTTGAAATAATGGAATATGAATTTTCTTTTCACCGTGCACTTTTAAAATTCACCGTGCGGTTTTCAAGAAATTTGAAAAAAAGTGACAAATTCTTATTATGTGTTACCATTATGAAGTCGCACTTTAAGAAAGTTTTCTGAAATTATGGGAAATAACATGGGGATTTGTGAAAATTATTTAGCAATAACTGCGTGATAGTAACAAAGTTGTTTTACTTTCGCCAAATTGAACATGAACAAAACAAACTTTCTTACAAACCTTTATAAAATGACTGATAAGCGTCTATGACTTCACAATAAAAATGGCGGCTTCCATATATCACTGTAAGCTCAGTGTACATGCTTGAGTCTCCCGATTGGGGGACTTGTTAAGTCCCCTGATCGGGCAGTACGAACCGAACTGTCTGAAATCTAGGCATCTTGTTCTTGAATCTTACAAAAATGTTTGTCCCCTTTGATCTTAGTTTTGTTTATTCAGTCCGACTTTAATTTCTTCTTTTGTTTGATTGTTTTTAATACTGTACACTTTTGGTCACATTTTAAAGGTCTATGGACAACCTACACAAATATTCTGTTCAACCATCATTCTGAGTTTAGTAGTCTGTGAATTTTGAAAATAGCATGTGTAGTTTTGGAGTTATGAGTAATCAGAGTTTGAAAATGTTTTTATGTATTGAAAATATGTGCTGTATGAACAAGAAAACACCTCAAAAAGCTTTTTTTTATATTTTTTTTATAGTTCTTCCCTTTACCTTGAAAATGTTCGAAATGTCTTCTCCGGCTTGAGGTTGGTTGGGGGGTATGGTAAAGATTAAATCCTCTTCGTTAGAATTATCTTCCCTTTTTCAAAGAGAAATGGCAGAGGTTAAAACACAATGGAATTACATCAGAAAATAAAAGACTATGTCCTGTTCATACATTACAGAGTAACACAAAATGTTGTCCATATTTACAAAAAATCTTCAAAAAGCTGGAAAATGGCAGCTTTTTAATCGATTTTGAGGTTATTTTCTGCTTTCTACATGTGTTTTAGTGGATTTGAAATCAATGTAGCTAATGTTACCTCTACCTGTCCATATACCTTTCACATGATAGTTTAGATAAATAAGTTTGTTTACATTTCTGTACCATTAGTTAATCTCTGACATTGGAACTTTTAAAATTAGATGAAATACGTATTGATTTAAATCATCCTACTGTAGAAATTTTAAATACAGATGATATTTTGACTTGTATTTCCTTTTTACATATTCATGCAGGCAGTCTCGAAGCATTGGCCAGGGGACATTGATCGACTCAGGAGAATGTCCATTGTGGAAGAGGGCCATGAAAAGCGTATCAACATGGCGTATCTTTCTATCGTAGGTGCTCACACTGTGAACGGAGTTGCAGCCATGCACTCCAGCCTTCTTAAGACAACCATGTAAGTAGAGCTGTGATTGGAGCGATTGGAAGTGATTGGTTCCCAGATATCAAGATTGATTTAATTGGTATCCCGAAGGATCAAACTTATTTGAACAGAAAAAATGAGGACCTTGTTTTGCATTGTGTTATAAGGTAAAAGGTTTTGAAATAGAGAAATCATGGGTGAAATTCACAATTATTTCATCTATTTCAGCTCAAAACCATTTTCACAATTGTTCAGCTAAAATGACATGATAAGAGAAACGTTTGCCTGCTTGTGAAATTTCCAATGCTAATATTAAGTGCTCATGTTACTGACATTTGATTCAAATTCAAAGTAGCCTTTTCATTATTATTATATACCATATATTTTAAGTGCTCATTTCAGAACAAAATATGCCAGCTCACAAGCACTTTACAATGGAAAACAAAATATAACATACACTTATACATAAACTGATTCTTGTACTTATAGATAAACTTATACTTATACAAAAACATATACTTATAACAAGAAAAACAGGCATTAACAGCTAAAAACAGGCACTAAAAACAAAACATTACTAATGAAAATGTTGAGTGTATAAGTGAGTTTTAAGAGCCCTTTTGAAACCTGTGAGATTTTGGATTGAACGGATGGCCATGGAGAGTTTATTCCAGAGGTGTGGTGCAGCCTTTGTACCTTTATATACAGAACAGCTAGTTAAAATTAACCCCATGTTTTTCGTAAGATTGAAAAAGGCTGTGGACATCTAGCAGATTTTATGTGAAAGAGCATGGAATTCTGAGTAGAATAGTTTTTAAAATTTGTAAAAGCTTATTTAGTTTTCAAGTTATGACTAAAAAAATGTTTCATGATTTGTTCATTTGTCCGGAATTTGTGATATACTGAGAGGAACACATCTCAAAATCTGTATAGAATTCTTTAAATTCTGTTCTTCAAATTCAGCTATTTGTGAATTTCAGAATGTCTTTTTTAGATACATGATGATTCGGGGTGTGACAAAGTTCCATCAAATTTTGCCCAAAGTCTAATTCTATATTTCAGACAACATTGACAGAGAAATAAAAAACTAGCTACGTTTTCCTTAAGGTAATGAAGGATTACTTCATTGATGTCACAAATTATTGCGCAATAACAGCTAAAAATTAAAGTTGGTCAATTTTTAACCAAATTTAATGGAATATTTTGCTGTTTTAATGGTTTAAATCCATATTTTAAACCAATAAAGCCCATCTTGCCTGTAGATGTCCACAGTCCTTTGATGGTTTTATGTGTGACTTTCTCATGCATGTAAAGATCGACCAGTGTAAGAGATAACATTAAAGGCCAGATATCGCGTTAACGTAGAGATAAAAAATACACTACAATACATCTTTTGTGATTGGTTAAAAGATTTACACAATCACTGACCAGCCAATCAATTACTGCGAAAGTGACGTTACTACTATGCATCAGATTTACTGGTGACGATTCCAGCAAGTTTCTAGAGATGAGATTTCCTCTTCCAAGATGTAGGTAGCATAGAACTAATTCCTGTAGGTATTACTGTGCCAGAGAACGCACAGAGAAAAGGCTAATACAAATATTTTCAAGAGGTCCTATTTCATGGGACAGGAAGCTGAGAAATTAAAAAAATGGTATAGAATGGATAGGTCTTCGCTATGCATATCCCAACTTGACGAGATCTGTTTCAGAAAAAGTTTCATGGGGAACTATTTTGCCATGGACCCATACCAAAATTTCAGTCATTTGGTGAAGGTGTACAACACCTCTTCACTTGAGCCAAAACCAAAAAGTGGCCAAAACCTCGGTGACCCTCTCATCCAAAAGATATTATATAGTACTTTTCGGAAAACATCACAAAATATCCCAAATCTTTTGCATCCTGGTTCGAAAAGGATCCTGAAGTTGACTCTTTATCATAGGCTTTAATGCAGCAAATAATTAGTTCCGTGCCACCTGTATATACCAGATTAAATTGCTATCAAATGTAGGTTTTTGTTGTGGATATGTATGCAAAAAGACCAGTGGCATAGTACACAAGATTACATATTAGAGGAAGTGTATATTCTATGCTCCAAGTTTTGATTTAGCAAGTTTCTTCCTTAATTACAAAAAAATTGCAGTATTTGTAAGGAAAAAGTCTTAAAGGATTAGTTCAGTGATCAAGCAAATCCATCTTCCATGAAAAACGACCTCGTAAAGAAACAAAATGGTGAAGAAAGCATTCAAAAATTCTTATTTCATAAAGGAGGTATTTAATTTTAAAATTTGTGTAGAAACGACTGATAAAAGACTAGTTATGACATCACATCCTCATATTCCTCCCAGTGCTATATATTATAATTGTTTATTTTCTTGAGATTTTGTTGTATTTCTCAAACATATTAGATGGAATTGCTTGACCAACCCTTTGATTCATAAACATACAGTGTTTGTGGTTTTATGATTGAATGATGCATGAAGTGATCTTTTTTTTTTTAACTTTTACTTTTAATTGTAATATTCTTGGTGATGGTAAAAATCTGCCCACAATTAATTTATCCGGTGCAGTAATTTTACAGTGTTTAAGCAAATTGTTGTTTTTTTTAATCTAAAAGACTGGTTATCATCTGTAACGTAGAGCTTAATAGATTTCGATTTGTGTGTTTTGATTGGTGAACACAATGGTACAATCTACATTTACGTTGGTAGTCCAATCAAAATAGTAAAATTGTTTTGGAATAAAATGTATGTCGTCACATTTGAATCATGATAGATGGCCTTTAAATGTTCAACACACTGGGAATTTTAGAAATACGATGATGAATGATGCAATGTACATAAACAATTATCTTTCTCGTATTTTTTTAAATTTATTTTAATCTTGATGATGGTAGCAATCTGCCGAAAATTAATTCATCCTGTGCAGTAATGTAACATAAACAAGTTATTAAGTCTACCTCGCAATACATTCTCTGTCTTAAGCCCAGACAAAACCTCAAATCTGTCAGAGTCTATTATTACTCACAACAGAAACCACAATCCAGCACAAGCAATTAGTAATTACACCAGGGATTTCAACACACTTCACCTCACTTTCCATGGTCATAATCTGACATTAATTGTAAACAAATTTCACTGCAGCTGCACTGACTTTCACACTCAAGACAAGGACAAAAGTATTCCCCTGTGGTCAAAGTGTCTGGCTTAAAGTAATAATTTACAATTGGTATTTAACAGTGAAGGTTTTGTTTGTTTATGGATGAGTGATTTTAAGTGATGTTTTTGTCCAACCTTGTAGGCTTTAAGGATTTTTGGATTAAAAATTGATTGCAACAGATTTTCTTCATGTGTGTTTTTTTCAATCTTTCGTAGTTTCAAGGATTTCTATGAAATGATGCCACAGAAGTTCCAGAACAAAACAAATGGTATCACCCCTCGGAGGTGGCTGCTGTTGTGCAACCCAGGCTTGTCTGATGAGATCGCAGAGGTTAACCTTCTCTTCATTTTTTATTCACATATCATGTACATGCGCCTAAAATCATGCAGATATCCCCACTTTCCTCCTTGCTATGAGAACACATTTTACATACCAGCTACACTTATTGTTCAGAGATTAAATAGTTCTGTAAATAATTTATTCACTCAATATTGAAATTTACTTTACATGGGTGACACTAAAGGTCAATGGTCATGTGTTTTTTTTCACTGAACTGCTGGAAATAACCAAAAATGAGGGTTGGGGAATAAAGGAGATGTACACAACATGGTTCTTGAAAACTTAACCATTGGTTAATTCATCTCAAACAAGCTTAAAATGATAAGAAACCATCTTTAGATTAAGAAAAATTAGTTTGTGTGCTATGGCTGATTCTATGGTAGAATGTCCACCATTCAGCAGAGAGCCCTAGGTTGATTCTGGGTTGGGTCACACCACAGACTTTAAATATGACACTTGCTGCTTCCACGTGTAATTCTCGGCATTTAGAGGACAGAGTAGGGGTAATAATTTCATGTGGTTGATGACTTGTTGTGCCGTTGTGGTTGCACGCGTTAGCATAGTCCCTGGGGTACTTGAGTCTGGTTTTGGGTGTGTGTATGATAGTTTGTTAAAATTTGCTTTGGTACTTTGGTTAAAAGAGCATCTAAATGACAGGAATTATTATTGATTTTATGGAAAGTTCTGATATATTAACGGTCAGATAAATCCCAGACCTTTGTGTAATCTTTATTTTTTATTTTTTTGAGAAACTGATGTGGTGCTTTTTTTGTTAAATGGTTGATTTGGGTTGGATTAAATTGACAAAAGCCTTTGTTAGAATCACCAGCTTGATCTCAAAGTATTTTTGCATAGGAATAAAACACAATGGGTGGTGATTAAAAGACAAAACAGGAGAAACTAGAGTCTTGCTCATTCATACACAGCAAAGTTGTTACAAAGAATTACACATTAAGACCTGAAATTGAATGAAGCTTTAAACTTGAAAGTCTGTAAATCATTTAAAGTTTTTACAGCAATTACCTTGTTCTCGCCCCAAACTCATAAATTGTAATGAAAGTTAGCATCTCCTGAATTGCTAAGTGAAAATGGGTCAAGGCAACCATGGAAAGCAGAATAACAGCTAATGAATTTGGGATAAACTTTTTTGTCACAATATGACCCAAGAAATTGAAATACCACAAAATCATACAGAACTTAAATTAATTTTAAACTGGGATAGATGGTTATTGATGAAAGAGATAATAAAAGAGATCAGTGGTAATTGTAATAAAAGATTAGTGGCAATTAAAAATTCATTAAATCATGAACAAAATTAAGTCAACTGGAATCATGGCTCCCACTTGTCTGTGTTTCTCCCTGGCTTGTGTAAGTTAGTTAAATCCATCTGAGTCATTGGGTGCTTAGGGCCGCTACTTATCCCCGGTTTCCATGGCGCAAGCAGATGAGAGCACATGACTCCCCCTGGATGGGACTCCAGTCCATCTCAGGTTAATTCACCAGCAATGCTGGTAGTCACTTACCAGCTGAGTTGATTGGAGCAAGTAAGTGTTGTATAATTCTTCCTTAAAAGCTAATACTCCTCCAGTCACACACATCATCATTGACTGTCCTTTCGTCACCAACCTTCCCACAATCCCTTCAACTCCACTGCCAAGCTCTTCTGCCAAAAATCCTATGAAAAAACTTCTCCCTCCTTCACCATAGCTGTTGCTATATATCTGACTTATCTTGTCCTAACCTTCTCTAGACTTATACCTACCTGTTGCACTGTACCCAACTTCTCCATTCTCTTTTCATCTCTGACATGATTTAATCTCTCGGGCACAATTTGACCATAGCTGTTGTGGTGCCGTTGAGAGGTTTTTACCGCAGTACTACATAACGCACTTAGACAGCTTGAAGTTCAAAAATATTTTGATTACAGATTCCAAGCACGCATACCTGTCATTTACTATATCTTTTTTATCAAATATGCCATGAAAGCCCATGAAGATCATGCTGTCGATTAACATCATGCCACCATTTATCAGTCTTATTGTTTTTCACATTTTGAATTGTTTTTGATATGGATTGGTTCCCTTAATTGTTACTGTATGTCACTTGTTTGTTGTATTACGTTCTGTATATGTGTCATGGGCCGATGGCCCTGTTTACCAATGAATTAGATTGTTAAGCCTCACCAACAAACAAACCTGCTGATTCAAAGTCAGTTTTAACTTTGATATGAGAACCTCCAGGAGAATTGAAAGACTTTGGATTTGTATTATCTTCTAGTTCAACCACATAGTTGCTTTGACACATTCTTTCTGCTCCAGATATCCCACTATTTGATGAGATTGGTCATTGGGCCAGTGCTTATCCCCGGTTTCCATGGCGCAAGTGGATGAGAGTACATAAATCCCCCTGGACGCAGATTAACTCCCCAGCAGTGCTGGTACTCATTTTACAGCTGAGTGGACTGAAGCAAGTAAAGTGTCTTGCTCAAGGGCACAATGCAGCTCTCACGATGGGAATCGAACCCGATACCTCTCAAATATGAGCATGACTCCTTAACCACTGAGACACGGCACCTCTCTTATTATTTTACTGTAGTTTACATATATTGTTAAAATTGAAGCGTTTCTGATTATTTTTGTAGAAACTTAAAGGAGATGAGTGGACTACAAACTTGGACATGCTCAGAAATCTTGAGAAATTTGTCAAAGATAAAGGGTTTGTCCAGGCTGTGCAGAGAGTTAAGCAGGTAAGATGGCAATTGTATAAATCAATGTTTTCAGTTGTAGCTGTATGTCTCTTTAAGTTTTTTCCATCAAAATCTTAAAGGGACTCTCTGTCATTGTAAAATAAATTTAGTAATCAGTAGAAATGGTCACGGTTGATTTGAACATTCAGTGCCATTGCATGCACAAAAATGACTCAAAAATAATACTCCCTCACATTACACTCAAATTCTTTTGATCAATGTAGAAATGACTGTTCATAGACCTTTTAATAGGGTGAAGTGGTTTGTGTTTAACCTGATGATTGTGTTAAACCTAATGATTGTGTTAAACCTGATGATTGTGTTAACCCGGTTGATTGTGTTAAACCTGATGATTGTGTTAAACCTGATGATTGTGTTAACCCCGTTGATTGTGTTAACCCCGTTGATTGTGTTAAACTTGATGATTGTAATAAACATGATAATTGTTGTGCACATGATGTTTGTGTTAACATGATGATTGTGTTAAACATGATGATTGTGTTAACATGATGATTGTATTAAACATGTTGATGGTTGTATTAAATATGATGATTGTGTTAAAGCTGATGATTGTATTAACATGATGATTGTATTAAACATGATGATGATTGTATTAAACATGATGATGATTGTGTTAAAGCTGATGATTGCATTAAACATGATAATTGCGTTAAACATTATGATTGCATTAAACATGATGATTGTGTTAAACATGATAACTGTTGTGCACATGATGATTGTGGTAACATGATGATTGTGTTAAACAAGATGATTGTATTGAACATGATGATTGTATTGAACATGATGATTGCGTTAAACAGAATTATGTTAAACATGATGATTGTGTTAAACATGATGATTTTGTAAAACAAGATGATTGTATTGAACATAATGATTGTGTTAAACATAAATATGTTAAACATGATGATTGTGTTAAACATGATGTTAAACATGATGATTGTGTTAAACATGATGTTAAACATGATGATTGTGTTAAACATGATGATTGTGTTAAAGATGATGATTGTGTTAAACATGATGATTGCGTTAAACATAATTATGTTAAACATGATGTTAAACATGATGATTGTGTTAAACATGATGATTTTGTTCAACGTAATGCGATGATTGTGTTAAAGATAATGATAACGTTGAATGTGATGATTTCCATTTTCAGGAGAACAAGATGAAGCTTGCCCAGTACATGAAGAAGCACCACAACATCACCTTGAACACGGCATCCATATTTGATATCCAAGTTAAGAGAATTCACGAGTACAAACGACAGCTCCTCAATGCCCTGCATATCATCACGCTCTATAATAGTAGGTGGCAGTACTATTTTTTGTTATGAAAAGACAAACAAATATTCACATCAATTTTCATGAGATGTTATGTACTAGAGGACTATACAGAATACAGAAACTCCTGGTTTTGCACCAACTTGTTTCATTTGGAATTCTTAGCCACTGAGCTGAAGTAATGATTTAAACAAAGTTTTTTCGTTTTTCGTAGTTGATATGCTTAATTTTCAAATGTGATGTGATGAAAGTGTGTATGTACGTGTTTGTAACAAATACTTGAATAGAACACAGATAAAAGTGTGTATGTACGTGTTTGTAACAAATACTTACATAGAACTGATAAAAGTGTGCATGTACGTGTTTGTAATAAATACTTGAATAGAACACAGATAAAAGTGTCTTTGTTCGTGTTTGTAACAAATACTTAAATAGAACACAGATTTTGAAGTATCTTCACAATTCTGTTACTGTGATTGACCATTGTTGTACTAGGAAACATATCTGAACCAATAATGTAAACTTTCAGACAATTTCGAGATGCTCTTTTTTCCCTTCAACCACAGGAATCAAGAAGCATCCCAGTCACAAGTTTGTCCCAAGGACGGTGATGATTGGAGGCAAGGCTGCTCCAGGGTACCACATGGCAAAACTAATCATATCCCTCATCACCAGCATCGCCCGCGTGGTCAACAGCGATCCAATCATCGGCGACAGGCTTAAAGTTGTTTTCCTGGAGAATTATAGGGTCTCCCTAGCTGAGAAAAGTAAGAAGGAGAATTTTTGTGTATTTTTGAAATATTGTCTGTGAAACGAAATGTTGTGGGAGAGAATAATTATAAACAGTTGAAAGAGCTGGGCCCTCATTTCAAAATTGTAACTTACAAAATGAAAATATTTCTTTCTTTTACTTGTGTTTCCTTTTATTTATTTTGTTTATTTATTTTACAGAATTTACATAGCGCCTTATCAATATAAAATTGCTCTAAGACGCTTTACAATAAAAAATACAAGTCAAGAAAAAATACAATAAATTAATTATTAAAAATACAGACATAAAAAGGTTTATAAAAGTTAAAACTGTTCAAAATAGTATATAGGCGCTATATATACAAAAATTCAAATTCATTGTTAAAAAGCTAAAATGGACTTTTATCAAAATATATAAACATATATATATATATATATATATATATATATATATATATATATATATATATATATATATATATATATATATATATATATGTATATATATATATACATATATATATATATATATATGTATATATATATATATATATATATATATATATATATATATATACACATACATATATATATATATATATATACACACATACATATATATATATATATATATATATATATATATATATATATATATATATATATGTATATATATATATATTACACATACATATATATATATATATATATATATATATATATATATAAATATACACACTGTCAGATTGTGTTCAGAAAGTGAAGCAAATTATCATGAATTTTTGCATGTTAGTAATTCTCTTATTTATTACATACATTTTAAGTATTTTTCAAATTTTAATACATCCAAAAAGAGTATCAAACAAGCACTAACTTTAAGGTGAACAAATTAGAGGTCTAAGCTGCTTACTGATCATCATGTATCTCTTTTGTTTTTCCTTCTCAAATATTCAATTTTTAATAAATATTTCCAAAATTTAAAACCACCATTATCTGAATTTGAAAACCTTTTATTGAAGACCTTTAATATATTTCATTTGATATCCATCGACCTTTAACTTTGTATACCATGGTTTATTTGCAGTTATCCCAGCATGTGATCTGTCACAACAAATCTCATTGGCTGGCACAGAAGCATCGGAACAGGCAACATGAAATTCATGTAAGTGTTTAAGAAATTCTAAAAAGATTTGAAGTTTTTTTTTTTATAATTGTGTTTAAATTGTTATTGATTTGTATTGATATTTAGATGGGGCCATTATTTATGTTTCTTATTTGAAATCTTATCTGTGGTGTCTCGTGTAGGGTGGGTGAAAAGTAAGGGGCTGGTAGACACAGAAGTGCATTGGGAAGTTACAGAGAGAGTAGGTTGGGTGAGGAGTAGGGGCTGGTAGACACAGGAGTGTATTGGAGATTACAGAGACAGGTTTTCCTCAAATTTTGGAACCTGATTTACGTCTCCGAGTGTAATGCTTAAAACAAACACTTTGTTTCAACTGATAGTGAATTAATTTTTTCTGTCTTAAAAAAAAAAGTGTCTTTAAAAAAAGTAGACATTACTTTATTTGAATTTAAAGCAACAACTTTCCTTTTTTTGCTAAACAGTTTTGTTTATTTGCAAGGCTGACGACTTTTCATTAAACCTTGCTTTTATCGTAAAAACAAGTCTTGAATTATTTCTGAATGATTTTATGAATGAAACAGACTGTTAAAGAAAGTTTTTAAAGAACTTTTTGAATATCGATTTCATGTATCAATAAACTTTAAAATGTTAATGATGAAGAAAACTAGGAACCATTACAATGTTAAAAAAGCCTTAACTTTGATATCATCTTGACTTTGTGATATCATATCTAAAGCAACATTATGTACTTGAATCATGTCTCGGCAAAATAAATACCTTTTTGCTAAATTTGTTATGAAATTATACAAGATGTTAAGACATACATATATGGACAAGACCAAATGTTGCCAACATATCAACCTTTGAGTACTAGAATCCTGTTGAGCTACAGTGGTATTGATGTTCTAGTTGTTGAATCTCAACAGTTGAATGGTGCTCTGACTATTGGTACTCCTGGGCGGTGCTAATGTGGAGATGATGGAAGAGATGGGTAGAGATAACATCTTCATCTTTGGTATGAGCATAGAGGAAGTACAACAACGACAACACAAGTGAGTAGTTGTCATTTCGATTTCAACTTCCATGTTCTTTCCGATCAGTGGATGTATGGAACATTTTAGATTGATTGAATATCATTACGGTTGAGTCATGCCCAAGGGGTTGATTTCGGTGGTCAAGCATGTTTATTTTGTATGAAAAGAGGAATTCAAAGAAACAAAATGGTGAAAGCAATCAAAAATCTTATTCTGTTATTAATGAGATATTCAAGTTTAAAGAGTTTGGTATCATTTCTGTAAAAACTTCTGAAATCAGACTAGTTGTGACGTCAGAGCCTCAGATTCCTCAAAGATCTTTATGTATATCAAAGAAAGTTTATTCCATGTTTCACTATTTAATTATTTTTTTTCCTCAAACTTTCTTCAGGTGGTATATTACAAACACCCTTCCCTTGAATTCAGTTTTACTACTTTTTGACATATCACTGTTTTTAAGCCACAGAATCATGCAGGACAAAATATGATAGAATATAAAGACTTTGGGAATCTGGGGCTATGTTTATCTAACTAGTCTGTTTTAGTCGTTTCTACACAATGATGCCAAACTAAAGCAAACTCTCCTTAGCGAAATAAAATTTTGAATACTTTCCTTACCATTTGTTTCTTTTGAGAGTCTCTTTCATATCAGATAGACTTGCTTGACCCTGAAATAATCCCTTTAGCCAGAATCAAGCGTGTTGGGGGAAGGGGAAAAGC
>JAIGNY010004526.1:190000-220012 GCA_020152595.1 Chiridota heheva | reverse complement strand
CTTAATGAGGGCATTGCATTCGAGTTTCTCCGAAAATTGGTTTCTGCAGTAGCAGCTATTCACCAAGCTGGCTGGACGCATTGTGACTTAAAGCCCGATAACATTTTGGTTTTGCCTGAATGTGAGATAAAAATCATCGACTTCGGCACGGCGTCGAAGCACAACTATGGTCGATTACCGCTGAATATTCCACGGACCCATACAAGCTTTGTCCCACGCGAATATCAAATAGGTAGTTACGTTGCAGTAGAGGGCACTGTCTGGGCTCTTGGTTGTATCTTTTATTAGATGATTTGTGGTAAAAGGCCTTACGACAGCTTCAGAGATGCTTCTAAGGAACGTCTTAGATACCCATTTTTTATTTCTTTAAACGCGCAAAATTGTTTAGCACGCTTGTTGGACCCGAAAACTTATACCCGAATCACTCTCTCTGAGCTGGAATACCTAAATGCACAGGGCCTGGTCAATTCATCGCACTTCTGGCGTTAACCTGTACACGTATACCAGAAGATAATATGTAGATGATACCTGAAGGTAACCTGAACGAAACAAAACAAAAATCTACAGGCTCCAAATCATGATGCAGACCTTCTTCTGCCGGAACATCACATGGAAACAATATTTTAATTGATTGTATTCCTTAGAATGTGCAACCTCAACGACAAAATTATGCTGTTACAAATATTTGAATTTTTTGAATGACTGTATGGCCCCGAAGTCTTAAGGGTTTTTTTTCTGATATTTCCTCATATTTCATATTGCTGACATTTTTCGGAATAAAATCACAAACAAAATAAGTTTTGGAGAACTTGGAAATGATTAACATTTCCCTTCTTTTAAATTTGAAGGCAATGATGTATGCAGATAACGTTATCATGAAGATATATGTAATTACAATCCAAATCATTGATTGAATAAAGAGTTGTATAAAAATCTTTCCATCTTGTAGAGATTTTGTGCTTGTCATTGTAGTGACTTTCCTGTTTATCTTCCCCACCTGTAAGGCAGTTGACTTGATTGGGCACGGTATGAAACAATTAAAGCTTTCTTCATACCAGAGCCGTAATTCTCCTACACCAAGTGGGAGAGGCCTAATGACGATTGGAGCACCACTCCATATCCTCACCCTCCAATGAATCACAAATTTTTAATCAATATGCACGTTATAAATCCCCATTGTTATTTGCTTTATTTAAACCTCTGCATGGCAGAGAGAAATTTCTCTGTGTAGCGGTTATCATACATGGCCGTGGACATCGACTTGGTTGTCAATGTTATGTCTGTCCGTATGTCGTACCTGTGTTCTCCCCCGGGTCATATTAAGCGTTTCGTGATAGCATTGTTACTATCATAACCGAACACGCAGGCGACGACCCCGTCATTGTAATTGTGTCTTCACTCGTCGTCGTCGGGAGAAATTTTTTCCTGTCTTCCCAGGGATAAATTTTTCTCTGTTTTCCCCGAGAATTACGTCTCTCTCAGTGTTGTCAGTTGAATATTGTTATGAGTGGTGCTCTTGAAAACTTTATCAATTTTGCATTCATATTTCAAAATAGTTTACTCATTAAAATTTAATCGTTGAAAAATATTATTATTATTGCAATATTGAAAATTAGGTGATCAAATCCCTATAAAAAGAGCTTATTTACTTCGCCTATGAGACCAGGGCTGCCAACACGGGGAATGCCCACGGCTCGGGTGTCCTAGGGGCCTGGGCCATAAGAGATCGTACAAATTATAAGGGGCCGGATTCTCAGTCTTTCCCGGCCCCGATTCTTCTCGGCGAACCTGCTTTTATCCCCTTTAACCTTTGTAGCCCTAAGATAAGAAGTGATCAGGTTCTTTGAATAATTGTTCATACGTGTGACAACAAGTGGCAAATAGGAGGGGGGAACTGGCTCGGCTCGGTGTCCTAGGGGCCTGGGCCATAAGAGATCGTACAAATTATAAGGGGGCCGGATTCTCAGTCTTTCCCCGGGCCCCGCGATTCTTCTCGGCGAACCTGCTTTTATCCCCTTTAACCTTTGTAGCCCTAAGATAAGAAGTGATCAGGTTCTTTGAATAATTGTTCATACGTGTGAAGTGTGACAAGTGGCAAATAGGAGGGGGAAAACTCCTCCAGCGATGCTTTGTGAGAGGGCAGCGATGCTTTGTGAGAGGGCGCCAAGTACTCGAGGGAGCCCAAAATCGTCCTGAGAACATTTTTTAGGCCCTGAGAAATTGACGTGTTGATCAATCACTTTTCCCTATACTATATTAAGCACATAATATTCAATTTTTTGAGTCCAAAAGTGCATGAATTTTCCACAGAAAAGATCAAAATTTCCGGGGAATTCGCACCATTGACACTTGATCTCGGACAGTAGCCGATGTATGGCGATAGCTGGTTGACAATATTTAATATCTGTCCCTGCTATGAAGGGCAAACAATTTTATAGAGTATATAAAAGAAGCCTTTCGAGAGGGCGCCGAATGCTCACAGGGGCGTAGAAATTATCATGAGAATTATATTCTTATATACTTTTTACTCTCAACGTCGTAAATGCTTTTTTTTTTCTTTTTCTCAAAGCTTTATTCTACATGAAAACCATTCCTAGACCCCAACCAAAGACACAAATTGAAGTTAATGGGATCCTATATATTCGTTCTAAAATATATATTCCTTTTAACCAACTTTAGTGTGAAATTGACACGATTTTAAGCAAAATTCTGCTACCAAACTTACGCCAAATAACGCTACTAGCTTTCCTTGGGCTTCGCCCCGTGGGAGCCTACCAGGACGTCGACCCTGGATCTGACACAATATTAATACATTTTCTGCTATCAAAATCGCGAGAAATACAGGGATTCCGGGGGGCTTTGCCCCCAGCGTCCCTACCTACAGCTTCGCCCCATAGATATGACAGGCTTACCTGTAAAACCCTGGGTCACCAGTCCCCACCAGGGTTTCGTTGCCTTCGCTCCTAGCATGGCTAAAGTTGACACAATTTTAAGCAAGACCCATTTTGGTGAATGAATAATGAACACCTTCCGAAATCATTTTTTCCGTCAGGAAATCTTCTTTTAGTTCCGCCGCCGGAAATCTTCAATTTCTGGAAAATCTCGGTTCTTAAACTTTCAGGAAATTTCCTTCAAGTGCATTTTTGGGATATTTTCTTCAATATTTGGGAAGTTTTCTTCAATTTTCACCAAATTTCCTTCATTTTGCGAAAAGTGTCTTCAATTTTAAGGAAGTTTTCAATTTTCGGAAAATTTCCTTCAATTTTTGGGAAAATTTTAATTTTGGGAAAATTTCCTTAATTTTCGTGAAAATTGCTTCCATCCTCGTAAAATTTCCTTAATTTGGGGGACATTTTCTTCAATATTTTGGAAGTTTTCTTAAATTTTGGGAATTCTTCTTCCATTATCGTGAAATTTCTGTTATTTTTGGGATATACTATTTTTTTTTTGGAGGGGGGGAAGGAAGAGAAAGGAAATTTTCCTTCAAATTTTTTTCAATTTCAAGTCCGGCAAATTTTCTTCATTTTGGGGGAAATTGTTTTCAATTTTTGGAAAGTTTTCTTGAATTTTGGGAAATTTCTTTTAATTTTGGGGATTTATTTTTGCTTTTTCGGGATTTTTTTCTTACAAATTTTGTGAAATTTGCTCCCATTTTTGGGAAATTGCCTTCATTTTGGGGATAATTTCTTTAATTTAAGGGAACTAATCCTTCAGTGGTTTCAAAGTTTTCTTTAATTTTCGGGAAATTTCCTTCACTCTCGGATATTTCCTTCATTGTGCGGATATTTTCTTCATTGTGCGGATATTTTCTTCATTGTGCGGATATTTTCTTCATTGTTCGGATATTTTCTTCATTCGGATATTTTCTTCAACTTTGGGGAAATTTTCTTCAATTTTTAGAAAGTCTTCTTTAATTTTTTGGAAATTTTCTTCATTTTCCTAAGAGTTTTATCCTTTTCGGGTTTTTTTTTCTTCAATTTTCGGGAATTTTTTTGGTTTTTTGCCTCCATTTTCGTGAAATTTTCTTCATTTTAGGGATATTTTCTTCCATGTTTGGAAAGTTTTCATCAATTTTTAAGAGATTCCCTTCATTTTCGGCCTTCTTTTCTTCTTCAATTTTCAGAAATTTTACCAAAGCTGCTTTGCCCCCTGGACCCCTTGCATGGCTTTCTTTCTCCCTTGATTTGGAACACAGATTTAAAGAAATTTTCTAAATGATGCCATTTAAAGAGTGCATGCCAATTTAGATCTATGTGCCAATCGTTGTTTATGAACATAATTTTTCGGGAGGGGCGCCAACTTGAAAATGCACTTCCCCTCCCCCTCCCCTCCCCTTCTTAGTGAAACATGGGTGTAACTTTAAGTTCAAATCTAGTATCCATCATAATGACCTGTGAAATTTCACAAGGAATCAGATAAAAGTCTCTCAAATAGAAGGCAGCGGATTTACTATGTAATGACATTAAAGTCAGAAATTGAAAAAAAAAGTCAAACATCCGTCGTCGCACAGAGCGTGCATTGTTCTTTGCTACCTTGTTCACGGAGGCGCTGCGCGAAATTTGAGTCCTTATTATACATCTGTGGATAAAAATAACTGCAGTGCCATCTGGACCTTATAAACGGCGCACATGTGCGGCCGCGGCGGCACGTGCGTCCAGTTAGCTGGCGTTATATTTATTAGTACGCGTGTCGGTGCTGTGCACCCTAATAAAAAAACAGTTCCAAGAGCGCACGGTCGAACTGAAAGGTTTGTACAATATTGGCTTACAATTTTTACCCATTTTTAATAATTTTAGGATTACCGGCATGTAATAATTACTTACAAGATTAACGGCAATAACAAGAGAAGTTAACTATAATATTTGTATGTGCCGTAAGTACAGTATTTACAGAGTAACGGGTGACGTAAATAGACGGTGTAGTCACAATTTAAGGACGAGGCGATTTCCACGTTAAAACATGAGTCTCACTTTGTATTGCGTGCGTAGCATATAGGGCATACAGAGGGAGATGTTATCTCACTACAGAATCGCAGGACAAAATATAATAGAATACATAAACACTATAAGGGATCTGAGGCTATGACATCACAACTAGTCTGATTTCAGTGGCTTCTAGACAAATGATACCAAACTTTAAAAGTATGCAGTATGTATTGTTCTTAGAGCAGCAGCGTGGCTATAGGACCCCGCAAGTATGTGGTATATTGAATGGTATAGGCCTATTTAATTTAATTTTGAAATATCTGTTTGATTTTGGGGCATCATTAACAAGAAATTTTCAGATTCTGGGGGTTTCGCCCCTAAACCCCTACAAGGGCTTCGCCCCTGGACCCCACCAGGGAACCTTAAGCGGGCCCCTGGACCCCATGCCGGTGCGCGCAAGCTTCACGCCCCACCAATAGGCGCCACTTTTATAGTGCCCCCATTTTCCTCCTCTGAACTGCCAAACGAATCTCTGGTGACGCCACTGGGCTTGTTAAAGGAAGGCGGATAAGAGAACCGCCGACATCTGGCGTACATCCTTCTTATCACACGCGCGCTCTCAGCTTGTTTGTATTCCGGTATTGTTTTGAGGGTTTTTTGTTTGTCATGTGACGCTGGTTTTACCATGCGACTGGCCCGCAGCCTGAGGATATTGTGAAATGATGGCCCTTGGAAAAATCCAATTCAGAACCCATGCTGTATAAACAAGAAAAAAATGGGTAAATTTGAAACTATTTTTTGCAGTTCTGAAAATCGTGTTAGAATTAAAACAGTCGTTTATTTGCAACCCCTATTCATCGACAAAGCTAATTAATGAATGGCTAAATAAAAAGCAATAAATAAAGACATTTTGGTGGAAGTTATTCTTGCCCCAAAATTTCAGAACCGATCATGAAAATAACTGCATGCGGATTTAATTTGATTTTACATTTGAATGCTTAAAACACATATTTTTATGTTTCATTGCTTTTTACATTGATGTTTTTGTATGAATATTCTCTTAAATGGTTGGCAAAGTCAAAACAGTACGCAAACTGAAATTCCTGTCCTTTTGTTTAATTAGGCCTTATTTGATGTAGAACAGAAAGCATCGAGTGAAATCGCACGGCATAGTCAAATCAGTATACAACTACAATATTGGACTGTTGAACAAAACTGTTGCGACACTTACCAGCTTACTGGCAAGTTTGCATGTTATTTCAAATATACATGTGCAGCTATTTTCAGCTTTCAATGTTGTCAAAATATTTCACTAGGAAATACAGAGACATGGAAAGCAATAATCAACATTTTCCACTCATTTCACCAACCTTGAACGGCGGAACGGAGGTGTCCCAAGGAGTTGTGTTCAAGATTGTAACCAAAGAACAACTCCAAGACAAAACAAGCAAACTACATGAAACAGGTAAAACGGTTGGTCTGAAGATTAATGAAAAAAGACATAGATCATGCGCATTAACAACAAAACTGATGGAACAATCATTAAAGTTGCAAATGCAGAGGTTGAAGATGTTGATAGCTTTGTCTATCTCGGTGCAACACTGTCCAAAGAAGGAGATACAGATAAAACGATCTTGTTCCACAAGGACTTCATATGTTACTATGTTAAAAGTGTTAGGTACTTAGCCTATAGGTCTACTCCCCCAGCTTGATGAGTGCAATTTGTAAATAAGTCGCTAAGATTTTGGCACTTGCAAATAACGAGTTGGCGAGTTAATTTTTTAGAGGCTTGGGTACTAGTATGTAAACCTTGGTTTACATTACATATGATTGTGACTGCATGATTATGAACGTATGGAAATGGCTTTAAAAACATGGTTTCCTATGTAGTGATAATGAGGTGTATTTAGACAGACTTTACCGGACTGTTCAAATATACATCATTCTGTAATTTGTTGTCACATGATTATTCCTTATCCTTCACAACGTCAAAAAAAGCAGATAGAAAACCACAGCAAATTATTACTGTTTTGTTTTGTTTGTGTGTATCTCATTTCAAGATGTTCCCAAATGATGTGTCATTTAAAATTGATATAATAGGTTAATTTGTACATTGAAAGATCCCAATTAATATTAATATTTCCAATTGATTTTCCAAACTCAGACCAGTTGGGATTGTCTAGACCAGTTGGAAATGGTAAGATCGCAATTGGTATCAATATTTTCAATTGGTTTTCAAGCTCAGACCAGTTGGGATTGTCTAGACCAGTTGGAAATGGTAAGATCCCAATTGGTATTAATATTTCCAATTGGTTTTCCAAGCTCGAACCACTTGGAAATAGCATAGACCAGTTGGAAACAGCATAGACAAATTGGAAATAGCAAAAACCAATTGGAAATAGCATAGACCAGTTGGGAATAGTTCAGACCAATTGGGAATCCCAACTGGAATTTTCTCCTGGGATGGCATTCCACCATACAGTGTCCCACATGGCATTCCCCATATCCCACGTGGCATCCCATGTCCCACGTAGCACCCCATGTCCCACGTGGTATCCAATGTCCCACGTGGCATCCCATGTCCCACATGGCATCCCTTGTCCCACATGGCATCCCATGTCCCACATGGCATCCCATGTCCCACCTGGCATCCCATGTCCCACATGGCATCCCATGTCCTATGTGGCATTTCATGTCCCACGTGGCATCCCGTGACCCACATGGCATTCCACGCTATGTCCCACATCCCATGTCCCAAATGACATCCCACCTCCTGACATCCCATGTCTTGTCCCACATGGCATTCCACCATATCTCCCACATGGCATTTCACCATACGTCCTACATGGCATTCCACCACATATCCTATATGGCATTCCACCCTGTTCCACATGGCATCCCACCCCATATCCCACATGGCATCCCACATGGCATCCCACACTATGTCTCACGTGACTTCCCATAGGCTCCATAAGAAGTCTCATCCTAGCATCACAGTCCCTGATTGAGCATACTATGTATGAAAGCGTCAGTTCATATGATAACTTATATGCAAATGAGTTGTTGAATAAGAAAAAAGGTGGAGTCAATAATTATGCCTGATATAGCCCTTGGTGTATACAACATGGTAAATATTATATCATGGACCCCATCCATGTCCCACATGGCATCCCTCCCTATGTCCATATGCAATCACATCCTGTTACATCCTTGACTAAGCATACTAAATAAAAATTTCTGGTCAGTTCATATTCTGTAGCAACTTTATGCAAATGACCACAATAATAAAGGTGGAGTTTAATAATCATGCCTGATACAACTATTGGTGTCCAAATATTTTGAAGGATTTTAACTCTCAAGTGCTACAAGAGAGACGCTTGAGGATCTCTGAAGAATATTAGAAAATTATATCATTTGACAGTTATCTTCTAAGCAGATATCAAATGTTTTGTAGACTTTTTAAGGAAACTAGCCTTCAATCCTGTCTTAAGTGTCTCTGAAAAACTAACGTTTTGTAAGGAAATTCTAACTTTCCATTAGGATATCTGAAGAAACTAACTTTTTCTGAGGAACTCTGAAGAAACTTTAACATTTTCTAAGGAATTCTCAAAAAACTTCAACATTTCTGAAGAACTCTCAGGAAAAAACTGTGGATAGCTGGAATCTCCATTACATAGGTTCGCATTATGCTTTGCATGCAAACCAAAAAATGAGCTCGCATATTACCAATTCTAAAACTCTGACACTGTGGTACCATTTCTGGCTACCCTTCAGGATTGCGGTACCATTCTGACCCGATATTTTGTCCCCTTGTTATCAACTTTGAAAAATGGTCCCACATAATACTATAACCAATTTGTGACCACCCCCTGCCCCCCCCCCCCCTCCTTTCCCCAATACTGTGCTACCATTTCTGGGTACCTTTTGGGATTGTGGTACCATTCTGACCTGCAATATCATTCAGAGTTAAACTATGTCCCCATCCCGTCCCCTGGTTATTAACTTTGAAAAATTGTCCCACATAATACTATTACCAAATTGGGACCACCCCCCCCCCCTCCTTCTTTCCCCCAATACTGTGCTACCATTCCTAGGTACCTTTTGGGATTGTGATGCCATTCTGACCTGCAATATCATTCAGAGTTAATCTATGTCCCCATCCTGTCCCCTGGTTAATAACTTTGAAAAATGGCCCCACATATTACCATTACCAATTCTTGCACATTCCAACACTGGCACTTTTTCCGGGTACCCTTTAAGATTGTGGTACCATTCTGACATGCAATATCATTTGGAGTTCATCTGTCTCCATCCTGTCCCCTGGTGATTACCTTTGAAAATGACCCCACATATCACCATTACCCACTCTTGCACCTCTGGTGGCACCACTCTTTCGGCTTGTGGTACCATTCTGCCCTGCAGTATTTATTTGGGCTTGTGGGAAGCAAATAAAGTTGTGTGCGCCACTTGAGCATGCAGGTACCCCCTCCCCACTGCCACTTGTAGATGTCATTTGCACTCTTTGGTGATGAATGGGACTCATCCCTGATTATTTATGAAGACGATAGAATGAAATGACAAAGAAATATTTTGATTATGATTATTTTATTGCAATATTTTTCCTTAATTAAGATATTTGTGCATTCTCTTTGAGTTGGTTACTTAGTGAAAGAAAATGAAGTAAAGAAAATGATGTACCCTGCAAAGAAATTGCTTACATCTTCACAAATCAAAAGTGATAAATCAGGTTTTCCTTCAACATAGTCAAGAAGGCAGTTTAAAATTACTTGGGTCATGTGTTTTTACAGAACACGATAATAAATGCTTTTTTCACCCTGCACACAAACATGGGTATATCCCACAACATGATTAACAATCAACCAAAACTCATTACACTTGAAAATAAAGATGGTTCTTCCGTCCAATCAAACCTGTTCTTTCAGTTTACAAGATCAATATTTGTGCAAGTATAACATTTACAATGCCCTCTTTTGTTGCATAATAACAGTCCGGGACAGGTCCTATTTTAAGGAACTTGGAAAATACCTCAGCTAGTGGACGTCCATCAGCTGTTTTGCTCATATTTTGCGATAAAAATGTACTGAAAGATTGAGCGAGAGACCATTTTGTCATAAAAATTGTAAGATTTTCTGATGTGTAATTTTATTCATCTGCCATCTCAATGACAAATTTATACTATTACAAATATTTGACTTTTTAAAATGAGTGTTTCGCACCAAAAGCCTAGCTTTTTCCCCAGATTTTTCCTCATATTTTAAAAATGGCATGGTAAACATTTAAAAAGGAATGAATAATATTTAGCCATGGAAGCAATGAAGATTTAACACCGGGTTCTAAGTTTTGCCAGGCAAAGAAATTTTTTTGCAGGGGCATTTAAAATATGAAAATCATAACACTAAATAAGGCTCTAACGTTAGTATAGCAAAGCATCATGGGAAATATCACAAAATGGCGATGTCCATGTCACGGAAAGTTGCTAATAGGACCTCTCCCAGACTGAATAATGAGCAAATATTTTCTTAAATAATTTATTACCCTTAAACCTTAGCTGTATGTTGCTTCAAGCTCACAAAAATGTTTTTCACAAACTTTGATTACTTTTTTATATGAAACTCTTGAGTGCATCTTGCAGAGAAAAAAAAAAATCAAAATAAGAATTTATACAAATTTCCTCTAAGAATTAAATCTTTCGTAAAAGAAAACAAACTTCATGCAATGGAACAAATGAGCATCTCTGAAAGTAAAAAATAAAAGATTAAAGATTTTTTTTCTCCAAACATCAACACTATCTAGTGTGTTGCAATTTGCATATGAATGACTTATAAATATACACAACTAAAGACTCCTCGTTAGGCCACACATTTTGCAATTGACATCAGATTAAAATATTGTTACAAAACCTAATTTTTAATGTTCAGAAGAATCAAAGAAATCACAAACAAAACATTGATCACACACTTAATTTAAAATGCTTGATCAATCAAAAAAGTAGTTAGCCCCCTCACATTTAATGTAGGAACATTCCAGGCTGACTTTTGTGAGACTGAAATTGAGTGAATCGCAGGCCCTCATTCTGGGTAAGGTCCCACAAGGGCTTCTATTAACCCTTGCTTGACTGAACTTGAAGTCCAAGGTTTTCATGACAACACAGGTCCCAAGGTTTTCATGACAACACAGATCCAGGGTTTTTATGAAAACAGGTCTAAGATTTTCATGATAACACGGGTCCAAGGTTTTCATGACAACACAGGTCCAAGATTTTTATGACAACGATCATGTCTAAGATTTTCATTACAGAGACGGGTCCAAGGTTTCATTAACAACACAGGCCCAAGGTTTTAATGACAACACAGGTCCCAAGGTTTTCATGACAACACAAGTCCAGGTTTTTTTTTATGAAAACACAGGTCTAAGATTTTCATGACAACATGGGTCCAAGGTTTTCATGACAACACAGGTCCAAGGTTTTCATGACAACACAGGTCCAAGGTTTTCATGACAACACAACCATGTCTAAGATTTTCATTACGGAAACGGGTCCCAAGGTTTCCACACCACGGGCCCAAGGTTTTCATGACAACACAGGCACAAAGCTTTCATCTAGCTAAGATCAAAGGTTTTTGTAGTTCCTTTTAACGAATGTTGTTTTTTTAGGGGCATGATTCTATCTAGGTGGGACTTCAGTTTAATATCATAATTCAATCCAGTCCATTGTGTAAAAGTCACTATCGTCTTCCATTAACAGTCAGTAACACTTAACCTGATCGGATTCTAAGAATATCTTGGCATACTTTATACAATACATATTTTTCAGTTTGTCAACCCAACCAGAATTAATGCCATTGGTCACATAATAGTTCAAAGGTCACATGGGCTGACCTCCAATTGCATCATGGCACAAATAACTACAATTTAAAACAGATTGTACTGGGAGTACCATCCAAAGTATAGCCCTCATCACTATTGGACAGAAAGATCTTTCACTTTACCATTAAATTTAAAACTAAAAGCTCGAGCTCCTGCAGTTTCCAAACGAAGCAAAAGATATACAGACTAATTTTAAATTGTCAGGTTACTCATGTCAACAACCTTTTTATCATTCTTCGTATAGGAATTGGCTACTCTGCAAGATATTGCAATAAACTTGAAGTTTAATTCATGATGCGCTATGTTTGTAGTACAGAATATTGCATACAGAAGCTGGGCAGAGATTTAGCGATGCATGAGGGCGCAGCCCAATGCATCCAGCATCATCTCTGCCCAGCTTCTATGCATTATCCTGTACAAATAGCGCACCGTGAATTAACCCTGTGCATAGTTCATTAAAATCGCATAAATTCAGGAAAAACATTTGAAAAAATATACAAATAATACTTTTGAAATAATTTGATTAAGATCATGATAATATAAACATGTGTAGTATTATCGCGCGTCGTTTAAAAATACGCACTTTGTACATCGCGCAAGAACAATCGAAATTGAAGACACACTGTCAAAACATTAATGTGCGTGCACGGTTTGATGAGCGCACGCATTCACCACAAAATAATGCATGATCACCCACAATACATTCTGTATACTGAGTCTATATGAACAAAGATTTAAAACAATAGATTTACATTAAAGCAGGGAGTAGGTTTTTTTTTTTTAAAGAACAAATATGCAAAAATCTTTTTGTGTCAGTAGCCTTGAGGGCGGAGGACAACTGTAAGAGGTTAATTTTCATGGAAGTTTTTGTTTATTCAAACAAATGGTTTTCCTTTTTCCGCTTAAATATCACATGACTAATGACCGTTCTCTATCCTCTACAAATGTCTATTTCACATCTCTGTTGATAGAACGAGCAAGGATTAAACCACTGTCTCCTGACTATAAAGCAGTTCAATGTTTTAATAATCTAAGGTGCCCCTAGAAACTTGGCAGCTCGGCCAAAGAACCTTAAATTGTGATGAGTGACATAGTTAAATAATCTTTAAGAGTTTATATAAACTCTAATACAAGGCCTGGAAAATATCTTTGTGCATTCAAAGAGTAACTTAAAAAGCTAGCTGCAACCATTTGTAATACATCATGCAAAAATACAGAATCATTAACCAATAGGCCCACAGTCTTTTAGGTAAGGTATCATGAAGCAATATCTTTCCTTAGGAGAAATGGTCTGTCAATCATTCATAATTAATGCACACAACACCTCAAGCATACAATACACAGCTATTTTTATCACCAGTTTGCAACAAATTTTCTCCCACTAAGACAATGAACAAGGATGAGTGATTTCAATCACAAAAGTGCCCTGATTACTCTGCACTGGCTTTCTGTAATCTTATACACACAAATGACCTTGGGCTACTTGATTGTGGGGTGCATAGGAATGGCAGATAAACAATCATTGTTTGGAGTGGAAACACATTACACTGAACAGGAAGTGTGGTTGGTAATTGCCATACCTGAGTTTTCAGGTTTAACTCAGGTGTCAGGTGCCGATAGGGAGAAAAACTTTTCGGCATGCCTTTTGATCAAACATGATTTGTATAAACATCTTCCCTTCTCTAAACCTTTCAACTATCAGTTTTGATTTACCCAGGTTTATAACGCCAGAACTTACATAAAAAAAAAAAAAACATGATCGTTTTATTAACCAGTGGTGGAATACTGGTTGGAGAACCCGGGATGCTTGATTGGGAAGCTGAAGTTTTACCGCACTGCCACGAAAGTCTCCATTATTCTAAAGAGTTGATTACAAAATATTTCAATAAAAATAACTGCTTTACTTCTGATTTCAGACTGAAAATTAACCTCTCTGGGTTTGATGATTGACGGCTTTTCAACCAATCACCGCATGAATTTGCCTAGCAACAAAATCTGCATAACTAAGTGGGACAAACATCCCACGTGGTACTGGTACAGTACAGCTAGCTAGCAGCGCGCTTATGTAGTCAATGCAAATTACTGTACAAAACAATTTTCTGCACACACGTAAACAGACCAAATGATGGCAAAATGGTGAGCAAAAATTGCGGGCTTTGTAAATCTGATTGCTGTTACCCAGAACAGTTAGCAAACTAAATTTTGTTCATCCCATTTGCTAAAAACTCAAAAGATTCAGAGAAGTTGCCATAAATAAATCAAAGCTTGAGGCAGGACTTGCTAAGATCTAAATATCAATGCATTGGTCATACACGATTGCGGATTTGAGGTTTGTTTGCCCTCACTTAATTACGGCGTTGCTATGGTGGGTGTGGCTTATTTCCTAACTCAGAGACTTTGATTGACACCAATCAGCATTCAAAGTAAACCCTCCTACATGAAAATCATGTTTTGTGTCATGACTTGTCCTTCTCGTTAAAAATTTGTTCCAGTAAATCATAACCACAAAATTACTGTAGCAAAAAATGAGAACACTTATCTCAATTAAAATAACCACTCAACAACACAATAAGGGCTCCATCCATTGCTAACTTGATACTCAACACCAACTTCCACTACAACTCGGGACCAACAAGAGAACTAGTACAATGGAGCCATAAGGAAAATTTCATCCCAATTGCTTGTGGTTTTCAGAATAAAGAGGAAAAGTCCGACCAGATCTGCTTATACATCAGGTTGGGTCTGACTGTTTGAAAGTTTAAGAAGCATAACAACTAATGTGTATATTAGAAATTTCCTAGAATCTTCAGTTTCCCATTTTAATTTGTCACATCCTACCAATTAACATCTCTGAGTTACAAAATAAGCCACAACCACCATAGCAACGCTGTTACTAGGTGGATGAAAACAAACCTAAAATCTGCAATCGTGCGTTACCAATGCGTTGACATTTAGATGTTCGTAAGGCCTGCCCCAAGCTTTAACCCATTTATGACACTTCTCCGAATTTTTAGCAAAGGGGGTAAACAAAATTCAGTTTGCTAACTTTTCTGGGTAACAGCAATCAGATTTACAAAGCCCGATTTACTAAGCTCAATTTTTGTTCACCATTTTATTTTACCGTCACTCAGTCTGTGTGCAGAATTTTTTTTCTTACAGTAAGTTGCATTGACTAGCGCCGCTAGCTAGCTGTACTGTACCAGTACTGCGTAGGATCTTTGCCCCCACTTACTTATGCAGATTTTGCTGCTAAGCAAATTCGTGCGGTGATTGATTAAAACAAGCTGTCAATCATTAAACCCAAAAAGGTTAATTAAAATGAAACCTGCTATGGAAATCATAGCATCTTGATATGACTGATTCGTTAGTGTTCAGAGCTATTATCGATAATAAAACCTAACAGTAGATCCAGGCATTATCCTCTCTGTAATGATAAAATGTTCAATATAAAAATAAAACCTAACTGTAGCTTACATGATCAAAACTTCAGTGTAGCTACAGTGATTTAAAACCTTTATGATCAAATGTTTATATAGTTAGCAGCTTAGCTTGGCCGTCATGATCAGAACAAAAGTTGAAGCAATCTGACAGACAGACAGACAAATCTAAAACAAATTTTAACTGAAACATCTTGATCAAAAGTCAACAGCAGCGATTAAAGCCTAGTAACCAAAATCAGATCAATTAGTGATTCAGATCAATTAATGATCACACTCATTTGACTTTGGTATAAAACAACTAACTTAAACAAAACATATCTACAAATAAAAGAAACTGAAATCCCAACATGAAATTGTAGTCCATCTGTATTAAGTTGATACTGCTCCTTGCACTGGAAAAAGATGTTGCTTGGAAGATTTTTATAATGAAGGCACCATTTCGGAATAAATCACGGAAGAAATCAACGTTTTAGTTCCATCAAAACATATTATCGAAGAACTTTTTTTTCTTCACTTCTTTTCTTTCAGGAATGGTTCGTCTGTACTGTGTGTCCAAACAAGAAGTAGATGAAAAACAAATTATAAGGCAAATGTATTCACTGCACTGCACCCAATGCATAGTGCACAAGTTTGTTGGCATTCAAGATATGGCAGATGTCATGCTAGGAAAAAAAATAAAAGAGAAATTCAAATCAATGATAATGACCAATCAGAGAAGAGTGTGGCAAGAAAGGTTGTTTGGTAACATAGGTTGGATAAGGGGATTTTGACAACCCCCTCTCCCTTAAATTTTGGATATATTCTTATGTTTTGTATGGTGATATTTTGTATTTTAGTGTGATTTTACAACTCCCCCTCCAATTTATGGTAGGAAAATTCCCATTTGGAAATTTGCTTCCCCCCACACTTTTGGTGGGTAAATCCGACCTAAGTTTGGTGATAAATAAATTGACAAAACAATTTTCTTTTATGATATATTTTCTTTGTGGGGAAAGTGAGGTTGGAAGAGCATGACCACACACGACTTGTTGCCACTTCTCTTAAAGGCTGAATGAGGAGTAGGGACTGATAAAAACATTCTTCTGCTTTGATATTCCTCATATCTATTAGTATTATAGCTACAGAAAATCAGGTGAGACTAGCCTTTAGCGAGCCTCAAACCTGTGAATTTCATCATCTCAGTCATGTGCTCTACCAACTGAACTACCTCTATTCACCCACATTACAAAATCTTCCAGAAACCACCCCGCTTGGTGTAGTGGGGGTATTAACGATAATTACACTTACCTTCTGTGCTATCAATATATGCAATCTAGTCTCTCAGACCCAATTCACCGTTAAATACCATCTAAACCAAAAACATACTTATTCTCTCTAAAACACCCAAGACAAGGCGCTAGCACCGTATACACTCACTTCAATGCCACTGATGAGATTGAACAAGTGAGTGGGGGGAGGCCGGCGGGATGCACAGAAGGTTAGTATAATTCTCGTAAATATCCTCGCTACACCAAGTGGGGTGGATTTACTTCAAATTATACCTTACCTTCTGTGATATTAAAGAATGTAACAGGTTGCAACCGAGAGTAGAAGAGAGAAGGAGGGAGGGAGGGTGGGGATGGGGGGGGGGGGGGAAGGCGTCGTTTAGAACCCAATCTGAAGAGGAAAAGCGGGCTGGAACACCGGCAGGATGTTTGCCCGCTTTGCCCCTTCTTCTCCTCCACAGACTCTTCTTGGGTTTTTTCAAGGGAAATCTATTACCAAATAAGTAAGCCACGTCTCTACATATGAAATCTTAGCGAGAAACATTGTAAACGTGAAAGTTATGAATAAACACATAAATATGTAAGTGGTGCTCCCCCTTTCATAGGTCTAGAGGCTTCCTGGACAAAGCACTGATCCAGCCAGAGAGCCACCATCAGCTGGAATGTCCCGTAGATAAGCTGACACAAATAATGTCAACGGAGTCTTCCAGACGGCTGCTGCCAAAATTTTATTTAGAGGAACACCTTTGAAAAGAGCAATTGAGGTAGCCAAGGCCAGTACTTGGTGAGCATGGACATATGACCTTTAAGCAAACAGAGCTTCATGGTTGTACGAAATTGCTTGACAAATCCATTGAGAAATAGTTTCTTGGGATACTGGATCATGAGGACTATTTATTGAAATGAAGAGCGACTTGGCATCCTTGCGAAGGGGCATGCATACGCTTCAAGTAGTATTAGAGACACTGCACTGGGCACCAGCCTCTGTCATCTTGAGTATCTGATAGAGACATCAAAGACGGAACGAAAATGAGTTCCGGCAAGAAATCCAAGGTTTGGTTCTTGGGCAGGAAATATTGGTCAGGGATTAGCCTGACCCGTCCAGATTTAAATCTTATATGACCCTATGTGAGAGATAGGGCATGTAGCGCACTGTGGCGTCTAGCCGATGCCACTGCTAAGAGGAACAACATTTTAATGGTGAGCTCTTTGACAGGGCAGGACGCCAGAGCCTCAAAAGGGTCCTTGGCTGAGGTTTCTAGAACCACCTGCATGCTCCAGGGTGGTGAAAGATTTCGAACCGCCGGGTGTTGCAAAAACATGCCCTTCCAAGCTTCTCCAGAGCTTCTAAGTTTGATACGGCGGAACAGTCAGAGAAGCCTTTGTGAATGACCTCAGGGTCAAGCGAAACCCTTTGACTGTACTCACTTGCTTTCCCAGTTTAAACTAGGCAAGTAGAAAGTCCGCTATGGCTTCCAGAGGTGTCGAATGTGGAGAAACTGAACGGCACACTGTTCTCAAAACAATCAGTATCACAGAATGCATCCAGAAAGTGGAAGGTCTTGTGCTGTTTGCCGCCATCTGGACAGCTTCCTGTGAAAGGCCCTGCGCAAGGAAGACATCCCTGACAGAGGCCACGCAGTCAAATGCAGGGCACATGGAATGTGATGGAGCACATCAGTCGACGGCATAAGGTGTGGATACCACTGCCATCTCAGCCAATTAGAGGCGACTAGTAACACCAGTCGGGACTGGTCTTGTTCCACCTTGGCCAGAACTCGTGGCACCAGCGCGAATGGTGGGAAGGCGTATCCTATGAACGGGTTCCAGAGAACCGTGAAGGTGTCAATCTTCCAGACCCTTGGGTCTGGTCAGAGTGCAGAAAATTGGTAGCTTGTGATTGTCTATCGATGCAGACAAGTCTACGTCCGGTAGGCCCAGAACTGACCACAGCACTTGAGCTATCTATCTGTGGCTGGAGTGACCTCTCTGTGGAAGCTCCCTTGAGGCAAGACAGCAAGGCATAATACTTTACCTCTGATTTTACAAGAATCTTGTCATATTTGTAAATATTACCAACTTATCATATGTGTACATATTTGTACATATCTCTTTGATGATACCTATCATCAATTTGATTGATTCTACTTGCACTTGTCATCCCTTTACAACGTTAGGTTTAAATATATTCATTTCAATATATTTTACCTTTTGCCCATTATTCAATGGGGGAAGAAGGTGGGGGCACCATAGCCTCTACACCTAGTGGCGACATTATCTGAATTGGGGAAGGACCAACACTTCTCTTATTTTTTAGCAAGGCATAACACTTTGCCTCTGATTCTACAAGAATCTTGTCATATTTGTAAATATTACCAATTCATCATATTTGTATATATTTTTGTACATATCTCTTTGATGATACCTATCATCAATTTTGACCAATTCCCACATGCTCTTTTTGTCCCTTTACAACGTTTGGTTTAAATATATTTCTTTCAATATATTTTTGGCCCATTGAGGAAGGGGGCACCATAGCCCCTACACCTAGTGGTGACATTATCTGAATTGGGGAAGGACCAACATTTCTCTTATTAAGTCCACCATAGTGTTTTCTTTGCCCGGCAGGTGAACTGCCTAGAGTTGAACATCGTGCCACTGGCACCCTCCAGCAGGGACTTAGTGAGTAACGAAAGGCACCTAGACCTGGTCCCGCCCTGCTTGTTGATGTATTAAAGCCACCACTGTGGTGTTGTCTGTTCTGACCAGAACCACTTTGCTCTTGATCAGGTGGAGGGAATGTTTCAAGGCCCTGAAGACCGTCTCCAGTTCCATCATGTTGATATGCTGGAGCCTTCGCTCCTCGGACCATAGTCCCACCACTTGGGACAGGCCTGAGTGTGCTACCCAACACTCCAGAGACAAGTCTGTGACAACTGTCACTTCTGTCTTGGGAGGGGGAAAGGGTGAACCCTGCAGTAGATGTGCTGGCTTGCAACACCACTGTATGCTTTTCTTGATGGATGGAATGCACAGGACCTGAATTGAGAGAGCCCCTGAGGAAGGGACGAAGTGTCCCAGGATGTGGAATTGGAGGTTCCTCATGAAAACCTGCACATGGGAACTTGAACATGGGAACGATATCCACTAGGCTGGCTGGGTATCCTAAAAATACCAGCCACACTCTGCCAGGGCAGAGGGCTGTGCCAGGAGCAAGTCCACTCCCGCTAGGATGGCTTGCACCCGTAACTGGGTTGGTCTGATCCCAGCTGAGACAAAATCTATTGTCGCTCCCAGAAAAGTCAGGGTTTGAAAGGCCAGAAACTTGTAGTGGTCCTTGTGGATGGGGATATGCAGATAGGGATATGCAGATAGGCATCTGAAAGGTCGATCGACGTCACCCAGAGCCTTTTGTGCAAATGTTTGTTTGTTTGATGAGGTCTTAACGGCACCACGACAACGAAGGTCAAATTGTGCCTGAGAGGTCAGATCATTTTAGAGGTAGTAAGGAAAGAGACCAGGGAAGAATGAGAGAAATTCAAGAACAAAAGCCAGAAAGCTGTGATCGAGAGAGGAGGTGCATGGGTAAAACTAAAAACAGAGTAGAGAGGGGGGTGGAAGAGGAGGATTAAATATGGTTGTAGAGGGATGCATGCTGAAGGAAGGAGACTATTTTATCTGGAGGATTTTTTTGGAAGAACTCAGCAATTGAGTTGTGGGGAGCGAGAGAAGCTCTGGGAAGGTTGTACAGGGGGCAAGCAAGGAGAACGTGTTGGATTGTAAGGATGCAGTGGCAATTGTTACAGAGGGGTTGGGGGGAACCAATAAGGAGGTGGGAGTGAGTGAGGTGGGTGTGACCAATTCTAAGACGGGTAATATGAACGTTGTCGATAATGAGAAAGGTTGTTGATGGTGGATTTGATCGATTGTGGGCTGGATAACATGGAGTTTGTTATCAATTTGGAAGTTCCATAAGGTTTGCCAGCGGTCACGAACAAGAGAAGCGATAAGCGGTTTGATGTCAGAGAGGGTTTTGGGAAAAGGGAAGGGAGGAGGTTAAGGGCAAGCTTAGCGGCTGTATCAGCCCTGTCATTGCCAGGGATGCCAACATGGCTGGGTATCCAGAAGAAAAGAACACTTTTCCTGCAGAGGGTGGGAGAAAAGAGTTTCCGGAGGAGGAGGTGGCAGGTGAGGTTATCCCATTTAAGATTGAGTAATGAAGTAAGAACAGCCTTTGAGTCAGAGAAATGGCAAAGTGACTAAGAGGAGAGTACTCAATAAAGTTGAGGGCGAGGAGAATGGCCTTAGCCTCGGCTGAAAAGATGGATGAGTGGTCAGGAAGTCTGCTACTGAGGGTGATGTCTTGGATGATGGCAGCAGCAGCTGTCTTGTTGCCTTCCTTGGAGCCATCAGTATAGATGGAGGTGTAATTTGAGAGTTGGTCTTTGATTTGGTTGTGGAGATTGATGAAGAGATTAGGTGAGTTTGAGTTTTGTTATAAGTGGAGAGGTCTAGGTGGACAGAAGGAAGGGGGTGGCCCAAAGGCGAAAAGTGGGCCAGGAATAGTGCCGAGAGTGGCGGGTTGATGCCAAGTTGAAAGAGGTCTGATTTAATGCGTAAGCTGAAGGGGGCGATAGGGTTTTAGTCCTATCAAAGAGGGAGGAGAAATTGGGGTACCTAATGAGGTTGTAAACAGGGTTCTGGGTGTTGGTGAGGACTCTAAAAGCATAGGAGAGGCTGCTTTTTACATCTAAGTAGAAAGGGGGTCTCGTTGGCTTCAACATGAAGGCTAGTGATTGGGGAGGTCCTGTAGGCTCTTAGACAAAGCCTGAGGGCTTCATTTTGGATGATGTTAATGTGGTTGAGGTATGAGTTGTGAGCGACACAGTAAACAATATTGCCATAGTCAAGCTTGGCAAGCACGAATGGTGAGCCTGAAAATTTTGAGGAGAGCATAGCGGTTCGCTCCCAAAGTGTTGGAGAGCAGTCGGAGGAGGTTGAGGGAGCTATTGCATTTTACTTTCAGGTTGGTGATGTGTGGCTTGTAGGTGAGCCTGGGGTCTAGAGTTAGACCAAGGAACTTTGTGTTTTCAACTTTAGGGATGCGATTCCCATTGGAGCACAAAGTTCGGGTTGGGGTGGAGGTTGTTGAAATGACAAAAGTGCATGCAGACTGTCTTGTCTTTGGAGAATCTAAAACCGTATTGTTGCTCCAGACTTGCAGCTGATTGAGGCTGGTTTGAAGCCTATTTTCAACAATAGGAAAGCTAGGGGAGGAGTAGAAGATGGTGAAGTCATCCACGAGAGGGCACGTTGATGCTGGGGCCAAGGTCATTCCCGATGTCATTAATGCTCAGGTTGAAGAGAGTGGGGAGGATGCTGCCTTGGGGGACCCCTTCTTGGGGTACGGCTTGGAGAGGGTGTGGCCAATACGAACTTGGAACTGCCTGGGTGAGAGGAAGTTTTGAATAAAGATGGGGAGGTGGCCTCTGAGGCCAATGGTGTGAAGTTTCCGGGTAATGCCGTATTTCCAAGTAGTGTCGAAAGCTTTCTCGAGGTCAAAAATATGGCAATGAGGTGTTCTTTTTGCAAAGGATTCCCGGATAGCGTGTCGAGCGTAATTAACTGGTCAAGGGTATTGGCGACGTTTTGAAGCCGCTTTGGTGAGAGAGAGGATTCTGTTGGTCTCGAGGAACCAGTTTAGTCTCTGATTAATGATCTTTTCCATAATTTTACAGAGACAGCAAGTAAGGGCGATGGGTCGGTAGCTGGTGGGTCGGTGCTATCCTTCCCGGTTTAAGGACGGGATGACAATAGCTGTCCTCCAGATAGGGGAAAGGAGTGTGAGGACCAAATGTGGTTGAAGATGGTGAGTAGGGTAGTGGTGGCTTTGATGGGGAGGTGTTTCAGAAACTGATAGGGATGTTATCTGGGCCCTTGAGGTGCAGCCAGCGCCGCTGATGGCTTGGTTTAATTCAGAAAGGGTGAGAGGGGTGTTGTAGCTTTCGGAGTTGTCAGAGGGAAAAGTGATTCTCCGGCTTCATCGCAAGCTTTTTTGATTTTAAAAGCATTGGAGTAGTTGGTCGAGGCCGAGATGTTGCTGAAAGAGGCGGCAGGTGGTCAACGATGTCTTTTTATGAGAAGGTCTCCATTCCAAGAGAGATGGGAGATGGAAGATTTGCCTACTCTGCCGTGGAAGCTGTTAACCATTCTCCAAATCTTCTTAGTGGGGGTGTTGGTGGTGAGCAGAATGGGTTTTACTGTCCTTGATAGTGCGTGCAGAGTCTTAGTTTTAAAGTTCCTGAGGGTTTTTCCTGAACTTCACCGGGGTTGGGGGATGATTTGGGGTTTGGAGGTTTTGGGAATTGAGCAGAACAAACTTGTTCAGAGGGTTTCAAAAAGGGACCAGTCAGCCTTGTCCTTCCAGATTGAGGATGTATAAGAAGAGGGTAATGATCACCAGAATGTGCCCCGTTTGAACTTTTGTTCAGAATTGAGGATGGGGCACCAAGTGCCCCTTCTTTGAAGCTAGGAAGAAGATCAACTTTGCTGATATGATCGCTTCTTTTTCCACAGATCGGTAATCTCCTATTACAGGGTTACAGGAGGCCCCCTCCTGCAGGGTGGAGAGGTCAACTCCAGCTTGTAACCCTCCCCAAAGGGGCGCAGCACACATCTGTTGGAGGTTATGTCCTTCCACTGAGTGAGGAACAACCCCAGCCCTCCCCCCAGCCCCAGCCTCCCATGACTGGACCTAACATGGGAGGGGGGAGGCTGAGAGAGCATCGAAAATGCTTCTGCTAACCTCCGCCCTGACCCCGGAAGGTGCTTGAGCGGCGAGTAAAGGACCGCTGGCCTGAGCAAGCGACTGTGACCTAGCCTGACCTCGACTGTGATGAGGCAGGTCCAGTAGCTTTGGAATGCAGGAGGCGCTGTCCCTGCTGCCCTAATGATCTGGCTTGCGCAGGGGGGCCTTGTCGTCGGGCCTGGGAATAAGCCTCTGGTTCTTCTTTAAGTCATCCTATCTGCCCCTTGGTGAGACAGGACGTCTTGGAAGTGACCTGCGAAGAAGTCGGGACCCTCTGACGGGAGTCTCCGCAGGTCAGTGGTCGTCGCTTCAACAAGTCCCAAGAAGGGGAGGGCATTCTCCCGCTGCTTCTGAGACACCCTCGTTGCCACATGGGCCAGCAGATCTACTGCATCCAGCAGATCAGACAGGCCTGTGAGGAGGGGCTGTGTTGAGTCAGAGAGATCTGGGGAGATCCCCTTGAGAATACACCCCAGGCCCTCCGTGGATCATACTGCGAGAACTTGGCTGCCCGGACCGCACGGTCGATGGCCTTAAGGCCGACTCTCTTCCCTGGACCTTGGCCCAGCAGAACCTCTGTCCCTTGGCCTCAGTCAGGGTAGCTGCTGGGGCTCCCTTCTGAGGGTTGCGCAACAGGCTCCAGACCTCGTTGGGTACTGGAGGGGTCTTTAACAGAGTTTCATAGTTCCCACTGGGGACCTGAAGGGCCTCTGTTATAAGCAGACCAGTCCTTGGCAGAGGTCCGCGCCCAGCGGTGAGCCCTGCGCATGAGGGTGCTGTCTACTGGGAAGTGCTTTGCTACCGGTTTGACCTCGGAAGCCCCCGAAACCATTACGAAACCAACAGCCAGGTGCAATAATTACCTAAATTCCTGTGAATACCATTAGCACACAGTAAGGGATAAAGTGGAAACGCCCCTGGGTAGTTTGTTTGTTTGTTTGATGAGAGTTTAACGGCACCACAACAGCAAAGGTCAAATTGTGCCTGAGAGGTTGGATCATTCCAGAGGTAGGAAGGAGAGTAAACAGGGAGAGATAGAGAGAAACACGAGAACTAAAAGCCAGAAAGCTGGGATTGAGAGAGGAGGTGTATGGGTGAAAAAATAATGTAGAGAGAGAGGGGGTGGGGAAGGAGAATCCTCAATCTGTTGGGAAAGAAAAACAGACAAACAAACAAACAAGTCTTCTCTTCTTCCGTGTCTCTCCTCCTGTACCAACTTGTACATCCGGAACCTTCAAACAGGGTGCCAAGTTTCTTTTTGCTGAAAAGAAAAATAAGACAGGATAGGGGTCACCAAAGGTTACAAGTCACATGTACCAAGTAGGGGAAACCTCAGCATGGTCCAGGCTTACACATGAGCATCATATATATGAGGACAGGTGATTGGATGGACCTGCTCAGGTACAGGCGCTGAAAAGAAGAGAGTGTATACGGCGCTAGCGCCGTGTCCTGGGTGTGTCAAAGAGAGTAACTATGTTTTTAGTTTAGGTGGTATTTAACGTGAATCAGGTCTGAGAGACAGATTGCATATTTTAATAGCACAGAAGGTATAATTTGAAGTAAATAATGAAATGCTAATACCTAATTACTGTATTAAAATTCTTAAACTGATATAATCCTGAAGTGATAGGTAGAACAATCATACTGTTTGTAGCAAAATTAATTATAAAATAAATTTCTAAGCTCACATTTAAATATTTTCTCCGTCTAAAGTTCAAACGGATCGTCTGACAGTAATGGTATTCCAGTCGATGTTGTAAGCTGTTTTGATTGATTGCTGTTTACTTCTGTGCCAAATCCAAACGGATCTGTAGTTTCATTGGAAGAAAATGTGTTGAAAGGATCTGGACTTGAAAGACTGTTGTGATTGGCTAACAATAATGGCTTGCTGATGGTATGTGAGGTAGCTACAAATGGATCGTCTGCGAATGGGTCATCGTGTACTGGTAGTATGGAAGCAGTGAGCGAGCTTTTCGAGCTAACAAATGAAGATGGAGCACTTGAAAGTGAAGCAGGTAGAGTATATTGTTCTTGCGAAGAGGCTACAATAAAGTTATCGCTGAAAGGATCTGAGTTTTGTCTGATGGTAGGGGGTGAAATAGATTGTGGGTGTGATACAGATGGCGCGTGTGATTTTGCAAAGTTAAAATCAAATGCATCTTTGAATAAAGTTTCTTTGTTAGATGATAAATGAGCAGCAGAGCTGTTGTCTTGCAAGCTAGATGTTAAGCTATCAAATGTTTTGTCTGAGTGCAGGTGAGAGTTATGGGAGGCATGAACGATTAAAACATCTTCACTACACTTGTTTGCGGACCAGTTCAGAGGTCTTTGCCATGCACTATCAATAGAACCCAAAGATTCAGTCTTGGTAGGGGGCCTTTCATCACTGCAGTCATCAAATCTTGCCCAATTTGACCTATTAATTGCAAGACTGGATGAGAGAGGTGCACTGGGTCTCCTAGGAACTGCAGGAGCCGAAGAACATTCTGACTTAGAACTTGGTCTACGGGTGGAGGAGGAGGAGGAGGTGGCGCCATGGTCCCCCTCTATCCACCTCTACTTGAGGGACCCTTTTTGGGACTGGTGGCGGTCCAAATGACGTATCCGGGGAAAAATCGAAGAGCTGACTGTTAGAGGATGTAAAGACAAAACCCTTTGGCAAGGGAGGTGGAGAGAATTCAGGAGAAGGAATATGCAGATCTTCAGGTAATGGGGGAGGTGAGCCAGGAGGAGGAGAGCAAGGGGGAGGGGAGCCTAGGGAAGGGGAGCTTAGGGCAGGGGAGCCTAGGGCAGGGGAGCCTACAGCAGGGGAGCCTAGGGCAGGGGGGCCTAGGGCAGGGGGGCCTAGGGCAGGGGAACCAGGGCTAGGAGAGGCCAGGATGAGGTTGGAAAAGTTCAATTTATCTCCAAAAGTGTTAGAACTTCTCTGTACTTCAGATGTTTCTGGGTTTTTACTTAGGATAGGTGGATCATTAGCTGCTGGAAGAACTGAAAGCTGACTATCTTTAGTTTCAGTGAAAGTGATAGCTGTGATTTCATTTTTTGCAGAGGATGAGGCAAATATCAAACTACTTGTGGGTGGTGGAGATGATAATTTGGGGGTTAATGAGGTACATTTATGATCACTATCTATTCCATCAATTTGTACTTTTTCTCCAATTTGTTCTATCTCTTCACCATTTCTTGGTGAAAGCCTTTCAACCTTTTTGTCACTTGTTTCTATACTTTCCTCTGGCTTTTCAGCCTCGCTGTCAATACTTTCAAAAGCCTCTCTGTTTTTATTTTCTAACCTAATATTTTTATCAGAAATAATCAAAATTGACTGGGATGAGAGCTGAAATTTTTCAACAGAATCGCTCTCAAGACTCGTTGGAAGAGATTTATGATCCGAATCATTCATGAAATCACTTTCAGAACTCTGTGATTCTATGGTCATAGACTCCTCAAATCCACTCTCACTATCAGGACCTGCCTGATGATCTATTCCATCAAATTTGCTCAAATTTTTCTCCATTTCTAAAGTCATCTGTTCCTCTGTTTTTACCAACTGATGAGACAGTGTTTCACTTCCCTCATTATCATATGAATCTAACGATTGAGTGTCACATGTTTCATGGTGAGTGGAAGATGATGAAGGTGATGAGTGTTCACCTGACGTCTGTGCGGGACCACCAGGATGCAGCTCTGGCACGGTGACCTGTCCGGGCTTGGCCATCTTGAATCCTGAAAACATATCTTTGCCACTCTTTGCTGGTGGTTTCTCGCCCAGCAATCCCAAACCTGCGAATGGATCTGGCTGCTTTGGCTCCTCTTTCGTCAGTGATGGTGCTACATTCTCGGGCTGTATCATAGCACCTCCAAACATGTCACCGTTGTTGGATGACTGGTCACCAAACGGATTTCCCGATGATGAACCAAATGCGGGCTGCTGAAACATGGGTTGTTGGTATGACGGTTGTTGGTATGACGGTTGTTGGAACGACGGTTGCTGGTATGATGGTTGCTGAAACGATGCTTGGAAGGGCTGTTGGAATGCTTGAGATGTGGCATACTGCTGCTGCTGGTTGTACCTCGGTGGGATGGATGGAGTGGCACCGAACCCAGCGGTGCTACCAAATGGATTTGACTGTTGTGGAGGGGGCTGCACTGGAGCAGGGGCAGGTGCACTAAATGCATCCCCAAATTCTCTGAAGAGGTCATTGGATGCTGATGTACCAGAAGATGCTGCAGGCTGGGCTTGTGTCTCAAACTATTCAACAAAAAAAGAAAATATAAAGAAAATCACATAAAAACAGGTTTATTTCGTGTTGATAACAGTAAGAAACCCAAATGACCTTAACACTGCCCTCACTACTTCCATTTTTTATTGTTATGATAAATGACATCCATATGCAAAATACACCGAAGTAAAGGAACTTCTATCAAAACATTTCTCAGTCTTCAATATATCAAAGAACTGTCACATTTAATGGTCCAGGTTTGGGAATAATTTGGATGAAAGCATTCACTCCCTGCATAGTCCTATTTTTTTTAAATAGCCCTCAAAGATTATCTGTTGAAAAACAAAACATAAACTATAGTGCGGTGAAGTGGAGGGGGTGGGCAAAGGAAGGGAGGGGGGGGGGAACAGTGTACAGAGGAGGGCGAGCATAGGGATGGGGCGGGTATGGGAATGGCATGGATATGTTTGGGGTCACATCAGGGGAAGGGAGAGGCAGGTGGATGTTACATGCTTACTTACATTACGACAAAAGCTTGCATGTACATTAGAAAGTACCAAATGTTATTAATTCTGTTTTGTCAAAGACGCAGTGGATATAAATCAATAAATCCAGCCTTTATTACCTCTCCTCTTCCCACATCACCTCCACCCATTTCCTTTTCTTACTATATCTATGCTTTAACCACAAAAACATAATTTTAATATTCAATTAATTTACCTACTTTACATGCTGGTTCCAGTTACAAAATAAAAAACAATGCAGGTAGGTACACTCCTTGCTGTACAAATTCTTCTCTAGTTATCAGTGCTTCAACTTCACATCATGTTCCCTCTCCCCCTTTTGATCATTGGCACCCTGCCCCCTTTCTAGATCAAGCTAGTGTTGCTAATAAACCTCACTGAGTTATATGATTGACAGCTTTTTCAACCAATCACCGCGCAAATTTGTCGAGCAGCAAAATCTGCTTAACTAAGTGGGGCAAAAATCCTACATGGTACTGGTACAGTACAGCTAGCTACACTGTAGAGCGTTCATGCAGTCAATGCAACACACTGCAGAAAACAATTTCTACACACACAGACTGAGTGATGCCAAGATGTTAACAAACTTTGCACCTCCGGAGCCCGCTAGGAGCTTTATAAATGATTTCCGTTACCCAGATTGGTTAGCAAACAGAATTTTGTTTATTCCTTTTGCTAAACGCTCTAAAAATCCAGAAGTGCCATAAATAAATCAAAACTTGCAGCAGGCCACATGAACATCTAAATGTCAATGCATTGGTCATGCATGATTGCAGATTTGAGGTTTGCTTGCCCCACCTAGTTACCACATTGCTATGGTGGGTGTGGCTTACTTTGTAACCCAGAGACGTTAATTCTTAGATATGCCTGAAGTAAGAACCTACCAAGGATGATGCAAAGGGATCGGAGCTGTGGCTTGCATCCGCAGCAGCTTGGGCGTCAGCAAGGTTTATTTCTGGTGTTGGAGACATGGGAGCTGCAGCTTGCAGTGTGCTAGATGAGGACTGCCTCACAGGGTTAGAACCAGGTGATGGAAGGCTGAAGTCACCAATTTCTTCCATGTTAGTCAACCCCTGTCAAAAAAGAAGTAAATGAAGAGGCAGCTTTTTAATGTGTGAAGGGTAGCCAAAATCTGGAAAATGAATACTGTATTTGACGTATTAAGCGCCCCTACTCTAATAAGCGCCAACCCAACATTTTTGGGCTGATAACATAATTTATTTGATTATTTTGGATACATTTTGATTAAGTTTTGTTACATTATTTGCTTATTTTGCATCTGATGCTTTTATGTCTTTGTGGTGGTTATTGTGGGGCTAGTATAGAACCAGTTTACACAATGCAGTTTGAATAGTACACTATATGCTGCCTGGGGCATGGGCGCTTATTATGAAGACACTTTGTGCCTAAAAGTGGTGCAATTATATTTTTGAATGCGCCCTGGGTGCTTATTATGTCAAATATGGTAGTTTGAAATGATCATAACAGAAACATTTTTGAGTAATTTTCAAGATATCCCAACCAGACCTTGATGCAGCACTTAGTCGAAATGTGATGATTTTGAAATAACAGGTTTCTTTTTTATACAATTGTCGTTGAAAAATGAATTACATATTCATTAGAACTGATTACAGTTGGTCAAGCTTGAAAAAACTTGTGAACGTCGCAAACCACATCGTGGGAAAATCCACCAATCTTAAAAGGAAATAGTCATTTAGCCAAAAACAAATAATTATAATTTTTTTAAAATTAATTTAATCTTTTTTTAGGGACAAAATATTTCTTCCTTGCTAGTTCCCGTTTTTTTTTTCTTCGGCTTTTTTCCAGCTCTGTATAATATTGAAATGTTTAAGGAATTAGTGCCCAGTTAATTTTAATGCATTTTCTGTGCTTTAAAATACCCTCCCTAAAGCTGGCCCTGGACCCCACCCTGAAGGTGCTT
>JAIGNY010004526.1:122500-185000 GCA_020152595.1 Chiridota heheva | reverse complement strand
AAAAGAAAACAAAAAATCACAAGAATATTTCTTTAAGATTTCACTGGTAGTAGAGCAACTCACCGAGTTAACTTTCTGTCCATCTGACTTGTTTCCCTGATATTGTTCAATTTCTCTCTGCTTGGATTTTAAAACTGTTTCAAAAAGTTCCTTCAGTGCCATCACTACATTGTAAGCCTGTAAAAAAAGATGAAGAAAGCTTAGATTGGTGCAAAACATGAAATGCATTGTACCAATGCGGATGTAGTCACATTTATATTCAAAAGGAAGTTATGAGATTCAATGTTAACGGTCTAATGACATCTTGAGGCAACTTGAACTTAAATAATTCCAAATATAGAATGGACCATTAATACATCACAAATTACCATCAAATTCAGTTAAAATTGACCATCTTACATTTTCTATGTAATCTATTAAAAAATTTCTGAGATTTTGCAGCTTAAAAATCATAAGATATGCCAGGAAAGTAGTGAACAGAATCTAGAAAGGCAATTATAATTCATCACCTCAAGAAAACTTGAAGAGAAAAATTCAATTAGAATAAGTTAAATTAATCTTCTGTACAATACAATACGTGAGCAAAGTCAATTGTTAAAAAAATGAGGACAAGGGCACCAACCTTCTACAGTAGAATTTTGCACCAGTCATTTTGGCGCAAACGAGATACAACTTTACACTTGAATACCTCGTAAACGAAATTCGATAACGATGTATTTTTTCTTTTCTTTGAAAGCTCCCTTTTATGTAACGTGAACTTGCTTGACCAGTGGAATTATTCCTTAAACTACATATCAAAATTCCTACCTGTTAACTGCTATATAGAGTTTAATAAAGTATGCTTACCATGCGTTTCTTAGATTATCATTTCTCATTATTGTTTTATTCTTGGACTAAAAATCATTTTTAACAAGAATATTCTCAGTTACAATTATTTAAAACAAATTTATAAAATCAATAACAATTCTTACCATTTTCAGTTATTTTAATAACAATTAAGTTGTATTACAAGAAATACATGTTGCCAGAATTGTAACTCTATAGGAGGATTGTACAACTTTCTTCACTCACCTGTTTTTCAGTTTTAATTCCTAAAAATTTGTGATTGCCTTCATCCCCTGCCACCATTCCAAATGCTCTTGCATCCGTAGGATCTCTCGATACAAATGAAATTTTCTGAACCTCAAATAAATGCTCTTCATTCTGAAAAAGGAACGAGCAAGATGAACGGAAAAATGAAGGATCTTCAGCCTTCAGGTACTGTATGTGAAGCGCGATATCAACAGAGCAAAATGTTAAGTTTCTTTGACAAGTATGGTGCACCTAGTGTGCCGTAAGTCTTAAAATTTACATATGCAGAATAAAATCCACATATGCCGGTTTCTTACTCAAGATTGGAGAAAACTGTACACATCTGAAGCTATTTGCATGAAATCGCCATATCTCTCCTGAAACCTGTAACTAACTTCAGATATGTTCAACTTCCTCCAATCACAGAGTGAGAAAACTGCACATGTAGAATTAAACATGCATATATGTAGAATTAAACCTGCATATTAAACCTGCATATGTAGAATTAAACCTGCATATGTAGAATTGAACCTGCATATGTAGAATTAAACCAGCATATGTAGAATTAAACCAGCATATGTAGAATTAAACCTGTACATGTAGAATTCAACCTGCACATGTGAAATTCAACCTGCACATGTACAACCTGCCAATGTAGAATTACACCAGCATATGTATAATTAAACCTGCATATGTATAATAAAATCTGCATATGTAGAATTAGACCTGCATATATACCTGCATATGTAGAATTAATCCTGCATATGTAGAATTAATCCTGCATATGTAGAATTAAACCTGCATATGTATATTTAAACCTGCATACTGTATGTAGAATTAAACCTGCATATGTAGAATTAATCCTGCATATGTAGAATTAATCCTGCATATATACATGCATTTGTAGAAGTAAACCTGCAAAAAGAAAATTAAACCTGCATATGTAGAATTAAACCTGCATAAAGAAAATTAAACCTGCATATGTAGAATTAAACCTGCATATGTATATTTAAACCTGCATATGTAGAATTAAACCTCCATATGTAGAATACAACCTGCATATGTAGAATTAAACCTGCATATATACCTGCATATGTAGAATTAATCCTGCATATGTAGAATTAATCCTGCATATATACATGCATATGTAGAAGTAAACCTGCATAAAGAAAACTAAACTTGCATATGTAGAATTAAACCTGCATATGTAGGATTATACCTGCATAGTAGAATTAAACCTGCATATGTAGCATTAAACCTGCATATGTAGAATCAAACATGCATATGTAAAATTAAACCTGCATATGTAGAATTATACCTGCATATATAGAAGTAAACCTGCAAATGTAGAATTAAACATGCAAATGTAGAATTAAATCTGCATATGTAGAATTAAACCTGCATATGTAGAATTAAAGCTGCATATATAGAATTAGTCCTGTATATATACATGCATATGTAGAATTAAACATGCTCATGTAGAATTAAACCTGCATATGTAGAATTAAACCTGCATATATACCTGCATATGTAGAAGTAAACCTGTAAATGTAGAAGTAAACCTGCAAATGTAGAATTAAATCTGCATATGTAGAATAAAACCTGCATATGTAGAATTAAACCGCATATATATATCTGCATATTGTAGAATTACACTGTAGACAAGTAAGCTATAGGTCATGAAGTTTGATGTGGTGATCTACAAAGATGGATCCACTGATAAGTACAGTAGTAGCTTTAAGCAATCAATATGGCACATGTCAGACTATGGTTACCATCTTTCACCAGTCAAAGTTACAATTTTTTATATGAATGTACCTGCATATGTAGAATTAATCCTGCAAATGTAGAATTAATCCTGCCTATATAGCTGCATATGTAGAAGTAAACCTGCTTATGTAGAACTAAACCTGTATATGTAGAATAAAACCTGCATTTGTAGAATTAAACTGCATATATTTCTGCATATGTAGAATTAAACCTGCATATGCAGAATTAAACTGCATATATACCTGCATATGTAGAATTAAACCTGCATATACACCTGCACACTTCCCCCACCCCCACAAAAACAGGTACTAGCTGGGGGTGGTTTGCAGGCAGCGAGGAAAGGGATTGGCCACCCTCCCTCATCATGTTATGGCTTAGAAAGTGTGGCATTTAACCAATTCACATTCCAGCAGTTCATTCATAAGTAGGGACTACCTTTATTAATATGTATGAACAGTGGCAACAATTTCTTTTCAAGACTTGGGGGAGGGGGGACCCAGACAGTGGTGTAGCCAGCCATATAGGCTTTATTTAAGGCTTCATTTTCTAGAGGGACATAAACATATTCAGAACCCCCAACAAAATTATCGGGGCTATGTCCATCCCCCCCCCCCTCCCGAGATCACCACCTATGTTTATGAATGTATGATTGATAACAAATGTACAAACCATGGTCTTCTCATCCAGTACCCTCACTCCTGCCGTTGATACATTGAGAATGACTCTTTGTTTATGCTCCCCCGATATCTTGATCATAGCCTGAGATCAAAGGGAGAAAGAAAAAACATCAAATTAGTACTGACCAAGCTTATAATCGGCAAAGCATTGCATTAATATGATATGTGTTTGAACAGGTTTACAAGCATGGCATTGCTGTTGCTACAGTAGTAGATCAATAATTGTGTTACAGTTTAATATTTAAAGGAGCTGGCGGCCAAAAAGTGAGGGTGTAATTTTCTTGAGTCTCAAAAATATTCTGACAAACTTTTCATGCACGTGTTGGTACTGAAATGTTTGATAGGAATGTTCAAATTAATCATGATTATTTCTTATGATCCTTTTCTTCAATGACATGAGTATCAAAACCTAGACCTGTTCTATTTCAAAATTCCCTTGACTGATAAAAAACAAGATTTAGATTTAGGCTTTAAAGAATTAGCCTAGGGGTATGCAAGCACGTCCATCTTATATGAAAGAGGACATCAAAAGAAACAAAATGGTGAAGAGACCATTTAAAAATCATATTCCGTTACTGAGATAGTAAAGGATTAGTTCAGGGGTCAAGCATGTCCATCGTATGAAAAAGAGGATATCAAAAGAAACAAAATGGTGAAGAAACCATTTAAAAACATTATTCGATTAAGGAGATATCTAAGTTTAAAGCTTGGTATCATTTGTGTAGAAACGACTAAAATTAGACTATTTGTGATGTCATAGCCTCAGATTCCTCAAAGTCTTTATGTATTCTATCATATTTAGTCCTGTGATTTTGTAGCTTAAAAACAAAGGAATATGTCAAAAAAGTAGTAAAACTGTATCTACTGTAGGAATGCTATTTATAATAAACCACTTAAAGAAAGTTCGAGAAAAAAATTAAAAAATTAAATAATGAAAAATTAAATAAACTTTCTTTAAAATACATTAAGAATAGTTGAGAATGTGAGGATGAAGACACCAACTTTCCATAGTAAACTTACACAGATGGACCAAATCTAAACTACAAAATCTCTGGAATAAGACTTTAGGACGCTTTCTTCACCACTGTTTCTTTTGAAGTCCTCTTTTATATCAGATGGACATGCTTGACCCCTTAACTAATCCTTTAAATTGATTTGATACATCTGTTGTGAAAGCACACACATTGTGATAGTTACAAGATTTAACTTATCGAGTTTCTATTTCATAAATGCAACCAATAGAATTAGTATAAATGTCTAGTCCAGAGCTATGAATTCTTTTGCGAATGTATTTGGATCAACAAGTGCATGAAGGGTAATTTTGCTCCTCAAAGTCATAACAAAGCACATTAGCAGATCCTTCATGTTCTGTTATAGGAAAATGAATGTAATGAATATGGAAGACGTTCTTTCATAGAAGCCGCTCACACCGAATGGAACAAACTGCCTTTGCATGTTAAACTTGCGTCTTCAATAATTGTTTTAAAATCCAAACTTAAGACTTTTCTTTTTACACAATGACCGTAGATCTATATTTTTGTATTCTGTATATACCATAATCATTTTTACTCTTTTACACCTATTTCTACATAATATCACTGCCCCTAATGATGCACTGCAGCAGTACTTCATACCACCGTCCCTGAATTCTGCTTGATTACAAGCGTTATATCCAATAATTGCTGCAATGTACAGTACATACTGACTTACAATATTACAATCATATTAATAATCCACAAATTTACATAGCGCACACTTTAATCTTGCAATCTTCAGTGGTGCTTAACAAATTAAACATCAATACAATGACAAAACAAGAATGATAGCCGCTCCCCCAACGCAAATGGGACCGATTGAAACAAAACAAACAAAATAGGAGATACCACTAACATTGATTGAAAGGGTCAGTTTTCAAATGACGCTTAAAAACATTTACTGACTGAGCAAGTTTAATATAATCTGGTAGGTCATTCCACCATGTCGTCCCATTACACTGATAAAATGACCAGCAAAAGTGTTACATTTGATAAATGGTACAACTAACTTTTTATATGAATTACTAGATCCTTCAAATAATGTGGTGCCTTGTTATTTACACACTTGTACACTAAGGTAAACTTTATGCTGGATTCTCAATTTGACTGAAAGTCAGTGTAAGATTTTGAGGCAGTCCACACTGCTGTAATTTTTTTGTTTGTCCAGAACCGTTTCGGCCGCAATATTTTGTACCCTCTAAAGTTTGTTCAATTCACACTCCAGAAGTCCTATAAAGATTGCATTTACATAGTCTAAGTGTAACAGCACTACCCCAGAGATTAGTGTGGCGCAAGCATCCTGGGTAAAGTACTGACGAATTTGTTTGATTTTGTATATGCCCCACAATGCAATTTTACATTTTTCTGCAATGTTTCTTTTGAGAGACATCTGACCATCCACCCACGTTCCAAGGTATTTCATTTGATTTGATTTTCTAACGCACTCCCCATTAATATTGATAACATCAATTTTGCATTTTGATATTTGCCTTCTGGATCCCAATTGAACAGACTCCGTTTTGATGAATTTATTTTCAATCTGTTTGCGTCCATCCATTGTTTAATACCTGTACACAGATTTTCAAGGGTATGGATGGAGTCGATACTACATGCATTTAATTTAAAACGTAGTAACATAAACAGATTAAAAACAGAAAATAGAACTCCTGAAAGTACAACAGCATGAAAGGTCCGTTTTTGTCCACTTAGCAATCTTAATTTTAATAATTTTCATAAAAATTACATAATTACTGTTCCAAAAGACCCTAGAAATTGCCTTTTTTACAATGATGATATCTTCATTGAAATTCAATGTGTCATTATCAAACCATTGCTCAGCCAACCCAAATTGCAACCATCGTGTGTTTAATATACACAGCAGGTGTATTAGTGAAACGTACGATGTTCTATCGTCGATACTGGTCAAAACTTCAAAAAATTGTTATTTTCAAAATGCACAAAGTATAAAGCATCAAATTAGTGAAAACGGAGTTTAAATAACAATTGGTAATCATAACAATTTTGTCTAACTTTGCTAAGGTGGGTAAAATCTTAAAGGTTCAAATTTGAGGGTGGTGGAAATTTGGGTCACACACAACTGCAAGTAAGTCTTTACACACAAACCTTAGTTTCATCTGATATTAAGCAATTTTTTGAATCATTTTAGAATCAAATGCTCATTTAGCAAATCAATGTGATACTGAAAAGTCATATCCCTAGTCAGTGCCTAATTTAAGGGATCTTCAGAGCGTGCACCCACTAATTCACAGATATGGCACCGAAGGTGTCAAAATATGGAGGTCGGGTCCAAATCCTGTGAAAGCAAGCTTAGAGCCACACCCTTATAAGGGGCCTAAACAACAATAGTCCAGAAACAACTGTATTGTTTGCAGTGGCAAAGGTTGCAGACCTCTAGTTTTGCTGTTCCACAGTAGTGGTTCGCCCGCCCTCTGTGGGCCTGCCCTGCCCCCCTTGGGTCCACCCTGCCCTCATCAGAAAAAATTATTATTATCATTATTATTATTATCATTATTATCATTATTTTATCATTATTTTATCATTATTTTATCATTATTTTATCATTATTATTATCATTATTTATCATTATTATTATCATTATTATCATTATTATTTTAAATTTAACTTTTTTTTAATTGATAATCTTAAATATTTTTATAAATGAAATAACTTACATGGATACAGATCACAAATTGATAGCATACAGTGGTAAGCAATCGTCCTGTTTGACACATGACTGGTCCTTATCAATCAGAATAGTTTCATTCTGAGGTTAGATTATAAGTAAAATCCCAGAGCTTCACCAGGGGCTTGAGCCTTAAGGGGGCCCCTGGACTCCACACCGAAAAGACGCAGCGCTTCGCCTCCACATTAATGTGCCTCTCAACAAGTCTAGCACCCTGCCCCTTTTAAAATCAAGCTAGGGTTCTGACAACCAAACTGGCAGGGCTTTCAAAAACTTAAAAAACTTTTTAAGGAAACCTTTCCGAATTCAGCCAACACTAAATTCCACCCCACTAATTCTTGTTTTCAAGACCACAATTTGGATTATAAGACCACGGTTAGTGGACAAGACTGTGATATATCTATGTATATGTCATTGCATGTATATAGCCGAGTATTCATATTACTTGAATGCCACCCCACGCTGGTTGATCACATATAACCAGGAGATTATACATCACAGGTCTCTTTCTTGTTCAGGAGCCTGAGCATTGACATCTCGTGTCTCGGTTATCTTTATCATGTTGTGAGTTACTGTTATGAAATCGTGGATACATGACTAAGACTACACTAAATTAGGCCCTGTCCCTAGCCGAGGTTTAAACAATCCTATTTCTCGCGGCAAAATTTGTTCAAAATGTTACCATATAAAACAGGTTTTTTTACACACAATGATGCTAATGGAGCATAATTTATGCTGTTTCAAGGAATTTTATTTGTATGTTCTGCAAGTGAAGATACTTATCAGGCATTTAGTGATCAAGATCTCCAGATGATATGCGTGAGGCAAACAAGACACCGGATATTAGAAAACTACCCGTTTAAGAAGACAAAGTCAGCTTTTTCTTCATTTAATAAGATAGAAATAATAATTATAAGTCATCTGAAGAAATTTTACATCGTACAACACAATTTAGCATACAATTTCTTGTTCATTAAAACATTAATTCTGTCAATATCAACTCCCAAGGTGGTGGCTATTTTGTTCATACGCCCTCTAAAAAATGAGGTCTTACACCCAGTACACACCAAAAAATTAATATATTTCTTTATAATCTATGTCAATTTTTCTTTTAAGAAATATTTGTTCCTTTGCATGGGTCTATGAATTTCTATTTGTATCTGATATTAATGATTCACAGCCTTTCAAAAAAATTTGGAAAGAAAATTTCAAAGAGAATTCTGAAGAAATACATTATGTGTCTTAGCATATAGGGCAAATTATGTCAAAATGGCGGGGACCATGTTGAAATTTCACACTTGGATAGCTTGAGAACAGAAGAAGACTTAATGATGGATTTTTTGATAGTTGGTTTATTTTGTAATTCTCTATCAAATATCAAGCTAGAACACTTGACTTTACATCGCCTTTAAACACTCTGAATAAGCTATAGCTTACATTGTTCAGTTGTTCAATTTTGTATGCGCAACACTGAAATCAAAAGCGAACATACTGCACTACACTATCAATTGACTGCCTCTTTGGAAATAAGTCATGTGAAACAACCTTACAAACTTAAGATTATTAACCCGAGATAACCTTTACCTTGAGTTTTCCCATGGCTTCCTGGCACATTTGATCTCCACGGGCCTCCTGCACTGATTCCACCCCAATCAGCTTCCCTTTATAGCTCACCCCTGGGGGCTCAAATCTGTCGTATGTGAAAAGTTGCCCTGATGACAACATGGTGCTACAGAGAGAGAAGGAGAAATAAAGCAGCGTCAAAGGGTGTTTGTGAATCAATCCACTCAAAGGAATATTCCCATGGATTTTTTTTGTAACAGCGGAAATTTTAAGAAACAAAACGGTGCAAAAATCATGCTGTTACCTCGTTCCTAAAAAAAAAAAGTTTATTGAACTTTAAAGACTTTTTTGCTTACATAAAAAGTACTTTTGTACAGAGTCTTAAATCGTCATGATGTCATCACAGCACTTCCTGCTTAAATCGTCATGATGTCATCACAGCACTTCCTGCTTAAATCGTCATGATGTCATCACAGCACATCCTGCTTAAATCGTCATGATGTCATCACAGCACTTCCTGCTTAAATCGTTATGTCATCACAGTACTTCCTGCTTAAAACGTCATGTCATCACAGCACTTCCTGCTTAAATCGTCATGATGTCATCACAGCACTTCCTGTACTATGATATATTTCTTTAAAATTAACATATTTTGTCTTCAAAAATTATTAAGAATATTGTAGCATAAAATTTGCAAAAATGTTTTCCAATCTGTTTATGTACCTCATATTTGAATTATGAAAAACAGACAATTAATTTTTTTTAAATACATAAAAGTTAAGAACAGGAAATACTGCAATGACATCATAATGATGACTTAGACTAAGTTCAAAAGTCATTTTTATGCAGAAAAGAAAGACTTCTTGTAGGAATACGATTAACTATACGATATTAACTTTTGTTTCTTTCACCAATCTGTTTCTTTTATTGTCCTCTATCAAATATATTTAAATGAAATTACATGGGAATATTTCTTTTACAGTGCTTTCCTCAGTCACAGAAAGGACTGGTCTTTTCATCCATGAGCCAAATATCATTCAAAATTCTTGAAGTTAAAATGGGTATTTTCATGGTTTTGTTGTCAAAAATTTATTTTATTGTATTAACATACATTAATCATTCAGTACAGTTTTATACCTATGTATGTACCTAAACTATTTTGTGCTGTCTTCTCTTTCATTGCCATAACTTGGAAATTGCCATAACTTGGAGATTGCCATAACTTGAAATTGCCATAACTTGGAAATTGCCATAGCTTGGAAATTGCCATAGCTTGGAAATTGCCATAGCTTGCCATAGCTTGGAAACTGCCATAGCTTGAAAATTGCCATAACTTGGAAATTGCCATAGCTTAGAAATTGCCATAGCTTGGAAATTGCCATAGCTTGGAAATTGTCATAGGTTGGAAATTGTCATAGCTTGGAAATTACCATAGCTTGGAAATTGCCATAGCCTAAAAATTGCCAAAGCCTAAAAATTGCCATAGCTTGGAAATTGCCAGTTTGGAAATTGCCATAGCTTGGAAATTGCCATAGCTTGGAAATTGCCATAGCTTGGAAATTGCCATAAGTTGGAAATTGCCATAGCTTGGAAATTGTCATAACTTGGAAATTGCCATAGCTTGGAAATTGCCATAGCTTGGAAATTGCCATAGCTTAAAAATTGCCATAGCCTTAAAATTGCCATAGCTTGGAAATTACCATAGCCTGCTATAGCTTGGAAACTGCCATAGCTTGGAAATTGCCATAGCTTGGAAATTGCCATAACTTAGAAATTACCATAGCTTGGAAATTGCCATAGCTTGAAAATTGTCATAACTTGGAAATTGTCATAGCTTGGAAATTGCCATAGCTTGGAAATTGCCATAGCTTAGAAATTGCCATAGCCTGCTATAGCTTGGAAACTGCCATAGCTTGGAAATTGCCATAGCTTGGAAATTGCCATAGCTTGGAAATTGCCATAGCTTGGAAATTGCCATAAGTTGGAAATTGCCATAGCTTGGAAATTGTCATAACTTGGAAATTGCCATAGCTTGGAAATTGCCATAGCTTGGAAATTGCCATAGCTTGGAAATTGTTATAGCTTAAAAATTGCCATAGCCTAAAAATTGCCATAGCTTGGAAATTGCCATAGCTTGGAAATTGCTATAGCTTGGAAATTGACATAGCTTGGAAATTGCCATAGTTTAGAAATTGTCATAGCTTCGAAATTGCCATAGCTTGGAAATTGCCATAGCATGGAAATTGCCATAGCTTGGAAATTGCCATAGTGGAAATTGCCATAGCTTGGAAATTGCCATAGCTTGGAAATTGCCAAAGCTTGGAAATTGCCATAACTTGGAAATTGCCACAGCTTGAAAATTGCCATGGTTTGTAAATTGCCATAAGTTGGAAATTGCCATAACTTGGAAATTGCCATAACTTGGAAATTACTACAGGTGCTTTTAAAGGTGCTCTTGACCCAAAAGTGAGAGCGTCGTTTTTGTGATAATTTGTGGCCATTTCGTCCACATCTGATCAAATCTCATGATCCATTTTTTGTGGATTTAAGCTGGATGAAAGTTTGTTCACTTGCCGAGTGCTCTCAAACATTCACTGTGTGTGTATTAGTGTAACTAGCTACTGTAAACTGCTGCACACATTATTCAGCCTTCTTCTTCTGGTACAGTACAAGTGACAAAATTATATGACCAACGTTAAACTTAAACCTTGATATTTTTAGCCGATAAAGAAACCTGGACCTAGGATGATTAGTTTAATACTGTAGTAACGTATGACTATTAGTATTTGACTGTAACGTTAGTGTAATAAACCTCCTTTCAAAATATCAGGTCCTAGTGTTACACTTGCCTAACGCCACAGTAAGACTCAATGTACTGAACTTATAGCTGATTTATTACCCAACGACCAATGAAATGCGTTCCAACCGTGAAAAGACGCCAACTCCATGTAAAGTTTATTGGGAGAATACATTTACAAGAAAAAATATGAAATAAACTTCCTATGCATTTGTCAAGTCCTAACAACCAGCTGAGGACCCTACACACTTAGGCCTGTGTGCATGACCGACAGCACAGCAAATCTATGAATATTCAAATCCAGCGAGACTGTATGCTTGCTTGTATATCTCACATACAAGACAGGCACTGGACTTTCTCGGAGACTCCGAGAAAATACGCCCTCACTTCAGGCTTGAGTGCTCCTTTAACGTAATTTTAAGACAATATGTGCTGTTCATAAATTCAAAGCTTTTTTTGGTGATTATACAAGTTAAATCTCTATCTGTCTATACAGAGTTATAACACTATCAACAATATATATAGTAAATAAAGGCTTTTCTAAAATACCACCATGGTTTGGAAAGTACAGTATGCAAATTAATTTTAACGGATTAGTTCAGGGGTCATGCAAGTCTATCTTATATGAAGGAAGACGTCAAAAGAAACAAAATAGTGCAGAAAGCATTCAAAAATCTTCTTCCATTAAGGAGATATTTAAGTTTTAAGTTTGTTATCATTTGTATAGAAATGACTGAAATCAGACTAGTTGTGATGTCATAGCCTCAGATTCCTCAAAGTCTTTATGTATTCTATCATATTTTGTCCTGCAATTTTGTTGGATATGCCAAAAAAGTAATAAAATTGAATCTAGGAATGGTATTTTTAATATACCACCTGAATAAACTTTAAAGAAAAATAATTTAAATAGTGAAAAAAGTCAATAAAATTTCTTTTAAATACATAGACTTTGAGAATCTGAGGCTGTGATGTCATAACTAGTCTGATTTCAGTCATTTCTACAGAAATGATACTAAAATTAAAACTTGAATATCTCCTTATTGGAATAAGTTTTAGAATGTTTCTTTCCTTTTCATATAAGATGAACATTTGACCACTCTTTTAAATATCTCCTTAACGAAATACAATTTTTGTCCTTTTTATATAAGATGAACATGCTTGACCACTTAACTAATCCTTTAAATATCTCCTTAACGGAATAAGATTTTTAAATGCTTTCTTCACCATTTTGTTTCTTTTAAAGTCCTCTTTTATATAAGATGAACATGCTTGACCACTGAACTAATCCTTTAAATGGTACTTTGAGCAATGGCCATTTGGGAAAAAGAATAACTTTCACGGCAGTTCTTATTGCAAGTTCAACCAGTTGGTAGGTACTTTGCTTTTTTATTGAATTACCTTAAAGTTTACAGAAAGTTGATAAGAATGACATCTTTGATTAAAGGGCATGCTATACAAATAATGTATACCACATCATGAACACAGCATGATACACAGTATTTGCTCTGCAGGACTTTTGACTCTTAGACATTACTGTATTTCCCCTAGTATATACACAAGTTCCCACCATAAGCTCCATAATATATCTTTCAGAAAATATGAAGGGCACATGTATATTGCCTGATTTCATTTAATCAATGTTTGTTAACTCATTAAATAATTATACGAATAGATTAACAGCGAGTACAAAAATGGCTCAAGAAAAAATTAGTTGGAAAGAAAATTGAGGTACAGTTTTCTGTGAGAAATGAAACAAATTAATGTCAAATTTTGAAATTTGTTTCCATGAAATTAATTAAAGACTGAATCTGTATAAATGGCTAATTTTACCATTGGTTGGTGAGAGTTGAATGACAACAGCAATGGTGTTGTAAATTGACCTCACTGACTTTAACTGATAAGTTTTTCAACCAATCACCGCACAAATTTGCCTAGCAATAAAATCTGCGTAACTTTAAAGTGGGGCAAAAATCCTACGCAGTACTGATGGAACAGTACAGCTAGCTAGCAGCACGCGCTCATGCAGTCAATGCAATATACTGCAAAAAACAAATTTCTGTACACACAAGACTGAGTGACGACAAAATGGTGAACAAAAATTGTGCCTACAGGTCCATTACTGGCTTTGTAAATCAGATTCCTGTTGCCCAGAACAGTTTAGCAAATGGAATTTTGTTTAATTATTCCTTAATTTTGCTAAAAACTGTAAAGATCCGGAGAAGTGCCATAGATGGATCAAAGCTTGCAGCAGGCCTCGCAAACATCTAAATGTCAATGCGTTTGTCATGCATGATTGCGGATTTGAGATTTGTTTTCCCCACCTAGTAACCACGTTGCTATGGTGGGTGTGGCCTATTTTCCTACTCAGAGGAGAGGTCAATTGATTGTTGTAAGTGCTATTGTACTTTGGTGAATAGCACATCTAAATGCTGTGAACTATTATTGTTTTGATTAATTACTAAAACACAATGGGATTACATAGAAAGAACAGAGAGCTCTAGCCAATCAGACATCACACATTTGTATATCAAAACCCAAAAATAAAGAAAAAGATTTAAATGGTCAAATTTTTACTAATATTAATGGGATTTCGGCTACTTTTAGTTTTTGATTTATTTTAAGCACTTTACGCATCGATTTCTCTACCTGTCCAAATAACATTCAAAATGATGATTTTTTGGGTACAGTATGAGTTGTTCCATATGATTGCTCTTATGGCCATCTTTTGGGATATTTTGAACAAGAGGAAAATCAAACCAAGGTAACTAACCAATTGGTACAGTACCTGTGCTAGAGAGAATACATCATATGTCAGAGGTCAAGGAAAGGTTGAAAGTAGATAGTGAGGTGAGTAGGGGTTAGGCAGGAAAGGAAAGGGTTGGATGTTGTTGCAGAAGTTGATGTGGTGCTGGAAGGAGAAAATCAATGAAGTGGAATCAGGAAGAGGGGAGTGAGACGTATTGAGTGTGAGCAATTGTGAGGCAGGTGATGCACTCATCTTTACGAGGAAGGTTATGGGTAGTAAGGTTGGTGGGTTGGATGCTGTGGGTTTGTTATCAACCTGGGGTCCTAGTCGGTTTGCCAGTGGTGGGAAAATAAGAAGGGGCTTTGATCTTGGCATAGGTTTTTGGGAAAGGGGTGGAGGGTAAGTTGAGTGCATGGTTCAAGGCCGAAGCTGTTTGTCCTTAACAGGGATGTGGAGGGGTGGAAAGGATCTTGAGGATGAGAAGGTGATGGGGTTCCCCTATTTTAGGTAGTGAGTGGATGTGAAGAATGATTGAAAGTCTGACAAAATGGCAAAGTTGATGGGGGTGGGGAAGGGGGAGGGGGAAGTACTTGGTGTAGTTTAGGGAGAGTAAAATGGCCTTAGTTTCAGCCAAAAAGATCCATGGCTGAGTTGTTGGGGAGCATGCTACTGAGAGTGATGTTCAGAGTGAAGGCTGCAGCAGCTGTTTTGTCACCTACTTTTGAGCCAATGGTGTAACTGGAGATGCTGCTTTATATTTATTTGCGAAAATTGATAAAAAGATTTGCACGAGTCTGGGATTTTGGGGAGTCGAAAATACAGTAGGTAGGAATGGAGTGGCCCATGGTGAGAAAGAGGGCCATGAGAAGGTGGCAAGAGTAGAGGGGTTAAAATAGAGTTGGTGGAGCCCCAGGTTTAATGTGTAAGCCAAGCAGAAAGGGAAATTGTTTTATTCCTGTTGAAGATTGCGAGAAAAAAAGAGTATCTGATCAGGTTTTAGACAGGTTTTGGGTGTTGGTGATAGTTTTGGAGGTATAGGAGGGGGATTTTTGTTGCACCTGAAACCATTGATGTCTTATACTCTTCTCGTTAAGACACTCGGGTATGCTTCAGAAATCCACAGCTCTTTGAAAAGCAGTCAAGCAGGATCATTTTTGAACTCTAGCTGTGACAAGCATCGGAGTTAAAAGTTAGCCTCAGGAACTGATACTTTCTCCACACTGCACAGATTGGATTAAATGAGATTCTTTTATGTACGGGTTTAGAGTATACTTATTTTAGTAGTACACTGTACACGAGATTACCTACTGTATGTAACAATTATTCCAAGAAATTTAAGATTATGTACTCTGTGTAACCTACATTGACTAGAGGATGAATATTATTTTGTGCTAGAATGTCCCTTCTATAAGGACATTTGTGAAGTATTCATCCCTCAGCACTTTTATTACCACCACTCATAAGCTTCGTTTGAAACACTTTTAAGAATTACAAGTCAAACTGCTTTTTTTTCCTGCTGCAGTTTAAATAATCATTTTTGGTCATCTATAGATTAGCATCATTGGATAGGAAATTTCAAAAAGAATCTAAATATGTAAAACAAATCTCAGTTTTCAAAAGACAAGAAATACTTCTGAAAGATTGACTTTATTGACCAAATTTAGCTCAAAAATTGGGTTACTTTTTTTGTGCTAGAATGTCCCTTCTATAAGGACATTCTATCCTCAGCACTTTTATCACCACCACTCATAAGCTTCGTTAGAAACATAATTTAATTTAAATTTAGCTTTATTGCTCAAAAGCAAAGAATCTTTAGCATGATCACTATAAATTCAATAATTACTTTATTGCTCAACGATTTATCCAATTGGTTTTCATTTGTTTTGATTATTTGTTTTTGGTATGGGCATGTATTTTGTGTCTACGTTCATTTTTTTTTTTTTTTTTTGGTGTTTAAAATATTATTAATTATTTTCTTTGAACAGAAATTGTAAAATCAATGCACTTATATTTGTATGTAATATGCTGGAGGCCTGAACATTGAATAAAATAAAGTAAATAAAATTATTGGGCAATTTGATTTTTATTTGTCTGTGACTTTGTTGTGGTGTCTCTAACAATATGGATGTGCAACGGCAAAATGATCTAAATTGCTTTAAAATCTAATAAACACCATAACAATAGCACTGCAGCAAAACACATTTCATCAAAATCTGTTGAAATTTGACCATTTTACATAATTTGGAATTTCTAAAATCCAGGTATTGATACACAAATTTGTGATGTGCTGCAGGTATTTTCTTTAATGTAAATCCTTTGCTTTGTTTTATTGTCTGTCATAAACATGAAAGGGTGCACTTAATTTTGACCAAACATTTCTTGCAGGGCTGGATTTAGACATGTGGAGGCCTCTGTGCAGCCTTCCGTAGTAAAGGCCCACCTACCTTAGAATACAAAACAGGTGACAATACATAGTCATCCATAATGTATATTTTTTTAAGAACAAACAATCTGAATAAAAATGTACTTCTTTAATTTGAACATCATTATCAATTTGTAAGAATCTCAGAGGTCAAAAATTTCTAAAATTATGATTGATAATGAGATATAAAGATGATTGATAATGATATAAAATAGAGAACGAAACACGACTAATAACTACCTCTCACAACATTTTTCCTTACAATTTTTATTTCTCCATGAAATATGTGAAGGTCCCTGGTTGTGGAGGCCCCTGGTTGTGGGGGCCCCATGGGCAACTGCCCCTCTAGCCTCTCTCTAAATCCTGCCCTGGTTTCTTGAGTTATTATCACATCTTAATCAAATTCTAGTACTGTAGGAATAGGCTCTCCCATCAATTTCAGTGACTGAGATTTAGCAAAGAAATTTAAAGAATCATATAATGATTTTAAGATAGTCTGCCCAGTCATACATCACAAACTTAGCCAAAAGTAAACATTAATGAAAACTGGATCAACCATAACTCTAAAACAATTTTTTCAAAGGACTGCATGAACTGCTCAGATTTGAAAACTCTTTTAACCAATAGAAATTGCTACATATTTCTTGCAGATTGTATTCTACAAACTTACAGTAGGTCATGGGAAGAGGGACTGACTTTTCAGTAGCATCTTTAAAAATCAGTACATTTCAGGAAAAATTTGCCCCATGTCTACTTTTCAGTAGCATCTTTAAAAATCAGTATATTTTAGGAAAAATTTGCCTCTTGTCCCCCACTTTTTGGACAACAGGCCATGTCCCAACCCCAATTTCGGGATGAGCCCTTGTAGGTCGTAACTGTATGGTATATGGACTTTAAAATCCCAGAAAGAGTTTTAAGTTCTGAACAGAATAATACGTCAGATGCCGCTGTAGTTTCTGAGTTAGGCTAATCAGAGTTTGAATCATGTCAGATGCAGAGTTAGGCTAATCAGAGTTTGAATCATGTCAGATGCAGCTGTAGTTTCTGAGTTAGGCTAATCAGAGTTTGAATCATGTCAGATGCAGCTGTAGTTTCTGAGTTAGGCTAATCAGAGTTTGAATCATGTCAGATGCAGCTGTAGTTTCTGAGTTAGACTAATCAGAGTTTGAATCATGTCAGATGCAGCTGTAGTTTCTGAGTTAGGCTAATCAAAGTTTGAATCATTTGTATGTATGTCAAAGTTGTGATGCTTGAAAGAGCTCAAAATCTTTCATGTACAGTAAATCTTTAAATTTCTGTCCTATTTTCCAGTCACTGAAAAAAATCAGACTTTTCTCTAACTAAATTTTAATGAAAGGTGATGATGGAGATTCAAAACCAAGTGGCCACAGGTGCTCGATGCCTTCCACTCAATTAAAGTTGGTGGAGGACTGAAACGCAATAAGGTAACAAACTTTCAATAAAATTTGTATATTATATTACAATAAGACCTCAAAATTGTCAAATGGTCAATGTTTAACCCATTTGAATGGGTTAAAATGGTTGATTACATATTTTCTTTCAAATAAGCTCAAGTTTATATGTTTTTTTTGAATATTTCGAGGTAAATCCTCATGTTTCAACAGCAGGTTTTTGTGACAAGAAACTCAATAGCCATTTGAGCTCATTTTGAAAACTGTAACAACACAAGACATGTACAGTAAACTTGTCAACATGATGCTCAACCTCAGCTAATGCAAGAAAACATTGTTTAACCTCTGTGTCCTGAAACCTTTAAAGGCTTTTTTTGCCAAGCCAAATTGATCTCTTTGCAGGTACCCTCTGGTTGTTGACATTCCAAGCAATCTGGATCACAAAAGCAAAAGCTGGATCAATAAAGCAACCTTTCATAATTTGTACTCTCCAAAAGCTGAAGAAAAAAAATTCCTCTTATAAGCACACATATTTTACTCCAGAACATTCAGTATGGAGTTTTCAGGCTAACCAATATTTTTACAGAGGGCCTACTGTACATGCTTTGCACATCACTCACACCAATACGCACATAGCTACAAGACTATACTGTGAGTTCACAGATATACAGTATTTCTTTCAATTTATTCCTGTTTTAACACTTGAAAGTGTTGTTTATACATCTTCCGTATTTCTACTGAAAGGCCATCCAAAGCAAACAAAATGTGCACAGGATGGGGAGAGATAGGGGTAAGGGGATGGGGAGAGGGAGTGGGAGTGGTTAATAGCAACAGATATGACACTACACATAAATATAATTTTACATAGCTTGGACCTCTGAAGCAAGGTGTTTCGCAGAAAGAAGGTAATTAGTGGTACATGGTCAAGTTAATGAAACTCACTTGACCAGCTACAGTACAAGTAGATTTGAGCGGAATACCGGTACTCACGTAAGTACCGGTACCGAAGTAACAGTACTCAAAAATAATGGAAGTCAAAATGTTTGTCACTACTACCACCGGTACTGCCGAAAAGTACCGTTGGCAACTCTAAAATATAAATACTATTAACCCAAATCATTCGTTTTCAATACCTAAGTCATGTAAACCACATTATATTTACCTTGCAAGAGGCTTGTATTGAATCCATTTATCGAAATACTACCGATAAAAACCCTCTGTAATTATTCCCAAAGCTGCTAACAATCTCGCACACACATAATCAAACTATTACAGTAATCCATATACGTTAAAAAAAAATGGAATTTTTTTTCTCAATGAAACTTTCAGTCACGCCCTTTTTTTTACCTTACAAGGCCCAGTTAACACACTGCTCTAACTATATGACTGGTACATACAGTGTACATCACAATGATCACCTAACGTTGTGTTGTACATTGCATTATTTCGGCCTTGCAGCCATTCAAGTGCACATGTTCAGAGCTTGCAAAATTTGCCATGTTTTTTTTATTGTGGAAATTTTAAAACGTTAACTTGCGATTCTTCACAGCCCTGCCATTTTCAAGGAAATTTGCTGCAACAAAATGAAGATGGAACTCCCATTTTTACCAATTACTATTGACTGAGGTATTTTGGAAGATATTTCATGGCGTGTAAATCATTGGGCCTAGGGCGTGAGTGTACATAGCCTACATCGTGAGTTCAAAGTTAAGTTAATGAATGACCAAGTGATAACTATCTTCATATGTGCTTGCCAAATGCTGAAATTTACTAAGTAAGTTGTATTTTAGTATAAATTATTAAGAAAAGAAGACAAAAAACATAATTTTTTTGACATTTATTCACTTAATTTTGTTTCAAAACAATGGGAAAGACGAGTTTTTGTCAATCCCAATAGAGGAGGTATTAGTAAATATTTCCCACCCCGATACATCCCGCCGTTACTCTATGAACATGCTCGCGATTATTTATAATGCTATCAGTGAATTATAGTACAGTATATATGGTCTATAAATGTTACATGTTAGTGTGATACTACGACGAATATACCAAGCACACACTGATAGTTATTTTTTACCTTTTTATGTAAGAAAAACCGGTACTATAAATAGTACCGGCACTATAAATAGTACAGGTACTGTCTTAACGAAAGTACCGGTTACCGAATTTTCATGGTACCGCCAAAGCCAAAGTACAAGCTAACGCTAGATGATTGAAAATCCACCATAAATTTATGATCCCACCTCCCCCATAGTTGTACTGGATGAGGTAGTAAAGAAGGGGGGACAACTGCCTCTCCACATTTTCCTTTTTATTGGTTTGAGAAGAAACATTGCAAATATTTTTTTAAATGAAAAATTTGGGTTAAATTGCAGGATTTCAAGGTAATACTCTGTTAACTGTAAATCTCAGAAAGCTACTCTGTCAAAGGAGATTCCCCTTTTGCAATTTTTGGCTCATACGCAGGACATTGTTAGGGATTGTGCCCTCTGGCCCCTGAAAGGTGGTCATTTCATGCCCTGACTTCTGAAAAGTGGTCATTCCTATGCCCTGACCCCTGAAAGGTAGTCATTCCTATGCCCTGACCCCTAAAAGGTGGTCATTCCTATGCCCTGACTCCTGAAAGGTGGTCATTCCTATGCCGACACCCCTGAAAGGTAGTAATTCCTATGCCCTGATCCCTGAAAGGTGGTCACTCCTATGCCCTGACCCCTGAAAGGTGGTCATTCCTATGCCCACTCCCCTGAAAGGTGGTCACTCCTATGTCCTGATCCCTGCAAGGTGGTCACTCCTATGCCCTGATCCCTGAAAGGTGGTCACTCCTATGCCCTGATCCCTGAAAGGTGGACATTCCTATGCCCTGACCCCTAAAAGGTGGTCACTCCTATGCCCTGACAGGTGGTCACTCCTATGCCCTAACCCCTGAAAGGTGGTCACTCCTATGCCCTGACCCCTGAAAGGTGGTCACTCCTATGCCCTGACCCCTGAAAGGTGGTCACTCCTATGCCCTGACCCCTGAAAGGTGGTCACTCGTATGCCCTGACTCCTGAAAGGTGGTCACTCGTATGCCCTGACTCCTGAAAGGTGGTCACTCCTATGCCCACTCCCCTGCATGCAATCTTGGACAAAAATTCCCTTTATTACAGGAATATTTCAATAGATTTTCATTTTTTCATTTATAATAAAGAAAAAATTTAGAAACAAAGTGATGAACTAGACATCAATGATGTTATAGTTCAACCCATAACAATGCAAGAAGAATTGATTGCTTTTATTGATTTTATTTCTGTAATAGCTGATATTTTTATGTTTTTTATGTTTTATTTGCGGTCCATTCTATTTTGGGGTAATTATTCATCATGTTAAAAATCCAAGAGTTTTAACTTTCCTGAATGAGTTGTATTCAGTTTGTTTGTTTTGCACCTTAACAGTCAGGTCATATGTGCCAAACGAGGTTAATATGACTGCCAGATTGGTTCCCAGTGATGATTTAGTTTTGTGGTGGGTGCAATGAGGTTCAGAGCGATGTCTGAAAAGTATACGTCTAACAAAAGCTAAGTGACATTCAATGCATTGTGCCATCATGTCTCCCTCAACTACTGACATTGGCGAGGTCAAAGGTCAATTCCACCACAACGTATGGTTAGAAAATACATTTTGTAAACATAACAAAATTTCTAACATTTACACAGTAATCTTCATAAATGTTAAGTTAATTTCATTTGGCCGGTACTGAAAAAAAATCACCAACCAAACATGTTTCAAAATGGCCAAATGTCATATTTAGCTGGTAATCGGCCAAACCAGCAGCAGCTAAGGTTGTGACCATTAGCATATTTTTCATAAACGTACAGCAAGAACCATTACAGTCGGTTAACCGTTTAACCTTAAGTGATGACATAATTATCCAGTGACGTAATATTCTATTCTGTTTATGTGCGTAATCACTCACATCATGCATGTATCGGTCATTTCCTTATGCAAACTTGCAAAGCCTACTGCCGTTTTGAGGATAGAGCTAGTGCAATCCAATGTTGTGGTAAATAGTTATTATACACATCCCTCAGTACGGGTTGACATTGGGATTGCTTTGCTATACGAGGGTTGTAATAAATTGGGTACAATTCCCATTTTTTTTTTTATTCACACACTGTAGGAAATTGATGATTGAAAAATAACTTACTTTTTGGATATTCTTATACCAATTAGTCTAAATAATACACTTTTCCAAAAAGCTTTTCTCAAATCTTATTTAGCACCACAACGGGATCAATGTTCTGGACGCCATCTTTCTGCACATTTGTGATCAACTATTCAAACGTCCGCAAATAGGTTTTAGGATGTTCCACTAACCTGTAGGTTGATTTTTCGCTGACAATATTTTTTTGGTTCATATAACTTCATTAAATAGTTTTAGTATAAAAATTGTGTGCAAAAACAAATAAATCAAACACAAGAAATGTTTAGATTAAATAATTGTACTTTAAAAGTATTTTCTTAATTTTTTCCTCAAATAATCTAAAACATAATACCCCCGCTAAAATGTTATAGCCCAGATAGCAGTGTTTTGAACTTTGACCGTACTTTGGAGAGCTCGTCAGACGATTTTATGGAGTGAAAAGTAGCCCAGTAAATACTTAGATAAAAGTAACTAAAATCATCGTAAAAACAGTTGTTGAAGACATGGATGGGCTTCAAAAATCATTAAAAAAATATAAAAAATGAAATAAAAAAATCATGAATACGCATTGTGGACGGAAAAAAGAGTAAAATGATTTCGTTTTCACAAAGATCTTAAAACTGAGATTTTCCTGTTTTAACACAAGGCTTACACAATACAATAGGGTATAGTTTGTTGTCATATCCTCAACCCTAGGACGGCCAGCCATTACTGACGGCAGCTAACATGACTGGCATCAATCATGCCTTCTGACCAAAGAGCTTCCACCCAACGAGTGGAAATGATAGTGGTAAATTTATATCGTAACTGATCAATGCAAGACGAAAATTCATGGAAAATAAATGATACTAATGGAAAGGGAATGCACACCACCGGGGTTCAATCATTTTCATTACACATGATGGAATGTCTTCAAGAGAATGAAAACAACCACAAAAATCACAATACTGCACACTAACAAACCTAGTTTTTCATTGAAGAAAATATGTAAAGGAACATACCATAAGCAATCCTGCAAAGTATTTTAAAACAAAACTTTATTTTCAATAATCCTGATTATAATCCAAGCACTGTCAACAGAGTTATCAGTTAAATAGGCCTAGGCCAAAACCGCCATAAAACATACTGCACATGTTCACGCCAGGGATTATTTGGATCCCTGTTCACACACACAGCAAGTCTGCAATACCTGGCGCTTGTGATATCCAGGGGTGTCTAAGACATGCACAGTTCGGAGTTAACGTGGGATTCCCCTCAAATATTGCATGCCCCACTCAATGATGGAATGTAAAAAGTAAGCACGGTATCCCCATGACCTTATGGTCAAGGTCCGTGGTTGGGATAAATGTACTATGATTCAATAATGAATGGATATGGGCCTAAATTTCTTGTGTGTGTATTTGACAGCTTATGTTAATGAGTTCTGGGCCTAGCGCCTTCCTTATGAGCACAAGTTAGCTATGTTCCATCCGATCCCAGGTACCGTGGAAATGTTTAGTGTTATGCATATGGACCCAGGGTGAAAAATGTGAAGGCAATAACTTAGTGGGTAAAGATTGACATGCGAAGGTTAGTTAGATAGTTTCGTGAATTTATGCAAACTTTAAACAACAAACTTAAAAATTGAAATAACATTCGTTTACACGGAGCATGATTTCCTAACAGGTTAAACGGGTAACCTTCACAACCTTACTAGCAGCCCATTGAATACTACCCAGTGATGATTCTTCCATGTGTCCATGAACACTGTAAACAAGTTTGGAAACAAACTTTTTATTTCTGGCAATCTGCTGCCCATATGGCACATTAGTAACAACTCCTTGCTTACGCAATGTCACATGCATTCACTAACTCAACAAAAATTTTACCTTTCAGGAGTTTTATTTCAAAAACCACATGGAATATCTCTCTTATTTAAAGTGCAAGTTTTATGAAGCATAAAAAATCTTGCTTTTGCCAGAATCTCAAGAAGAAAACTGTCAAAACCAAGGAGATGCATTTTAACACAAAACTTTGTACAGGCACATATGGGAGCTCACGTACGATTTGATAAGCTCCACTCATTACACTCTGTGTAATGGGTGGAGCTAAAAAAACTATGCTAATATCTTAATCCGTTTAAAGGTTACAAAATCTTAAATTGGACAAAAGTGACTGATGGCAACATCTATGATGTCATAGAGACAATTTCAAGAAAACGTTTTTTGTATTTCTTTAAAAATGATTTGGATTTTTTTCTCATTGAAAATGTGATGTACACCAAGAAAAAAACAAAATGTTTTCTTGTAAAATATAAATTCCACCCTATCTCTATAATGAACCAAAAATGCTGTTCCACATTGTAAAAAAAGTGCGATTCAATTTATAAGAAATACATAAGAACTTTGCTGGAATTGCCTTGATGACATCACCAAGCTGAAGGACATACATGTATACTGTACGAGATGTTTTAAGAACATTTTTCTACTCTTTAAATTGTTATACTTCTAAACGGAAAAAGATATTATAGTTTTTTCACCAATTTTGTTTCTACAAATTTTCTCTATCATATATAAAAAATGAAAATCCATGGAAATATTCCTTTAATAATTACCACAATAAGGCCTAAAAATGAAATTGTTTGTTTGCCTTTTTTGTGGAAAATTGTAAGGGAGGGAGAGGCGGGCGGAAAAAAGGTTTTTCTTATTTTTCCCTTCTCCGGTTTGGACGTTTGTAAGAATACTGTCTTCAACAAGCAAATGAAGAAGTCAATAGCAATGACTCAACACAAGAACGCCGCTTTTTCTGGTCTTGAAACACTGATGACAGACAATCTTTTCTCTCCAATTAAAATCTGATCAAAGACACGGCCGCGTTTGGAAAAGTTTGAACAAGTTTTTGAAAAAACTTCTGGGCAGCGCGGGGGACAAAGCAGTCACTTGATTGAACAAATTGTATCTCATGCTCAAGATTGCGTAATATAACATTGCAAAAGTAGTCGCCATGCCATTTTTATGACGCTTTAAGAATTTAAAAAATTAAAATAAAAAGCTAAAAACAAAAAATCGCCACCCCTGTTTTTCAATGAATTAGGGGGCAACAGGAGGGCAAACAAACAAACAAACTCTTTTTTTAGCACCTACCCTCTCCCCCTCCTAAATTTCTGAGCATAAACTGTTTAAATTATGTTGTAGATTTGACATACAGTATGATTTGATTTTTTTTTTTAACAAGTGTTTATTACAGAATCATTTTCCTAGGCATTTTGGTTTTGTTCTTAGCTCAACGGTCAAGCAAGTCCATGTCATATGAAAGAGGACTTAAAAAGAAACACGGAATACCATTTCTGAATGCATTCTGTTCTTAGTTCACTGGTCAAGCAAGTCCATGTCATGTGAAAGAGGACTTGAAAAGAAACACAGAATACCATTTCTGAATGCATTCTGTTCTTAGTTCACTGGTCAAGCAAGTCCATATCATATGAAAAAGGACTTAAAAAGAAACACGGAATACCATTTCTGAATGCATTCTGTTCTTAGTTCACTGGTCAAGCAAGTCCATGTCATGTGAAAGAGGACTTGAAAAGAAACACAGAATACCATTTCTGAATGCATTCTGTTCTTAGTTCACTGGTCAAGCAAGTCCATATCATATGAAAAAGGACTTAAAAAGAAACACAGAATACCATTTTTGAATGCATTGTTCTTAGCTCATGTGGTCAAGCAAGTCCATATCATATGAAAGAGGACTTAAAAAGAAACACGGAATACCATTTTTGAATGCATTCTGTTCTTAGCTCAGTGGTCAAGCAATCCATGTCATATGAAAGAGAACTTAAAAAGAAACTTGGAATACCATTTTTGAATTGTGGGTATGTACAGTACAGTGTGCTAGTCACTTCCGCAGCGATTATTGATTGGTTGTAGGTAATATTGACTTTTAATATACATTACTCTCCATGTTAACATGATATCTGAGTAATTTTCAGAGTATTTTGTTCTTAATATTCTCAAAGATATGGTATATGCCATTCAAATGGTACAGCAAAGTGGTCTTTCCTATGGGGTGCAGGGAAGGGAGGGGGGGGGGAGATCCTCAATGGGAATCAAATAAAAAAAAAATGGCAAAACAAATGAAATAATACCAAATAACTTACCTTTTATTCTTATTTTTCATGGTGAAAAGTAAAATTCACAAATACTCCCAACTAATATTTATACCAGGAATGACTAAATTCAAGATAAAAACAATGTAAAGAGACTTCCAACAAATAGAAACCAATCCAAGAAAATGTTTAACTGTTCCACCTTTCCTCCCTCAAACCAACGCAATTAATTATCAACAGCAAAACAGAAGTTTTACAGCCAAGAAAATTTGGAAATTATTCCAATCAATGAAACTGAACCACAAGAGCCTTGAACTCAAATTTACAACCAACTTCAGTGAATGTAATGTATAATCCATCAGAAATACTGCCCTGTGCCAGGCAGGCAGGCAGACATGACTCCAGGGTATAAACAGAGCAAAGCACTGTGACATTTTATAGGCCTTTGCAGGGAAAACTTGCCCGAATTACTTCGAAGAAGAGAACACATTCTTGGAATAGCACTCAGGGTCTTGACCTTGCTAGGGTGAAACAAAACCTGAGCACATTGTTTTGAAAAAAAATGTAAAACAGACATGAGTTGTGAAGTAGACCATGAGAGATATATATAACTTTAGTGGTACCTGCTTTATTGGAAATACAGGGCAGGGTGTTGGTTACTCAATTACTCAAAATAGGTACATTTCTTTTTTCTCCATGATTTCTGACAGTTTTTTTTCTCCATAAAATGTTGGGTTCAAAACATAAATTTCTCTGGTTAGAGGAATATCTGGGAAGATTAGTTCTGAAAATGGTGTAAACAGAAAAGTGAAGCACTTGGGGGGATAAACAAAACTGTTCTTGCTTTACATGGAAATACAGGGTTGTCACTGCAATTTGGCAGTGTGACAAAATAGCTGTGTTTTTTTGTTTACTGATTAATGTAAACAATCAAAGGAGAAATCTTATGCTGTGAGAAATAAAACAATACCATGACAACCCCCTCCCCCCCCTCTAATGGCTCTCCTAAAGTAAAAAAGCCCAAAAATGTTGCTAAAAGGTCCAGAAAATTTGCTTAAGGGTCCAGTAAACAAAAGGTTGGCTACACCCCTGAAGGGGCAAGCATAGGTACTGTACTGTATGTTTGATCTTCTTCTTATAATTATCTACAATTAATCAACAAGTTATCAATTTGGATCTACTGTAGTCCATTTCATCTCAGTTCAAGTCTAGTTCCGAGTCCAGCAAATTATGAGTCGAGTCGAGTCCCAAACGTGTGTTCCCATTCATATTATACAAAAGTACATCAAAGCAGGTCCCTAGTTTCGCTTTTTCAGCTGGGTGCTCCACCCTGTCCCTTTACACTAAGCACTCTACATTTGTTCACAAGTTCCCCAAAGATGCACAACTAATTACTCCCTATATTTACATTTCAGGTACCATCAAACCTACTCTCAAAGCCTTATAAATACCCCTTTTGGTCAGTGACAACCTGCCCCTTTTGGTCAGTGATGCCCTGCCCCTTTTGATCAGTGATACCTTGCCCCTTGTGGTCTGCGACACCCTGCCCCTTTTGGTCAGTGACACCCTGCCCCTTTTGGTCAGTGACACCCTGCCCCTTTTGGTCAGTGACACCCTGCCCCTTTTGGTCAGTGATTCCCTGACCCTTTTGGTCAGTGACACCCTGCCCCTTTTGGTCAGTGACGTCCTGCCCCTTTTGGTCAGTGACACCTGCCCCTTTTGGTCAGTGACACCCTGCCCCTTTTGGTCAGTGACACCCCGCCCCTTTTGGTCAATGACACCCTGCCCCTTTTGGTCAGTGACAAACTTCCCCTTTTGGTCAGTGACACCCTGCCCCTTTTGGTCAGTGATACCTGTCCCTTGTGGTCTGTGACACCTTGCCCCTTTTGGTCAGTGACACCCTGCCCCTTTTGGTCAGTGACACCCTGCCCCTTTTGGTCAGTGACACCCCCTTTTTAGTCATTGATTCCCTGACCCTTTTGGTCAGTGCCCCTTTTGGTCAGTGATACCTGCCCCTTTTGGTCTGTGACACCCTGCCCCCCCTTTTGGTCAGTGACAGCCTGCCCCTTTTGGTCAGTGACACCTTTTGTCTGCACCTGCCCTTTAGTCAGTGGCACCCTGCCCCTTTTGGTCAGTGATACCCTGCCCCTTTTGGTCTGTGACACCTTGCCCCTTTTGGTCTGTGACACCCTGCCCCTTTTGGTCAGTGACACCCCGCCCCTTTTGGTCTGTGACACCTTGCCCCTTTTGGTCTGTGACACCCTGCCCCTTTTGGTCTGTGACACCCTGCCCCTTTTGGTCAGTGACACCCTGCCCCTTTTGGTCAGTGACACCTTGCCCCTTTTAGTCAGTGGCACCCTGCCCCTTTTGGTCAGTGATACCCTGCCCCTTTTCGTCAGTGACACCCTGCCCCGTTTCGTCAGTGACACCCTGCCCCTTTTGGTCAGTGATACCCTGCCCCTTTCTGGATCAAGCTAGGGGGTTGTAAAAGAATCACTCATCTTGCCTACAAAACCATGCTCTTAGCAAAAGTTGACTAATATACAGTGTATTTGAGTTTAACTTACGTGATAAATGCCCCCATGGTGCTGAAAGATTTTGAACAGAATGCAATATTGGACCTTCAAAGAGTTACAGATTCATTTTAACACTAAAAATCCAAGCCTTACAGGTTCATAATCCGAGAATTCCACTCTCAAAACAAAATCAACATTTTAAAGAAGAAGAGCTGATCAACTACAATTGTGCGAAGCAAAAACTCTTATTACTTTATGACAATTGATCTAATGTCTTGCAAGACATTTAAACCTACGTCTATCCCTATCATTGCTAACACTCAAGAAAGAAGTGAACACTACTTCCGAGGCGCAAAGGATGCCCTCAATGAACAGCAAGTAAAGGAAATCATTTGAGTCAGTTCACAAACCTTCCGGACAATTCTTTCCTCACTTAAACTACATATTTCCTGAGCAATATCAATTAACCATTGTTTCCAAGTCTGGTGTCATGAGGGAGGTGTGTAGTTACAGGAGACAAACTATAAGAAGATCATACACGCTGTATGTACGCTTGAATATTTTCCCTTGGGACAGTGCTGTAATTTTCATCCACATGGTTTGGAGGTGGTGGGGGATATGGTTTCATATCCAAAAGGTACTAAATTTTAAGAATTCTACCGAAAATTAGGGGTAATTTCACTTTCCTCTCTCCTCGCTGCCCCCTCTTCCACCCAAAATTATGGCTCTGCCTTGGGACAATCTTCTCTTGAGAAATCCTTTACATTTGATGTAGCGAAAGACTATTAAACTAAGTTTTGGCAGTGGTAATTAAAACATTTTGTTCCATTTTCCTTATGTCGAATATGACTGCCTTTGTATATGAACTGTATAGTTCTGTCATAAGCAGGATCAAGGGGTGCAAGGGGAAATACCCCACACACACACACACACTTTTTTTCATGTTTATATATATCGTATAGTCTTTATATTTATAACTCTCATGTGAATCTTATACAATGTTTCTGGTTTGGTTTGGTTTGTTGACGTTTAATGTTTTTGGCATATTATGGATTTTGCATAGAGAGATTTGCGAAACACAACCCTCAAATTTAGTTCATCAAAGATTGAACCTTTTTCTATTGAAGCCGACCATCCATATATTGGTGTAACACACACTCTTATTCTACAGTACTGTACCATTGCTGTAAGAAAAAGCCTTTAAGAAAACTAACATGATTTTTTTCATTCTTAGTGAACATATTTAAAAAAACCTACAATATGCAGGGCAAGCACCGTATGGTACAAGCAAGACTAAAGACATACAGGGACTGTCAGTCCGGCAGCATGCCTATTAGCCCTTACTCGACCACGCGGCGATAATATAGCCATTTTAAAACTCCTTTTTTCCAAAAATAAAATCGGGACCTTACCAAAATTCTATAGGGGTGCAAATAAATTTCATTGCAAATATCTCATAGGATCTTTTATAAAATTGTATTTTTTGGGGGGTCTATACTCACTTTTTTGGGAGAAATTTTGTCCAAACATCCAGAAATTTCACTTTTTGTTTACAATGGCCCGAAAAATACATATTTTAAATTCCTTTACAAAAATTGCTTAGAAAATCAATTTAGATATTTTCTCTTTATATTTGATATGTAGTTAAGTCATATTGTCCAAATCTAATCACATTTTGCTCATACCTGGTCATTACTTTAAAAATATTTCTAAAATATGTACAATTTCATGATTTTTGGTAATTTTTTGACCCTTTATGTTAAAAAATTGTGTGATCCACCCCTATATCGTAAAGAAAAGTTTCAAACACCATTCTGTAGCCAAAACAACATGCTTTTACTTGGATTGCTGCAATAAAAGACATACCCCCTCGATCATTGCTAAAACGTTTTATAGGTACATCATTCAATTATTTTTAGATTTTTTTGACATTTACGTTGAGACGACAGAAGAATGTGTATCCTGTTTTTTTTTGACATTTACGTTGAGACGACAGAAGAATGTGTATCCTGAATCTTGTTTGAAAGTGAAACTGAGGATTAGGAAATGTCAGAAGGTTATCGCCAGTGATGGAGATCTTTTAGTACCTGGACCCAACCCAGAAGAGGCCTAAAGATTAACAGAACCAGGTGTAATAATTTTTTTAAATTTCTAAAATCGCGAGTGCATTTTTCAAACTTCATGCTTACTAATGTAATTCGTTAGGCTTAACGTTAGGCATAGCTAATGTTAGTTCCGATCCGTTCAAAGTTAAGCAAAAACAGTGTAATTTAGCTGGGATTATTTACTAGTAAGGATTATAAACATGTAAATGGGTCACTAAAATGCAACGTGATTAACATTAATTGTCTTTATTATAGTAATTTTGGGTGAAACTTTACAGATCAATCTTTAATTTGTAGTGCAACAGTGCCCATATACAGTACCTATTTCGCGAATTCTCGAATCCATGTTGTGCTGTTGTGGTGCAGTGGAGTAGGAATAAAATTTTAGGGGAAAGGGTCCCATGTTGTTGGAAAGAGACACATGTTGGGGCAAGAGACCAATGGTGGGTGCCAAGCTGTCCCATGTAGGGGGAAATTATTTTCTTTGAAGCAATTTGGATCCTGGAAGAGGGCCATATTTCTTTTTTTTTGTTTTTTTTTAAAGGGGTGGGATGGCATTTTCACTGGTTCCCCCTCCCAATATAAATAAGCCAGAACCCCCACCACCAACCCCTGTATTTCCTTGGAAACAGTTGAAATTGTATTTCTCTAAAGGATTTTCCTGTACTTGGACAAATTTGTTGACATTTCATATGCGGTACCAACTGTCACTGAAGGATACCAAGTTTGGCAACGTCAACATGATTACTGATGCTTTGAACCACCTTTTCACTGAATTCCTACAGGAATCAACAAAAGTAAGTTTCTACAAGACTTTCAGTATATCCTGAATAAATATAAGTATTTTCAAAGCTTCCAATGGCTAAAATTGGCTCATAAACTGAAAATTTCAAGCCTGTGCATAATAAATAAGGTAAATTAGTCAATTTGCATTCATTTGCATAATTTTTTATTGAAATATTGGTGTAAATATTTCCTTTTTATATTATATTAGTTTTGTGCATCATAGAAAGGAACAATGCATGTTTATATGAAAGTAAAGTGCGAAATCCTATCAGATAGATAATTGGCAAAATCAGAGGTTAATTTTTAGGCCAAAAAGGTCAAAAAAATCAAAATTGACATTTGAATTTTTTACTTGCTCCAAAAAATCAAGAGTACTATCAAATGAAAGGTCCTTCTTTCAACAATTCATAAATTCTATCAAAATTGTTTTTCTGATTAGCCACAAGAAAGCAGAATATCACAAATATAGCAGTTTTTGGACATCAAATAATCTAAATTAATGACCTCATTTGCATAATTCACCAGAAAATTATGCCGGCCAACGCAGTAAAGTTCAAAGTCTTAGCTTTCATATAACATAAACTTATTACAGTAGAAAATGAAGATAAATTTGTGAAAAAGCCCTCTTTCCAAAAAGTGTCCTTAACACTTGTAATGTCAAATGCTCTGGTAGAGTAAGGGTTGATAGGAACATTTATAACACACAAGAATATTATGCAGCCATATTGTTCAGATATTGTTATAAAATGTCATAGTTTCTAATTTATGTACTTGAAATATTAAATAAAAGTCATTGTATTGAAAAATATTTCAATTTTTAAATGGCCATTTCGCGCCTAAAAGCCTAGCTCTATTGTCTATTTTATCTAATATTTCGAAAACGGCATGGTGAACATATCAAATTGGAGTGGAAAAGTTGTAGCCATGACAGTAATGAAGATATTTTCATAAGTTTTGGGTTTCCCCTAGGCAAAGATATTTTTCCCAGACGTATTTTAAATTTGAAAACTGTAACATTGCATAAGGCTTTAACGTTAGGATAGCAAAGGATCGTGGGAAATACCAAAAAATGGCGGTTTCCATGTAGCAAAATGTTCCCATTAACAGGCATGCTACTGGACTGACTGTACAAGAATTAATTCCGGATTAATTGGACAGCAAGTTAAAAAAAGAAAGAAGCTTAAAACAAAATTCCACTGTAAAAGAAAACTGCAAATCACTGTCCGTTACAGAGTAAACTAATTAACATTTATACAGTAACCTGTTCTTTAGATTTTTACACCTGCCAATACAAGGCCAGACTTACCTGTAAATATTATTATAAAACCGTTTGTTTCAAGAGAACACTAAAACAATGAGATCCACAAGGAATCCTTTTACACGTACACCTCCACTCATAAACCTGGCTATTAGCAAAGAGAATAGGTAATCCTAGCTATTCTGCATACAAGTATCACCACTAGTAAGTACCTAACATCATCACCCATCATCAGGGGGAGGTTCTGCCCATATTTACCTTTGAACTCAGATAAAACAAGCTGTAACTAAACTGAAGGAAGAGATAAAAGTTGCCAAAAAGATTACAAAAAAAAAAAAAGTTGGACTGCTGCACTATACAGTACAACCCAAGTCAACAACACAGCTGAAGTTGAAAGATTTAATGAGCAAAGGGCAATTTTAAAACAAACAATGATTTCAAACCAAAGCATTTAGTAAAATGTAACGATTAACATTGTATTGCAGCAGAGACTAGTAACTGATTGCAGGCACAGTATGCAGTAGCAACGTATTCTAAATGGGGGCTGAATGAACAGTACACTGATCAAACTTCCAATAATCTGTGGATGGTGCTAATTACCTTCTAAAGGTTACAAAACAATCACACTTAAGCTAAGACCATTAATGTTTGGGAAAAGGGTAGGTGAATAACAAGAAACAGAATTGTAAGGAATATCCGAAGAAGAATCAAGCATGGGTAGGGAGGAGGGACGGAAGGGGATAAGGGGAAGGGGGTCAGTCAATATAAAGTTGATCAACTTTATTCCAGAAAGTTTTAGCTCTTTAAATCACATCTCCAATGATCATTGACATTAGGCCTGTACATAAATACCTATACTGGGTTATTATAAATCCTCTTCTGTGTAGCAGTGCACAATTAGGTAGACCCATGTCAATGGCAAGGAACATGTCATACTTTAAGGTAAAAGAGGTCAAAATGAATATCTACAGTACATGGAATTCATTTGATTATTAAAGGAGCACTAGACCGAAAAGTGAGGGCATATTTTTAGGGGTCCCCCAAAAAATCAAATGCTTATCTAGCATGCAACGGTATAGCCAATTTCTGGTTAATATGAATATTCAAGTAACCTTTGCCCTCACATCGTTTGTAAGCTATGCATGCAATGAAGTTCATCAATCTTTTGTGGATGAAATATCTGTGAAATTCACAAAAACAAATGCCCTCACTTTTCAGTTTAGTGCTCCTTTAAACCCCACCACTCCTCTTATTTTCCGAATGTTTGGAAAGAACGTCAATCTGAAATGCCAAAGAACTGCAATAAAAAAACTTAACCCCAGAGTTAGCCATTCTTTTTCACTAACTGCAAGGCTAGCATCATCAGGTCCCTAGTTTCACTTTTTCAGAGGGGTGCTCCACTCTGCCCCTCATTGCCTCCATCCTGCCCCTTTTTACTAAACATTCTACATTTTGTTCACAAAACATACTTTTGAGAACTATACTATTTTGCCTTCCTTTCATGCTGATTATGTACAGCTCTGCAATATAAAAGATGCAGGGACATTACTTACTGTGCTGATTACTCCCGTATTTACATTTCAACTTTTATTACCCTCATACCTGCCATAAAGGTATTCTTGATGCGTTATAAATCTCATACCTGCCCTAAAGGTATTCTAGATGCCTTACAAATCTCAAACCTGCCCTAAAGGTATTCTTGATGCCTTACAAATCTCATACCTGCCCTAAAGGTATTCTTGATGCCTTATAAATCTCATACCTGCCCTAAAGGTATTCTTGATGCCTTATAAATCTCATACCTGCCCTAAAGGTATTCTTGATGCCTTATAAATCTTATACCTGCCCTAAAGGTATTCTCGATGCCTTATAAATCTTATACCTGCCCTAAAGGTATTCTTGATGCGTTATAAATCTTTTACCTGCCCTAAAGCTATTCTTGATGCCTTATCAATCTTATACCTGCCCTAAAGGTATTCTTGATGCGTTACAAATCTTATACCTGCCCTAAAGCTATTCTTGATGCCTTATAAATGCCACTTTCTTATCAGAGACACTCTGCCCATTTCTGGATAAAGCTAGGGGTTAGATTATAACCAGATACTTTAATGGTGCATAGCCCTTCATCACTGTACATGTATATACAGTATTATACAAGAACAATATAGCAATCCATGGAGTTTGAAAAAGAATCTTTATGCAACACTTTACACCTTTTGCGAGACACCTTTACATCATCCCTCATCAACCCACCATATAACAACCAACTTGCACTCACAGTTTTTCCATGACACGCGACCGACGAAAATTTACCATTTTAAATCAACTATTGACCTCTGACCATTGACTTTTAATTGACATGCCGCATTATGTGCAGGACACAATTCTACATCACCTTCACCCAACCCACCACGTACCAACCCAATACCACTTACTGCACAGTTTTACCAGGAAGCGTGACACAAGACTTCCTATTTTAATTAATATGCATGAATTCACCACCAAAAACAATGGGGTATATCTACGGACCATGGGCTATCTATGTACCACATATGACATAAATCCAGTGTATCGCTCTTGAGATATCGTGTTTACGAGCTGGACGTCACAAACATACATACATACACTAGAGCTGTGACCGTTTAGCGTGTACACCCTACACGCTCGCAAATCTTGTAAACGTTTACTAAATACTTCTTTGCGAGTAATCGTTTTTCATACATCCTAATGTCTTGCCGTTGAAAATCAATATTCATGATTCAAATCACACACACATTCGGCTGACAAAATTCCAATCAATGATGACTTTTTACAAACTGTAAACCTGATTAGCATAATCTTTTTTAAATGTAGGAATCACAAATGCGCAGTAATCACCAATGAATGGGAATATTATGCACTTTGATTTCGCCGAAATCTGAGTAATCTAACTTGTAAAATGCACCGCGAATGTGCAGCAGTAAACAGTAAAATCAACAATAGGCCTAACGTTAGGCCATGAGGCTTTAAATTCCACGCAATCAAGGCCCGTTTTATGGACCAAAAAACACTTATATCGTGACAACCAGTACATTTACATGTAAATATTACCTGATAAGTCAAATAAATTTTGCAAGAAAGAAAAAATATTGCATAATAAATAAACATAAAAAGGTTTTAAGAGAGCTGAAATTCTGCATGCTTCACAAAGATAGCGGCCATTTTTTTCGAAAGGACTGATATTTCAGAACTTCCTGGTGGTGGTGGCGTAGTTTTGAAATGTTTTACGGCGAGGAATATCATAGGCCTCGGTATGCAAGATTTTTACAGAACTTTGAAAGCCGTAGCGAATAGGACAAAAAAGTTACGCTATGTTGAGTTTAAATGACATTGAAAGGAAGTTATCTGTTCTTTCTTAACTGAATTTCCATGCATATTTTCCACAAAATGATAATTTATACTGTAGAAGTAAGCTTTTTACGATTTGGAAAGCAAAACTCGGCGTCTATTTGGGCAATGCAGTCAGTACTTCTGCCATACTGGTTGCGCGATTTTTTTACTTCGCCTTGTAGTTTTGGAGCAATTTTGGTGTATTTCCGAAAATTACCGTACTAAACTCGTGTATACGATATACGCTCGCTTTTTTTGGCGTGCACACGTTTACTAAAATCCCTAAACGTTCACAGCTCTAACATACACACACAGATACATACATACACACACAGATACATACATACACACACAGATACATACAGTACACACACATACACGCACACACACACATACATGCAACACATACATACACATGCCATCATAACCACATAGGTTCCTAATGCTATCACATTGGAACCAAAAACTCTGCGCACACCAACACATCAAAGATCAATAAAATAGCAATTACGTTTTTCCGAGACACAACTTTACAACATCCTTCATCAACCCACCAAGTAACGACCCTAATGCACTGACAGTTTTTCCATAACACACGACCGAACAAAATTTACCATTTAAAATCAACTAATTGACCACGGACCTTTGACCTTAAGTGCCATGTCCCATTTTGTTTGGGACACAACCCTATACCACCTTCCACCATGTACCAACCTTGTATCACTTACGTTTTTCCCCAGGATGCACGACACAAAATTGACCATTTTTAATCAATTATTTGACCACTGACCTTAAAGGTCGTGACCCGACTTGTGTGGAACATAAGTTCACATCACCCCCTCACCAAGTTTCAAATAAATAGCATGGACGATTTTCTCTGGAAATTCAACACAATATTTGGTACACACATGTATACACATTACACACAAACACCCACAAAAGTGAGTACAAAACCTTATCGTCATATATTCTATATGCTGGATACGGTAACAATATAACTCACAAATATTCCAGTCAAATTTGGTTAAAATTGCAATCTCACTTGTGGCTCTGACACGGTGACCTTAGCCCGTTTTCAATCCATTGGTGTTTTAGAAAACTTTACACTCCCGGTTTTTCCAGGTATATGTGCGGCCAGAGCAGGTGTCATTTTGCAGTATTTGCGTAGGAGCAGGTATCAAAAAACCCAATTCTGTCATACTGCATGTATGAAAACGACATATTTTCATACTGCAGGTGTCAAAACAAAAACAAAAAAATGCAGGTATAAAAAAATCACACATTTTTGTAGTGCAGGTATAAAAAGTTGTTGCTCTCATACTGCAGTTACCAAAAACCCCACTCATACTGCAGGTAAGATTTTGCATTCCTGGGCAGTGCATACCTACCACTGAAGTATGGAACAGCACCCCCCGAGCCAGTTTTATACCCTCATTTTATCCACGTTGTTCATACAGCTGAATTCCAAACAAACACCATCAAATCAGGAGCCATTCACAACATAATTTAGTAGCATGCATTGTTTAACAAACACAAAACAAAATTCCTAATTTTTTTTTTCTCAAATGGAACAAATACATTTTATTGCTCCAAATAGGCCATTGTATACATAATTTTAATATCAAATATATCTTTGCCCTGTCAAAATGCACTAATGTCATTAACTGTGAGAAAAAATTGTTTTTTTTTTGGTTTTTTTTTTTATGAAACAGGCACAGATTATTGTACTTTCTTTTGCAGTTCTGTAGGCTACACTGTAAACATATACAATGTGTGTGCATTGGTGTTTAGAAGCAATATTCTGACCTTTCAATTTTAACCTAACGAAATTCCATTTCTATGCAATTCCATACAAACTTAAAATTGAGGATTTTTATGTTGTTGTTGTTTGTTGATGTTTAATGGCACCGTGACAGTCAAGAGTCAAATGTGCCAAGAGGGTGTTAGAAATCTAAGGTGCAAGAGTTAGGACGGTATGAATAATAACGATCTAAACAGTGCACAGCTGTTTATGAAAGAATTATTTTCAAACACCGAGTTCCATACGAAAGATAAGAAGAAAGAAAGATCTCTCTGACATTCCAAGATCGCACATTTGCGTATTAATACCTGCACATTCTAATATCGCCATTTTAGATATTGAATTTTTTTTTTTTTTGCGACTGTTTCACGAAACAGTACTTTCTCAAATTTCACTGCTCCAACTTTTTTTGGCAATAACAGGACAAATTCCTTCCTTCAAAATGGGCTTAATTTATAACTACTTTACTGATTAATATCCAGGGGGGAGGGGGGGGGAATTCTCTATATATGTGTGTGTGCATGCGTGTGGGTGTGCCGCCCGAGCAGGTGGCTTTTTGCACTAATTTTGTAGTACAGGTGTCTTTTTTTAGTATTTAAAAAAATACATTTTTTTTTTTTTTTAAACTAAACAATTGTCTTTTTTCCATGATTTTCATAGTGCAGGTCCCAAAAAATTAAGTTTTACTGTGTTAATTTTGTACTGCTGGTCCATTTTAACAATATTTTCGTTGAATAATCATACTGCAGGTATCAAAATTGTATAATTTCATACTGCAGTTACCAACAAATCTGTCATACTGTGGGTATGTTTTTCAGTTGGTGGGCTGCACACCCCTACCACTTTTAGTATGAAGTGCCCCCCCCCACCCTAGGGTTAATGTGGAAATATGTAGGTCAGTTATTAGCATTTACACGTACAGTACATGATGTAGCATCCAGTTGCGTAGTTATTCACGTGCCAGCAGACTTACTTATGTGCATTCATGATTAATTGTGCTGACAATTGCAGCCACAGTAAAAAAAGCTTTTTCTTTCTGAAAGGATGCATGATAATCTTGTTTGACAACATGTATTTTCTTTAGCAGAATTCAAGTTATTGATGCCACATGTTTGAAAATTCACTGTTCCTGCATAAAAAGCACTGTTCTAAGAAAGGAAACTGGCAAATTCAACCCTGCAATTCATGCTACAAGATTTCCAAGGATTAGGATATATTGTACACCCTAAAATACATCAGGATTTTACTTGAAAGTACATGGGCCTTGTTGCATTATAAATTAAAATACGGTAGAATAGATTTAAAGGAATATTCCCATGGTTTTTTGTAACATTTTATTTGAAACAGCATACTTTTATAGCTAATTTGGTATGAAATTCAGGTCGATAATATACTCCGTTCAGGAGATATTGATTTTTAAAGATTTCCCAATTGCATTTTAAAGTTTTTGTACAGTGTGATGAATTCGTGTTTGATGTCATAGAGACAATTCCAATGCAAATGTTTATGTATTTCTTTGAACATTAATTGGTTGTTTCTGTATGATTAGAAACAAATTTTCCAATAGTTATTGAAGTAGGGTATATTTGGCAATGTATATAAATACCTAACTTTCATCAATTTATTTTTCTAGCAGGTTTTACTAATAAAACAAGATGATGGATTTTAATGAAATACATAAACTTTGTGGGAGAATGTGTTGCTGTGATGTCATACTGAGCCTTTTCCTATTCGTTTATTGGCATTTTTTGTAAGCCTTAAAATTTGAATATCTTCTGGTAGGAATAACATATCAACATGTTTTTTGTACTAAATTGTTTCTAAAAATGTTCTCTTCCTTATGAAAGGTTACGACAAAAACATGGGAATATTCCTTTCAGAAAATTCCATGCACCTTTATGTAATTCATCATTGATTTTACTATAAAGTATAACCTATTTGTGATATTGCTGTTTATATATAAAGAAGTTGCATCACAATTATTTTTGTGGTACTGTATATCTTTTCCACCAGACAATCATATACTGTACACTATACTGTGCAGTGTGCAGATGTACACAACAAAATGCAAAGCAAGTGGTAAAGAAGAGCAGCGAGCTGTGAAATCTTTAATTTACAAAGAGTCTGATAATACAGCCCTTACAGAAAATTTAGCTTGCAGCATGCTTGCGAAAAGCTAACATTTTTAGCTTGTGCAAACTAATGTTAGCTTGCGCAAGGTAGCATAAAATATTTCTTAGCTTGCGCAAGGTAGCATAAAATATTTCTTAGCTTGCGCAAGCTTGCAAACTAGTGTTTGTTCCAAATACTAGCTTGCAGCATGTTTGTTGCAAGCTTGCAGCATGCTTGTGCAAGCTTGCAGAAAGTTTTCTTAGCTTGCACAAGCTTGCAGATAGTTTTTGCTAGCTTGCATAAGCTAACTTGTTCCAAATACTAGCTTGCAGCATGCTTTCTGCAAGCTTGCAGCATGCTTGCACAAGCTTAAAATTGTTAGCTTGTCACAAGCATGCTGCAAGCTTGCTGCAAGCTAATATTTTTGTAAGGGAGTATTTCATAAATCTGTCAATGGCTGCCTACCAGTTTCAGCCAGGACTCTACTCTGCCAAATCAAATGCACCAGCAAAAGAACACATGCTGCATTCATTCGTTGAAATTACAAATGTACAATCCAAGGAATACCACAAGTAGTATTGTTTTATAGCTTCTATCTACCCTTTAGAAAATAGAACTCTTTTCTGGCCCACCTCACAAAGTACCAAAATCCTGGTAGGTACTCAAACAACCTTTTCAGATCTACATTTAATCCACATCTTCATTGATATCTGATTTTCCCATATTGTGAAAGCCCTACACAATACCCAACTTGCTTTACCCAGGGAGTAGAACTCCGTGCTTTACCTCACTGGGTGGTCTCAAGCAGCATTCCCTGCCAAGACCAGAGTTCCCTGCCAAGACCAGAATTCCCTGCCAAGACCAGGGTTCCCTGCCAAGACCAGGGTTCCCTGCCAAGACCAGGGTTCCCTGCCAAGACCAGGCTTTCCTGCCAAGACCAGGCTTCCCTGCCAAGACCAGGGTTCCCTGCCAAGACCAGGGTTCCCTGCAAAGACCAGGGTTTCCCTGCCAAGACCAGGGTTCCCCACCAAGACCAGGGTTCTCCGCCAAGACCAGGGTTCCCCGCCAAGACCAGGGTTCCCCGCCAAGACCAGGGTTCCCCGCCAAGACCAGGGTTCCCCGCCAAGACCAGGCTTCCCCGCCAAGACCAGGCTTCCCCGCCAAGACCAGGCTTCCCCGCCAAGACCAGGGTTCCCCGCCAAGGCCAGGGTTCAAAGGCCAGGGATCCCTGCCAAGACCAGGGTTCCTTGCCAAGACCAGGGTTCCTTGCCAAGACCAGGGTTCCCCGCCAAGACCAGGGTTCCCCGCCAAGACCAGGGTTTCCCACCAAGACCAGGGTTCTCCGCCAAGACCAGGGTTTAAAGGCCAGGGATCCCTGCCAAAACCAGGGTTCCCTGCCAAGACCAGGGTTCCCAGCCAAGACCAGGGTTCCCCTCCAAGACCAGGGTTGCCCGCCAAGACCAGTGTTCCCCGCCAAGACCAGGGTTCCCCGCCAACGCCAGGGTTCCCCGCCAAGGCCAGGGTTCAAAGGCCAGGGATCCCTGCCAAGACCAGGGTTCCTTGCCAAGACCAGGGTTCCCCGCCAAGACCAGGGTTCCCCGCCAAGACCAGGGTTCCCTGCCAAGACCAGGGTTCCCCGCCAAGACCAGGGTTCCCCGCCAAGACCAGGGTTCCCCGCCAAGACCAGGGTTTCCCGCCAAGACCAGGGTTTCCCACCAAGGCCAGGGTTCAAAGGCCAGGGATCCCTGCCAAGACCAGGGATCCTGCCAAGACCAGGGATCCTGCCAAGACCAGAGATCCTGCCAAGACCAGGATCCTGCCAAGACCAGGGATCCTGCCAAGACCAGGATCCTGCCAAGACCAGGATCCTGCCAAGACCAGGGATCCTGCCAAGACCAGGATCCTGCCAAGACCAGGGATCCTGCAAGACCAGGGATCCTGCCAAGACCAGGGATCCTGCCAAGAACAGGGATCATGCAAAGACCAGGGATCTGTTATTTGGGAGACCAAGATGACTAATCAAAAACCAGAACATCAATGATGTTGAAGCTCAACAGTATTTTGATGCGGCATACAGTATGTCAGGGGTGAGTGGTGGTTGTTTAACTTGCTCTAGTCATTGAAACAGGTTTTCTTATTTTAATCCTCTCCAGCAGGTTTACCAGCATGTTGTGAGTGTTTATTCTCTTAGATATGTGGGGATGCTGCCAGGCATGCATTCAGGAGTAGTGGTGGGACAAAGGCAGCAGTGTAACAGTGAGGCATTTTTTCACACCACAATGTGAAATATTACATTTTCGCCCCAAGATGACTAATCGAAAATCAAGCTTTTTAATTTTATTTAGTGATAATCTGCAATGCACTTCTTATCAACTAAGTTTTTGTATTCCTTTATTTCTAATAATTATAAATATTTTTTTCTCTATATTTATTTCGGGTTTTCAGGCTTTAACTACGTACATTATTATTTTTTTTTTTCTACTTAAACTTCTCATTAGTATCTTGTTTTGTACCCTTAAATGAAAATGTTTAGTTTGAGAAATTAGGAGGCACTACAGTTATAAATTAAATAACTTGGGGAAAAAAACTCAAATTTAAAGTTAAATATTCATTTGATGGGTGCAAGTACCAGATTCCTAGCTTTGCTGTTTTACAGGGGCGGACTGCCCCTCCCCTTCATGGGCCCACCCTGCCTCATGGGAATCTGCCCTACACCCTGGGGTCCGCTCTGCCCCACATGAGAAAAAAATATTTTATGTTATCTAAAAAAAAAAAAAAAAAAAAAAATGTATTATTCTTAATTTACCCTCATAAATGAATACCTTACATGGATACAGAACACAGAATGATAGCATAGTGAGCAATTGTCCTGTTTGGCTCATGAATGGTCCTAGGTTCATTCTGAGGTATGATTATTGCTAAAATCCCAGAGCTTCTTCACCATGGGATTGAGCCTTTAGAGGGCCCCTGGACTCCATGCCGAAAGGATGCAGCGCTTTGCGCACATCAATGTGCCCCCCAACAAGTCTAGCACCCTGCCCTTATCAAATCAAGTTAGGGGTCTGAGTACAGCTGGGTAAGATCATGACGGATACCGAAAGGTTTTCTTCTTTCTTTAATCATTTTCATTCCTGGTAATCAAGTAGTGCTGTCACGACATGGCTCTATTACATATCAATTATTGTAGAGACAAATATCGCGATATATCGTAGTATTGCGATACTTTTCAAGAAAACTTGACTCAACACACAAATTGTTAATATCACTAGCATTATATGATCATGGAGTTACACTCCATAATATGATGAACGCAAGAAAAAATGAGTTGCAGATCTAGCAGATGATATGATCGCGTGACTATTACGTTCATCACGCATCATGCATGTGTTTGGTAATTCAGCCAACATGACCATGAATCATCGAAGTGAGAGCCTGAGTGGCACATTCTGGACAAAATTTTCGTTCTTTTGCCAACCTACATCGGCGCTAATGTGTATGGTGATGGAGCACGATTTTTGATTAGTTGTTTTAAATTTTAACGATTATTTTGCACGTTTTAATGGCCTAAACTTGACTTTTAGATTTAGTACCGTAAGATAAGAATTGTAACGTACGATGTAGCCAAGTTGCGCAAAAATTTCTTAGTTGAGTATCGAGAGGCATATTTCATGTCGTGGGAAAAGAGTTATTGCGATAATCGATATGTCATGACAGCACTATTATCAAGCTCTAAAAAATGCTTTGAAATTTGTTCCCTTCTAAACCAAGTTTCAAAAGCTCCTTGTGTATGACTTTAAAAAAAAAATCATAGACACTTTTTGAAGATTCCCAAGTGCCTTAAAAATGAATTTCCAGTCGTTTTTACTTCCAAGTTAAATCCACTTATTTAAATTTGATCAAGAACAATTACAAAAATATATTGATTGTTATTTCTTGATTAGATATGTCAATTAATTTGATAAAGCAGCACGGGTTCTTAATTAATTTTTTCCAAGAGCCATCATTTCACAACAGCCTCAGGCCACGGGCTGCATGGCAAAACCAGTGTCACATGACAAACAAAACCTGTCAAAAGAATCCCTGAATACAAACAAGCTGAGAGCGCACACAATAAGAAGGATGTCTGCCCACTTTATAGTGGATTTAAAAGATAGCATTTCATTTAATAAACCACGATCTTCTAGTGAGCTGATCTGCCTAGGAAAACCCCAAAATAAACTGGTATTTTGTGATCTCATTCAGACTGATCTGAATATTTTTCTATTTTTTCCGCTACCAATATTGTTCACGGGCCAGATTGGATTGTCTGGCGGGCCAGATTGGATTGTCTGGCGGGCCAGATTGGATTGTCTGGCAAGCCAGATTGGATTGTCTGGCGGCCAGATTGGATTGTCTGGCGGGCCAGATTGGATTGTCTGGCGGGCCAGATTGGATTGTCTGGCGGGCCAGATTGGATTGTCTGGCGGGCCAGATTGGAATGTCTGGCTGGCCAGATTGGATTGTCTGGCAGGCCAGATTTGGCCCATGGGCCGCCTATTAAGAATCACTGTGATAAAGCTTGCAACCAAACAGCTGTATTTAAAGACTATCATCAAAATTTTCTTTTTTGCTGAATCATAGGAATTTTTATTAACTTTTTTGGATCGAAATAGATTTTGAAGGAATTTATATTGGAATTTTTAAGAGTTTCATGACGACAGGTAAAATTTTTTTTATTCTTTTTCAAGCAAAATTCAACAAAATTTGAGGTTTTTACCATGTAACCTAGCTACCCCTATGGTTGCTAAAAAAGACTAAAATGAAAAGACACCCACATGAATCAATGCCGGAAGGTAACGGAACTTGATCCAAATTCAGAAACTGGCAATTCCAGCTTGCAATGTTTGTTAACCCAAGGTTGATGCCCAACCTCGGGAGATTCATTACAAACAAACAAGAAATTACCGTTATTTAATTTTTGTTCAACCATGCATGCAGAACAGAATAATGCAGGCATGTATGCATTGACTTAGATCTAAGCAGATTTCCTTTTAGTTCCATAGAGTTATAGAATGTTTTCACCTGGATGTCAGAGTACACAGTAGTCAAAGATAATATAACCAACCCTCCATCTTGTTTTCTGGTCAGTGGCAGAATGGAGGGCAGCAGGAAATTATTATGACATATCAACTAATAGGATTTGTAAACAACCTATACCGCAGAAAAGTTGAATATATTTTAACCTTTTTTTTTTTAAAGTTTTAGGTGGTTCAGAGTCCTCCTAATAGAGGGCAGCATATAGATTTACTACCAAAGGATAAATATGACATGACAATGACCTTCATCTGACCTTTCCTGAGATGACAAGTGTTGGTTTTACTGTCCTTGATAGTGCGCTTGGCCTTGGCAGGCTGATGCAAAAGAGGTTGAGGTTGTGGGTGGTTGGGTTAGTTTTGTTGAAGTTCCTCAGGGCCTTTTTCCTGTTCTTGATGGCGGTTTTGCAGTCATCAGAGAACCAGGGGTGGGGGAGGTGATTGGGGAGTTTGGATATTTGGGGAATTGAGCAGGTGGCAATGTTGATAAGGATATTACTGAAGTTTAACATACATGTAGGATTCTCACCCTCGAGGAGATGGGGGAGAGGTGTGAGTCACAGAGGATTTTGAAGAGGGGCCAGTTGGCCTTTTCAAGGTTCCAATTGGGGGTGAGGTCTGTGGGGGTTTGAAGGTTGGAGTGAATAAGAAGAGGGTAATGGTCACTACCACAGAGATCAGCAGTGACCTTCCAGCTAAAATCAAGGAGGAGGTCGGAGGAACAGATAAACAGGTCAATACAAGTAAAGGAGTCTGTGGCAGGGTGAAGGTAGGTCGGGGTGTTAGCGTTGAGCAAGGAGAGGCTGTGCTGTCAAAGTGTTTTCAACGAACTTGCCTCTGGGGTTGGTGGTATGGAGCCCCATAGGGGGTTGTGGGCATAGAAGTCACCAAGAAGGATGAAGGGGGAGGGGAGCTGAAAGATGAGGTTGTTAAGGCTGGTTGGCTGAACGTTGGCATTGGGGGGTGGGGGGAGACAGATATTGCAAAGAGTGAAGGTTTTGTGGAGGGAGATAGACATACAGATGGCCTGAAGGTCAGTGTTCACATGAACAGGGCTGTGTGGGATATAGTGACTAACGAGAATGGAGAAGCCCCCACAGGCCCTGTCAGCGTCCACCTGATGTTTAAGGTAGCAAGTGAAGTTGTTGAGGGAATAATGGTCAGTGGTTTTCAAGAAGGTTTCTTGTAAGCAAAAGACAACCGGGTTGAAGGTGGTGGCCATTAGGTCAATTTCTTCAGAATTGACCTTAAGACTCCTGATGTTCCATTGTATAATGTTGTGGGTGTTATTGTAATTGTTTGTGTTGCACGCCATAAGGAGGCAGGGCTTATCTAGAGAAAGATCTGTTGGGTCTGAGTTGGCTTGTTTTTTCTTTGGATCTGTCCCTGTTTCTTTGGGAGCGGTTGTTTTTTAAAGTTGGACGAGAAGTATATTCGAGGTGTTCGGTAATCGAACAATCCATGCTCTCTTCAGTGCCATACTGTACGCGTGGATTTAGATGGTGGGCTGTTTGTTGATTGGTTGTTTGTTGCTTGTTGGTTAGTTTGTTGGTTTGATGTTTGTTAGCCAGGTTGGCTTGGGTTTGATGTTTGATGGTATTAGAGGTGTTGTGGTAGGGGACGACGGGGGTCTTAGAGAAGGAAGGAAGGTTGGGGAGAGAAGTGGTGGTGGTGGAGGTGGTTTGGGTAATGGGTGTGGTTGGGTTGTTGGCAATGGTGATGGGCTTAGGACTGGGTAAGAAGAGCCAGGTGAGGTCGGTTTGGGCATGTGAGTCAGTTTTAGTTGTGTTAGGGGATATTGGTGTTAGAGGAGACTGCGCTCGAGTAGGAAGGTTTGGTGTGGAGGGAAGCAAGGAATTGCTTCCTGGCTTCAGGGTAAGTGATGTTGGGATTAAGGATTTTCAGTTTGGTTATCTGTTTTTTCTGAAGCCAGGTGGGGCAGTCTTTTGAGAAGGAGGGATGGTTGGCTGGGTGAGCACCGTCGCAATTGGTGCAGACTGGGGTGTTGGTGCAGGAGGCACTGTCATGGTCCGGGGCTCCACAGTTGCCACAGCGCGCTTAGCAGCGGCAGTAGTTTTTTCCATGGCCATACCTCTGGCACGGAGGTGGTTGGGGATGTAAGGGGTGACTAAGATTCTCAGGTAGCCGGCAGTGATGTGGGAGGGAAGAGATGGTGTGGCAAAAGTCAGAAAGATGGTATTGGTGGGTGTTTCGGCACCGTCTCTCTTGAGGACGAGACGACGGGCTTCAGTAACATGTTGGTTGGCAAGTTCCTCAACAAGGTCTTCATCGGTCAAGTAGGCAAGGTCTCTAGTTCTAATGACACCCTTGCTGGAGTTTAGGTGACAGTAGGGGAGGGGTTGAGGGGTTAAGTGACTGTAACGTCAATACCATGTATTAGCTAGGGTTTTGGTAGTGAGGAGGGTGGTGGCTTGAGTGTTCCTGGTGCAGTACCAGGAGATCACCGGATCTGAGGGAAGAGACTTTGGGGAGGGTTCTAACAAGGCCTTGGAGCGCATTTGTATGAGAAAAGGGGAAACTCTCTTGAAACTTTCTGGTTTATTGGTGGCTTGTATGATTAGAATTTTGGGGACTGGGGTTGAAGAATGGTCAATGGAGGTAGCAGGTGGTTCACGGGGAGTGGAGGGAGGGTCAAGGCAGAAATGTTTCATCATGATGAAAAAAAAAACCAAGGGCCAAGAGACCCGAGGCAACTAGAAAAAAAAATCACGGACCTACTATAGGAAAATCGCTGTACAGGTATTGATAGGGCGTGAAAGTCTGGTCACAATGGAAGGAAAAAAAACAAAAGAACGGTCTCACCGAAAGCAGATACTCATCCACAGAGAGAGAATCCCGCAAAATGAAGATACAAAAACAAAAAATTTAGGTGGTAAAGTGCAAGGTAAAGTGTTTCGGAATGAAAAGTTTGAGAGAAAAGAAAAGAAGTCACGTTGCTCTCAACACGTCATATGATAGCTGATTTATTGTGTGGCCAAAATTGTAATTGCCTCCAATAAAATTATGGGAGATGATGGCCGAATGTAGCAGTGACAGAAGTGTGGAGATTGAGATGGAGGACACTCTAGGGTGATAGTAACCATTTAGTATCTTAAAAACTTCAGTCATGTCTCCTCTAAGTCTTCTGAAGGAAAGGGTAGGTAGCTTGAGTCTCTGCAAATGATCTTGGTAGGAGAGATTCTTTAATACAGGAACTAACTTAAGTTGCATGTCACTGAACATTCTCTGTTGCAACTAAGTGCTTCTTTTTGAAAGGATGCCAGATGGTAGGCCTTTCAGCAAACTCAACGTGTGGTCTCACAAGTGATTTGAAAAGGATGACCAGATTATCGAAAATCAACTTGCATCAAAAATTATACTACCAAAGATTTTTTTTTTGACTACATGCATATTTAAATGTGTTGTGCTACATATAATGCACTTGTCAATTGTGTAACTCACCCCTACACCCCCAGACAAGGTGAGCCATTACACCAAAGTGGGTGGACAAAACATGTACATTGACGCACCCCTCAGTCACTTAGGCGGCTGACATTTTTTGTGAAATGACTCACCCTAAATTAAACACCTCTGTACAAAGTCAATGGGCCTGAAGTAAATTGACCCACCACAGAGAGTCACTCTGATGACTGACAGTTTGGTACAATGATGCCAATGTGATATATTTCATATATCATGACTCACCTTTGACTGACATTGCTGGGGGTAGTAGGGGTGAGTCATACAACTGACAAGTGCATATCATCACAGACTAGCACAATGATCTTATTCTTAACTTTCATCAAAAATTTCTGCAGTCAGGTGGCTCATTTGTTACTGGAGAGCACACAACTGAGGTCAAACATTTTTGATTAGCCAAACACAACACTCAAATTGCTGTTCGAAAATTATGAACTTGATGACGATGGCATAGCTACTAGGCTGCAGGCCCTAGGCCTACTTAGTTTAATTGATTTTTTTGGCGTTACCTCATGCAAGTCGACTGCATTTTACTTATTTTAGGTAGGATTTTAACCACAAAATCGCAAGCTTTCATCCACCATTTCAGCATCCAAGATAGTGCACTTATCGATTGTGTGACTTACCCCTTCGCCCCTGGACAAGGTGAATCATTGCGCCAAGGTGGGTGACCAAAACATACACCCCCTTCAGTCACTAGGTGACTGCCAATTCTTCTTAAACGACTTGCCCCAAATTACTAACATATGAACAATTCAATAGGTTTGAAGTAAATTGACTCGCCCCAGTCACTCTGGTGACTGGTACATTATCATTAATGCACATGTGAGTTACTGTTAACTGTTTTATATGTCAATGACTCGCATTTGACGGGCAGGCTCGAGTCACACAACTGACAAGTGCATATTTGTTCTTCCACCGCCACTGCCAGTCCAGTCAATTCATCAATATGTTGATGTTTGAATATTCGAAACATAATGGCCTAACGTTAGTGCCTAACTTACATCATAAAAATTCATAAGAAAAAACGTAACTTACGCTTAACTCTGCAACTTGCAAGGATGTTTTTTCAAAATCCTCCAAACTGATTTCCAAATGACTGTATTCTGACCTTTTGACCGTGCTGCAGTGTACGATTCATACTCAAGACCAAATTCAAGTTCAAGTAAATAAATGAAAGTTATTAATAATTATTCTGTCAAAGGCCCTCCAGGCTGGACACATCAGATTTATCCTGCCTGAAAATACATAGGCCTACATCATCAACGCAACGACGGGACTCTTTTTGTAAATTACAGTACAAAACTAGCATGATCTTTACGTAACCTTTGCATGCTGGCATAGGTCAGCTAGTCGTGATCGATCGTGTGTGCTGACTGCTGCGATAAACGTGACCCAATTTTCCTTTGAAGTCTTTGATTGATTCCTGTGAACTCTTTTCGCGCAGGCCTCGGTTCCTGGAAATAAGTCTAGGTACTTTTAAATGCACATATGATGTGGGGTTCATGGACATTCTCGACCTGTTGTATGGGCCGGGCGCGCGTAGACCCAGGGACGTAGCCAGGACTTTTAAAAGGTGAAAGTGGGGATAAGTAATGGCGTGTCATTTCTAAAAAATGTTGTAGTCCCCTAATTTTGAACACTTTTGTACCAAATTTTTAAATTGTAGACCAAATTCTTTAAATTTGGACCAAAAAACTTCAATTTTGGACCAAAACTCCTCAAATTGTGGAATAAAATGAATAATTTAGGGCCAACAAATTTTCAAGTCTGGCCCAAAATCTTCAATTTTGGACCAATAATCCAGATTTTGTATCAATATTCTACAATTTTTGGACCAAAACATCTTCAAATTTGGACCCAAACCCTTCAATTTCTGGAACACAATTGACAATTTAGGGCCAATAATCTTCAATTTTTGGACCAAAAAGTTTCAATCTTCGAGTCAAGTTGGATAAAGATCCTCAATTTTTGAACACAATTTACAAATTGGGGTCAAAAATCTTCAAGTTTGCTCTAAATTATATACAACTGAGGACCAAAAACATTAAATTTTCAGACGAAACTTTGGGATGGTGAACGTCTGAACTGCTTAATTTGTATGGGGTTTAGGCCCCGAAAAACTAGAAAAGCCCCTGAGGAGGAGGTCCCGGAATGGGTGGAGAAGAAATGGTGAGGGGTGGAGGACGGGAAGAACTGGTCAAACTAAAGTTGACGTCTGATGCGCCGACTGGAAGAAGGCCGTTTTTGCCTAGTGACTTCAAACTACAGTATGTGTTCCAGTTCCAAGGAAAAATGTGTTTTTTATTTCATGATTCCTTAATTGTCTCATATGTTTAGTATTTTAGTAAGTCAAGTAAGTCAATTTGGTGTATGTAACAACAAATTCTATCATTTCTCTGTGAGCACGACATAACATTCCATTTTACACATTTTGGAACTAAAACTTTTAGTGGAACTACATTAGTCCCATGACTAAAATTTTTAAACTTACAACAAAATCTTGACACAAAATCAAAATTAAATCAAATTTACACTGGTAGACAGAAAACATGTTTGCAGTTCTTCCTGTTTTAAAGAAAAACTATCAGAATAAAACAAATATTTGATAATTTTTAAGTTTTTAAGTAGCTATGAGTAAACAGACAACATGATGACAGTATGTCTAGAAAATCACCCACACAAATAGCATTAAAATTTCTTAAAGAGTTCAATGAAAACAATATTGATGCTTGTTATAAGTGGAAAGCAATAGATTTTACAAATTTTTTGGTGGTATTGGTAATTTTTCTATGAACACGAAATTTTTGTGAACGTTTTCCTTTAAACTGGTATTTTCGCTCAGGTGGCCCACATACTGTAGTATTACATGTTCTGTCTGTCTGTAGAGATTTGGTATGAGCAAATGAAATCTGCCCACCACCAGGGGCGAAGTGGAGACTTTTGGCCTCGACCAGCACAGGCGTAGAAACCGGGAACCCCCCCCCCCCCCTCCCTTCCATAACGCCATTTCCGCGGACTGGCGGTGATTGATTGACTTGTCGGTGATTGCGTAAATATTTCGACCAATCAGAAACGTTGGACTGTATTGTATTGTCCTCTTGTAACCGGAAATTATGGGGTAAAATCATTGGATTATTTGGTCAACCTTGGAAGTTTTACCCAAAAATTAAAGAAAATATCCCCAAAATAAGGAAATTTCTCAAAAATTGAAGACAATTTCCCGACATGCAGAAAATTTCCCGATTATTGAAATTTCGAGGTTGGTAGCAATTACGTTTAATAAAAACTTGGGAGCTCCTGTCACTTTCACTGCCTACTTAAAGGAAAAGTGTTGTTCCATAAATACATTCAGAAGTGAACGCCGCCGTGCTGGTAACGTCACTTCCGGTTTTCAATTTTTCGTATTGATCGCGATAAATCTGCGATGTTATCAATCACAATTCCGCCAGACCGAACATAGAGCCTGCATGTGTCGATAACATCTTAGAAATCTTGCAATCAATAAACAAAATTGGAAACCGGAAGTGACGTTACAAACACGGTGGCGTTCACTTCTGACTTTATTTATGGGACGATATCTTTCCTTTAAACTGTCATTTAAACGTCTCTTTTCTCATCTTCCCCCGTTGTTTTTTTTGTTGGCACCAAAAGGGGGAGGCGATCCCTCCCACCGCTTCCCCTTCCCAGGTAGCATGCCCATATAGGTGACATATGGGCAGAAATATGGGTCCCATATGGATGATCTTTTCTGGGCCACTTAGGATTCTGCACCCAAAAATCTCATGGGACCCATATGGGCCAGCCCAGATTCGCATATGGGTAACATCTGGGCCCCAAGTGGGTATCACGTGGCATGCCCATATGGGTAGCATTTGGGCTGAATATAGGTAAAAATATGGGGCCCATCTGGGTTAACCCATATGAACCCCTTATGATTCTGCACCTAAAAATCATATGGGTCCAATATGGGCCATCCCATATGCCCATGTGGGTTTCATCTGGGACCTAAGTTTCATGTGGGAAAGGAGTTTATGGGTAGAATATGGGCTATCCATTATGGGCTTTCTATGGGATTCATCTGGGGCCCAGGTGGGCGTGCAATATATTGGTCATCCCATATGAGCCATACCATATGGGCAACACATGGCATCCAGATGGGGTGTATATCTAATGTGGTCAGTTGTTCCATATATGGATCAACTGACCTCAATGGATCATCTTAAAAGAATAACTCTCTAGATACACATACTACAAATATACAACTCATCACTTGCACATCTATATACGTTACACTTAATTAATTTCATATCAGATCTGAAAATCATATTCATTTTGTATTATTTATGCATCAGAATTAAAACATATTTGCTTTATTCGTTTATTAAAACACAAAATCGTTTAAGCTAAGTCTCTGTTATGATCAGCAATATGAAAGGAAAACGGGAGCAAACTGCTTGCGGATAAATTAAATAACTAACAGTTTTTTTTACCCTTCAAAAACCGAACATCAAAACTCACCCCTCTCATCATGGTGTTTCCCATGTAGATGTTTTTTACCCTTACACCCATCGGACCAGTGTTTTGCCCATGTGCTATTTCCCAGATGACACTTGCCCATGGGCAGACCCATATTTGTCCAAAAACACCCCATATGATATCCACATGGGCCGACCCATATTCTGCCCACATGGGATTACAAAGTTTTTTCCCCATATGTTGCACATCTGGACCAGACCATATGCAGCCCACATGGGATTACCCAGGTTTCCTCATATGTTTCCCACATGGGTCAGCCCATATGCGCTTGCTCAGGTTTTCCCCATATGTTTCCCACATGGGTCATCCCTCATGCAACCTACATGGTCTTGCCAAAGTTTCTCCGTGTGTTATCCAATGGGTCATCCCTTATGCAGCCCACATGAGCTTTCCCCATCTCACATGAGCAGTGGTGTAGCCAGCATTGAAAACATGAGGGGGTCCGAGGTCCTGGACCTCCCTCCAAAGACAAAGTGTTAAATTTAGTCCATGTCTGAGCCTTTAATTTGTTTTTCAAAAGCAAAAAAGCACTATAACTCCCTGCGCCCTCTACAGCGGATGCTGTTCCTTCAATTTCCACTCCCCTGGCAGAGGTTGTTCCCTCAATTGTGCATCCTCCCGGACCCAATTGTGCATCCTCCCTGCCCCAATTCTGCATCCTCCCAGGCCCCAATTTTGCATCCTCCCCGGCCTTAATTGTGCATCCTCCCGGACCCAATTGTGCATCCTCTCCGACCCCAATTGTGCATCCTCCCGGCCCCAATTGTGCATCCTCCCTGGCCCTAATTGTGCATCCTACCCGGCCCCAATTGTGCATCCTCCCCGGCCCCAATTTTGCATCCTCCCCGGCCCCAATTGTGCATCCTCCCCGGCAGAGGCTGTTCCCTCAATTGTGCATCCCCGGCAGAGGCTCTTCCCTCAACTTTGCACCCTCCCGGCTGTCTCCTCAACTTTCCATCCTCCCTGGCTGAGGCTGTTCCCGCATTTTTTTTAACCCTTTTGACGCAGCATAGCAAAGATTAGTTAATTGCGGGTATGTGTTTTAGAATATGTCTTTCAAATAAAAAGTTAAAAACTGGGTTTTGATTACAATATTTTGTGTGTTTAATCTAGTTCTAAATATGATGTTTGATTGTCTTTTTTTTTTTTTTGCTTTACATTCACTTGCTCATCTCATTAAACAATAAATATAAAACAAAGGCATAGCATTTTTGTGCAACAGAAAATTCACAACATTCAAGCAAAGGTGAGAGTCAAGAGAAAATTCCTCTCCAAAGATAACACTTAAAATTAAAATATAAAGATTATTCTGCATGGACGCAGAGGTTTCAAAATATTGTTTAAATACGTTTTTAACTCCAATCATAGTAGGACTTCATTTCTAAACTTAGATTTACATATATAACAGACCTCCGTGGTGTAGTCGTTAGTGCTTTGTCCTCTCATCCGCACGTCCCGGGTTTGAATCCCGGTGGGTCTGCAACCAGTGAGTTCACAACTGGTTATCAAAGGCCGTGGCCGTCTTTAAATAATGTCCAGCACTGGATGTTTTCGGGACGTTAAACCTTGCTATGCTATGCTATATAAAAATTAGTAAGCAACAATAAATGATAAATTAAGAGTTTCATCAAAGCCAACACCAAATAAAAATATTATTCTTGACAGCCTCAAGTTGAAATTAACTTTAACTTTGAACCAGTCTTGAAGTCCTGCCCAAATATTTCTTACTATTATGCAATCACAGAATAGATTAAAATTGTCCTCCCTGCTGGTGTTACAAAAGGAACAAAGGTGATTGTCACGCTTCTTGATTTTAAGTAGAAAAGAGTCACATTCAAGAATTATGTTTGTTAATCTAAACTGAAACCACCTCAGCTTTATATCCTATATATATTTATAATCCCGGAGGAAGGGAAGGGGTAAGGGGGAGGGGGTTACACTTCCTACTAAAAGTAGAGGTGTGCAGCCTACCAACCGAAAAACATACCCGCAGTATGACACATTTGTTAGTAAGTGCAGTATGAAATTATACAATTTTGATACACGCAGTATGTGAAAGAAGTCAATTTTGATACCTGCAGTATGAGTGTATTCAACGAAAATATTGTAAAAACAGACCAGCAGTACAAAATTATTACAGTAAAATCTGATTTTTTAGGACCTGCACTACGAAAATGATGAAAAAAACAATTTTTTTACTGAAAAACCCTAGATAAATTAGTATATATATATATATATATATATATATATATATATATATATATATATATATATATATATATATATATATATATATATATATATATATATATATATATATATATATATATATATATATATATATATATATATATATATATATATATATATATATATATATATATATATATATATATATATATATATATATATATATATATATATATATATATATATATATATATATATATATATATATATATATATATATATATATATATATATATATATATATATATATGTGATAAATATAGAGGATTCATGTATATATTTTCAACACCCTATCCACTAAATAGAAGGTTCCATTCGAGACTACCATCGATACCAGACAGAAAACAGCACAAATATTCTGACTGAATAAACTGTGCCAGCTCTATATTTACTCCGTGTGTCCTCTCTCCTCTATCCTGACAGGTGGGTGTTTTCCTATTATTTTGTCTTATAACCTTTAGTGTATATTGTAGAGATACTTTTCATATACTTTTAATTGATATAGTTTAGCATTTTGGCCATATTCATCTGTTTTCTTCTAAGAAGTGGAGCACAGTTGTTAAATATCGTATGTATCCTTTGTAATACCAATGGGTAAGCCTATCAAAACACTGACTCTATGCAGGGTGCAACTTGGTACCCTGTCCCTGGATATGCTCATTAACATATTAGATTGGGTTGGCCCATTGTATGTAGGGATAGGTTGCAGTGTATGTGTTGTAGGTATTGGGGAACTATAACTAGTCTGTGATTGGTCAATCTTTATGATGTCATACCACCAAGAGAGAAGGAAATATTTCATGAGGTTTTGGGTATTTTTGTCTGAGAGTAAAGTATTACAGTACAGTTACTTTATGGTTACTGTGTGTAGGTATAATTGTTTTTTTTACCAAAGTCACTTGTAATTGCTGGCAAATTGTGTGAGTTTGTGAGCTGGTTCGTTTGTGTGTGAGTTTATAAGTTCGCTTGTGCATAATGATGTGTGCATATGAATGGGTTGTTTAAGTGGTATGTTGGATAATCATGTTGAGGAGGATTGTTTGATGGAAGGTAAAGATGTTCATGAAATGATTTTGATTGTATTGATTTGCTATATCTTATGTGACAAATATTCTGACTGAATAAACTGTGCCAGCTCTATATTTACTCCGTGTGTCCTCTCTCCTCTATCCTGACAGCTCCCTCAGCTGGATACCTTGACTAGTGGGCAACAAAATTGGTAGCAGAGCTAGGTTTGACAAAGCAATTAACAAAGCCGATCAAACAACGCAGAATGGCCACTGACGAATTCGAGGTAATCCTAACTGACGTGCAGGGTATGCTATATGCCCAAAACGAGGAGAAGCTAAAGGAGATAGGGAGGATTGTAGAGGTAAATGAAGAAGACTTATCAGGAAAAACAAACCGGGACTGATCAAAGAAGTAAGTGCAAAACTTGAAGAATTAGAAGATGATCCTGAAAAGGGGACTGAAATTTTGGAAATTGTGAAAGAGACATTAAGTCCAAAGTCGGAAATAATACTTTCAGACGATGAACAGAATAAGAAAGATAATCCCATGGAAATGACATCAGATTTAAGGGGACAGACAATTAAAAATCTTATGGATCAAATGAGAATTATGGAGGAAAATTTAAACGCCCTCATTAACACCAAGCCTGTTACCCAGATAGTACACCCCGAGAATTCGGCTCATCTGGGTACCCTTCGCCGTGAATTTCGAATAAGCGGAAGTATTGGTGAGCAACACCAAAAGGGATGTCTCTTGTATTCCAGTCTTATCCACCAAATTGAAACTGGAAAAGAGAAAGGGTACAGAGATGACGAAATTGTGGAAGCTGTCGTGAGAACCGTGACCCCAGGTCTGCGGTTGAGGAGCTACCTAGAAGGAAGACGAGGTATAACTCTGCCGGTTTTGAGGCAAATAATTCGGTCCCACTTCCAGGAAAGGGGCGCAACGGAACTATATCATGAACTGTCCAGATTAGTACAAGAACCCAGGGAAACCCCACAGGAATTTATCATGAGGGCCTTGGACATAAAGCAGAAGGTTCTGTTTGCATCACAGGAGGCAGGCTCGGAGGTATGTTACGATCCAGTTCTGGTCCAAAATATGTTTTTGCACGCCCTTAGGACTGGCTTTCTAAGTGATTCCATTAAATCTGAGTTGAAGACAGTATTACAAGGAGAGGTTAAAGATGAAATTCTTCTCGAGTCTGTAAATGCTGTTGCAGTCCATGAAAAGGAAAGGCAGAATAAGTTGGGTGCGAAGGGCAGAAATATGAAAGTAAACCAATACAGACAGAAGTGAAAGAAGAGACAGAAATGAAGGAAGAGGTCAAACCAAAACTGGAAAAGAAAGAAAGTATTCTATTTGCTGACGTGAGAGAACTGAAAGCTCAAATGACAGCCATCCAAGAGACCTTGACAAATTCAGACAGATATCAGAGCAGAGGAAATCGTAAAAACTGCCCCTCCGAGGTTGTGTGCAATGCAGAGAAAAGGGAGAAGGAGCAACATGTCGACACTGCTTCAAATGTGTGAGTTGGGACACCGGGCTATAGGCTGCAGCAATGTGAGAGGGTCGGAAACGGTATGCGGTCCAGCCAGAGGGACGTGGAGAGACCGCAAGCATATTAGAAAAGTCCCAGATAAAAAGACAGCCCCAGACAAAATCTTCAAATGGCTACAAGCAATGGCTTAAAGACAAAGAAACACAGTCAACTTGCAAAGTTAGTTGGAGAGAAATGTACGATTCATTGTTGCATAAATGGAAACCCAACAGTTGTATTGTGGGACACTGGAGCTCAGGTATCGATTGTGTCAAAGTCGTGGATATGCAAGAATTATCCAGCACTAAAGATGAAGCCAGTTAAAGAACTTTTGCCTGGAGGATTGGCACTAAAGATGGCTAATGGGGTGGAAATGCCCTATCAAGGATGGATTCAGTTGAGTTTTTCCCTACCGAATGAGAAAGAGGACAAACGGAAAGTGGAAGTACCATTTCTTGTTACAGATGAGGACCTTGAACTACCCATAGTCGGATATAATGTTATTCAAGAGGTAGTGGGTGACGTCGACAAGAACCAGTCTGCCACCCATACACGGCTAGAACAAGCATTTCAGGGAGTCAATGGGAAAGCTCTTCTTAATGCTATCAGTTACTCAGATGTGGGTTTTTGCTGTGAAGTTCGACTGGTAAGAGAGATGTGATTATTCTGCCGGTAGCGATACAAAGATATCATGTAGAGTGCATCCAAGGAAGTGAAGGAAAATAACATCGCTATCTTTGAACCAGATGTTCTCAATGGTTGGTTCGAAGACTTGTATGTTGACCCGTGCCTTGTCAAAGTTCCTCGCGGATCCTCCTGTCGAATCAATATTTCAGTACACAACCCTGGCAAACACGATATTAAACTCCCAAACAGATTGGTAGTGGGAAGATTGGAATCTGTTTCGTCAGTCCTACCAACCATCAATCACACAGAGAAAAGAGGTAGTGCAGAAGAAAGGGAACATATTTCAACAGTAAAGACTATCCAATCCAGTGGTGAGTGTTCAGAAAGTAAAAATGCCCGTCAAAGTCGAGATAACTGGTTACCCCCGGTCGACATAAGTCATCTCGATGATTACCAACAAAGGATTGTGAAGAATATGCTGAAAGATCAGTGCGATGCATTCTCGAAAGATGAACACGACATAGGTTGCATTGACCAATTGCAAATGAAGATACACCTAGCGGATGAAAAACCTGTAAAGAAGAGCTATGTTTCCATCCCAAAACCTTTGTACCAAGAAGTCAGAGACTATTTGCTGGATTTGATTAATAAAGGATGGATAGCTCGTTCCAGTTCATCTTATTCATCTCCGATCGTCTGTGTGCGAAAAAGATGGTACACTGAGACTGTGCATTGATTATCGGCAACTTAACCAGAAAACAATACCAGACAGACAGCCAATCCCAAAGATCCGTGACGTATTAGACACACTAGGGGGAATGAGATGGTTCAGCACCTTGGATCAAGGAAAAGCATATCACCAAGGTTTTCTAACTGAAGAAAGCAGACCAATGACCGCCTTTGTCACACCCTGGGGCTTTATGAATGGACACGCATCCCTTTCGGGTTGACAAATGCACCGGCCGTTTTCCAAAGATGTATGGAGGTTTGCCTCGAAGGACTGACTACTGATCTCTGTGTGGTGTACCTTGACGATGTGCTGGTTTTTGCGAAATCCTTTGAGGACCACGTGGAAGCTCTGAAACAAGTCCTTCAGCGATTAAAGGCAGTGGTGTCAAGTTGAAGCCAGAGAAATGCTCCTCTTCCAGAAGGAAGTCAGGTATTTGGGGAGAATTGTGACTGAAAATGGGCACCACTTGGACCCGAAGGACGTTGAAGCAGTTATTTCCCTTAAAGAAAAGAAACCAAGAAAACGTAGGAGAACTGAGAAAACTTTTGGGACTATTGGGCTACTACCGAAGGGACATACCAAATTTTTCCAGGTTAGCGAAACCTCTTTATGCTTTGCTATCCTTAGGCAGAGTAAGAATACTCCTAGCAACAATAGAAAGAACACGAACCGAGTCAACTACCTTCAAGCCACCTGATTCAATGGAATGAAGAACACCAAATTATTGTCAACAAACTGATCGACCAGATTGCCAATCCACCAATCATGGCATATCCAGACTTTACAGACGGGTATATTGTGCACACAGATGCTTCCGCCGACGGACTAGGTGCAGTCCTCTACCAGCGTCAAAAGGGCAAGATGCGTGTGATTGCATATGGATCCAGAACCCTCTCACCAGCAGAGAAGAACTACCATTTACATTCTGGAAAATTAGAGTTTCTGGCATTGAAGTGGGCTGTAACGGAGAAGTTTCATGACTACTTTACTATGCGCCACACTTTACTGTATACACCGACAATAATCCCCTCACATACGTGATGACAACGGCGAAGTTAAATGCAACGGCCATCGATGGGTAGCAGAATTGTCAGATTATCGTTTCTGTATCAAGTACCGTCCCGGAAAGCAAATGGTGATGCGGACTCACTCTCCAGATTACCCTTAGAGATGCAGGATTACATGGACCTCTGTACTGAAAGTGTTTCACCAGGTGCAATGTCAGCTGTTGTCCAGGGACTTGAATCATGCAGGGCAGGAGAAGTAACTTGGGTAGGAGCAATAAATGTGACTGAGCATCCAGACGAGGACGTTGACCGAGGGAATGGGTCACTACAAGCCATCCCACTTGATGACATCAGGTTGGCACAAATGAAAGACCCCACTATAGCGCCAATACTGCAGTCTAAACAAAAGAACCAGAGACCCAGTAAAGAAGAAAGCCGTACCCTTTCCAAAGATACAAAGATCCTATTGCGTGATTGGAATAAATTGCAAGTAAATCAAGACGGGTACTGTTACGGAAGACAAAAACCCGTAGTCAGCTGGTATTACCAAAACAGTACCACAAATTAGTCTACCGGGAATTGCACGAACAGATGGGACATTTGGGTTCTGAAAGAGTTGTAGATCTGACAAGAGACAGATTCTTCTGGCCTCGGATGCAATATCATATTCAGCATTACATCGACAACGAATGCACTTGCCTCATGAGAAAACGACCCGCCAGACCAACCCGTGCCCCATTGTGTCCGATCATCACTACTCAACCATTCGAACTGGTATCCATTGATTTCATGCATCTAGAACGAAGCTCAGGCGGTTATGAATACATCCTGGTGGTGACCGACAATTTCACTGGTTTCACTCAAGCATATCCCACTAAAGACAAATCAGGGAAGACAGCAGCTGATAGACTATTCAATGACTTTGTTCTCAGATTTGGTTTTCCAAAACGTATACACCATGATCAGGGTGGGGAGTTTCAAAACAAGCTGTTTGACCACCTGCACAGGCTAACGGGAGTCGCCGCTTCCAGGACCACACCGTATCACCCTCAAGGAAACGGGCAAGCTGAGAGAATGAATAGGACATTGTTGGGGATGCTCAGAACGCTAACAGATGCAGAGAAATCCATTGGAAAGATCATCTCAACAAAGTAGTCCATGCTTACAATTGCACTAGGAAGGATTCTACGGGATATTCACCATTTTTCCTTGTGTTTGGGAGAACACCCGTCTACCAATCGATTTGGCATTCCAGCATATTCACCAGGTGAGCTCATCAAGAAACGGGTTACCGGCATATGTCGCAAAGTGGAAGGAGCGAATGCAAGAAGCATACAAGATTGCGACTGAAACCAAACAGAAAAATGCAGAAAGGGGAAAGACTCATTATGACAAACGAGTGAAGCATACAACTTTGGAGGTTGGAGACAGAGTTCTGGTCCGAAACCTTGGAGAAAAAGGGACAGGAAAGATACGATCTTACTGGGAAAATAAAGTTTATGTTGTTTCCAGTCAGAAAGAAAAGAACATGCCAGTGTATGAAGTAGTTCCAGAAGACAAGAAGGGAAGGAGCAGAATTTTACATCGAAATATTTTACTTCCTTGTGACCATCTCATCTGTCGAGTAGGTGACCAACAGAAAACGGACAGACCAACGAGGAAAGATCGTGTGGAACACCAAGAAGTAGCTGAACCTTCCGATGAACAAAGTGAGGATGATGATGAAATCTATCTTGCAGCACCGTACAGGGAATATGTCCCTGGTTACAATGATGTGCCTCCGGCTGTGAGAGAGACAATTTCCTCACCGTCACACCCACTGCCCCCATCTAACCCT